>CM057160.1:6306631-6353337 GCA_029962745.1 Echinometra lucunter
ATACCATTAGCTTGATGGATAAAACTGTTAATACTTCAAATTGATGAATGAAAAATTACTGTATTTTTGCTAACTTTGTATATTGTAAACGTCAGAGGATGGAAATTGATAAATAAAGTTTTAATTCAAGCAGAAAATTAATGTTTCTATCATTATTATATTTGATACAAGTCGAAACTTAAAACTGTCTAGACAATTTTACAAGTTTTTTTTTCTTCTTTTTCTTCCCCATTTATTTCTTCTTCTTTTCATCCTCATTTAACTTCAATTCACTGTATGATAAATCCTATGTATCTACTACGCAAACTAAATGTTTGCATTACTTCTGTTTAGAATATTGTACACTGGTAAACACCAGTTAATGACAATACATACATGGAAATAAAGTACACCTGGCACATATTTATGTATGCTACATGTATTTAGCAGAGATATACACGGTAAAGGGGGTGTTTCATAAAGCTGTTCATAAGTTACGCACGACTTTCCGCACGACTGGAACGTGTTCTTGGGTGCTACTCAGATTCTCAATCATTTACATGTAGCACAAGAACATATCACCAATCGTGTGTAAAGTCGTGCGTAAGTTACGAACAGCTTTATGAAACACCCCCCAGGTACGACAACAACCCTCCAAATATCCTGGATACTACCAGTATAATTTGATACTATCACAATGCACTTTTATTGCGCCGTCTACCAAGTTAAAACTACACCGAGGCGTGTGATCAAATTAAGAGACGAGAAAAGGGAAGAATAGAATAATTTCCAGTTGGTCACATTCCACAAATGATCAATGCTAACAGCTTAATAGTGTATTAAAATGTGAAATCTAACTGACATTCCACTATTCGTACTATGAAGCTGTCAATATTGTCGAATGTAACCAATATGAAATTATCTCAATTTTCTCGAGAATTATTTTAGCAATTTCATATAATGGTGAACTGTGAAGAAAAGATGAATGTTATAATACCATTAATTGATTGACTGTTAGTATTACATCTGCAAGGGTAACAGAAAGTTATTGCCATTGGCTAAACCATATAGCCGTGCAGGGCCTGGGATTTCTTGTCAGACGAGCTGGAGACACGAAGTGATATGTCTCAAAATTATCACCCAGGCTGACATGGATATTTTGTTACTGTCATTATGATATATTTTTTGGCATTGTGAAGTACCGTGTAGTTATGCCGGCCTTCAGAGTAATAATTTGAAATTCAATTCAAAGTCACTTTATTTATCATCCATCACAATTAAAAACACATAATGGTATTATATTATACAACATATGATTCGATACCTACAATAAAGCACAGGATTTGTAATATAGAAGACACCTAATTACATTTTAAAAGAAATAATAAACGAAGCAGGAGAAGTCAGTTCAACACCCAGGAACATAAGGAAACAGACAAAAGATTATTTAAGAAAAAAACACTATCCTAAAACTAGTCGAGCAGCAAAACAGGAATGTAAAGGGCAACTAGCACAGACTTTTATTTTCCTTCAGAGATTCCCTTCACACTTTGCGTAGTAGCATGCGGGTTTTTCTTTACAGGTTTTACCTGTAATTCATGAACTTTTGGGAATCGGTATGATGCAAAGATTAAACATCTACAGGATTTTTAAAAATCAGAAAACGAATTTTGTCTAATTCTCCGATGTAAATCTTTCATACTTCCTTTGTGTTTTCATTCCAATTTCCTTCTTCCTTTCCCTTTTAAAATTATGGTCTGTGTTTCGTCCCATCTATCGTTTCGTCATCGCAGAAATCTAAAAGCTTATCCTTCTAAAGTGCAACACTATTCAGTGAAAACGGCCAACATTTCGTTAGAGCTTCCATGCTATCCCAATTCTCTTTATCTGCATCACTCAATCAAGAAGACATCTGTAGTCGCCATCGCGATCAATCCCTACATCGTTCTAGTCTAAGAAGTGGCCTGTCGTGCCCGTCACCTCGCTTCTAAATGGCGGGACGGACTCGTCGAACTCAGCCAGGTAGAAGTTCCCCGCCACGGGCTCTCCAAGATCGTACTCCTTGGCGAAGTTGCGCGTGTTCCAGGGCTTGCGACCTCCAAGCTGACGGGGTTTGTATGGAAACTTGGGGGTGATCCTGGTGGTGGAGGGTTGCTGATACACCAGATAGACGTACCGATGGACACCTGCGAAGAAATATGGAAAACTATGAGAAGAGAAAACAAAGTGGAAAATTTGACATTTAAAAAAAATAAGAATGATGATAATTATCTCAGTGTTCTGTTTCTATGATTTCAACATGGAAACGCTTGCCTCAGCAAGCGCCTGCTCTTCTGCAAGTCAGGGTATAAAAAAAAAAACCACACACATTCGAAATCTAGAATTCTAATGATGGTGATATTGATTATGGTGATGGCAATGAACTTGATAATGATGGTGGTGATTTTAATGATAATGATGATGAAGATGACGACGACGACGATGATGATGATGATTATTGGTGGTGCTGTTGGTGGCGATGGTGGTAGCCGCGACGACAACGGGATGATGATGATGATGATGATGATGATGATGAAGATGATGATGAATGGCTCATAGCCAAGCGAGCGCATCCGCATCTGCCTGGCTCCAGCGAGGCTTTGTCTGAATTGTTTCCAAATTGAATTTCACCGTTCTTTCTGAGTAGATAACAGTCGGTCAATAAATTTCACAATTCAGGGAGGGACTGCATGGAGGCCCTCTCTACGATTGTGTCCAACCTTTTTTTTTATTTAATTGTGTGCGATCTATTAGGGTGGATTTTTAAAGAGTTGTTCTTCTCAATATCAGCTGTTTATGTATTTGTATAATGGATCTCTTTGACCTGCAGGTCTCTTTTAATTTTGCACTTGAAACAAATTTTATCCTTTGGAATATACAGGCGGGAACCTTGGAAGAGAGTGCTAAAAAATTAATCGACGTGACGTGACACCTTTCCTATATACATACGGTGTAACATTTCACACCCACTTATTGAATTACCCAATAACGTGACAACACAGGGTCAGACATCTGCTGAATATACTCCTACCCTAGATAATAAATACAATATCATCGATTTTTAAAAAATTAACCACGTCTGTACAGATATGCATGCAACACGTGTTTCAGCATGCAATGCAATGATTTGTAACTCATCAGATTGGAAGATGAAAATCAATTAAAAAAAAAACTATTTCAGTGTTCTCTGAACTGTCCTATTGGGCAAAAAGAGCACTAACATGCTGAAGGAGTTATGCCTGTTTGTGTACAATTTTCAAAATGTTTGATTAGCAGTTGATAAATAGTGTTACATTGCAAAATAAAAGAGAGACAGGGGAAAAGAGAAGAAGAACAAGAAGAAGAAGAAGAAGAAGGAGAAAAGAAAGAAACAAAAACAGATTTTAATAGGAGAGAAAGAGGAGGAGGAAGAAGAGGAAGAAAGAAGAACAGAATCTAAAAAAGAAGGAAATGAGGAAGGAGGAGGAGGAGGAGGAGAGGATACATGGGAGAGGAGATGAGAGGAGGAAAAAGTAGGAGGAGGCGGGGTAGTAGAGAAAGGAGATGAGAGTGAGAGAGAGAGAGAGAGAGAGAGAGAGAGAGAGAGAGAGAGAGGAGGTTGGTGGCATGGTGAGATGGGACATGGGGGGGGGGGGGAGAGAGACTGGGAGACGCTGAGTAGGAGGTCTGGTAGATCCTATACCTGTCCCTTTCCGTGGCCCTGACTCTAGATACTCAGCATGGACTTGACCCCTCATCATGTTTTCTGCAGGCACATTGAAGACCAGCCAGTGAAGCTCCTCATCCACGGGTTCGCCCACGGGTCCGACGTGGACGAACAGGACGGTGTATAGACGATCCTGACGAGCACGCCAGTCGATGACAGGCTGCGTGTGAACCTATAAAAGTAAGAAGAAAGGGGAAATGGTTTTATGTAGGGATTTGATTACAGTTGCAATACAGTATAGGTTAAGTTAAGGGTTAGGGTATGCGGTTGGTGCATACCGCGGAGTGATTGTTGACAAAATCGTTACAGGGAGAAAATAATGGAGTAAGCACAAGGGTAAAAGGTCCCCAGGCCTTCAGGCAAGTCTTGAGACATAGACGGGGATGGGGGACGAATTTTACGAATTTCTGGAAACCGGTCAGGTGCCCTTCTAAAAAAAGAAATAGGTTGAAAGGGGTATATGGGTAGGTCCATGGGGTTGGAACAAATTTTGTCACATTAACCCATTCATGACAGAGGGTCCACATTTTGTGGTTTGGCCTAATATCTTTTGAT
Organism: Echinometra lucunter; assembly: GCA_029962745.1. Taxonomy (NCBI): domain Eukaryota; kingdom Metazoa; phylum Echinodermata; class Echinoidea; order Camarodonta; family Echinometridae; genus Echinometra; species Echinometra lucunter. The sequence goes on from CM057160.1 coordinate 6,310,911, forward strand.
GCAAAGCCCTAAAAATCATACCAAATACATGAGCAGAAAGAGCAAAAATTTCTACACAAACTGTGCCCATTTTGCTTGTGTCAGTATTCGTTGTTTGATGCTGAAAATTTTTTTAAAGGAAAATAAGCATTAAAATCCTTAAATTGGCAATGTGATAGAAAGTTCAAATCACTGTTTTCCCCTGCAAATTGGCAACTTTTTGACTTCTCATCATAATTTCTGTCAATTTATATTCATTTCAGATACATGACGTTTTATAAGAAAAATGTAGCAATAAAAGAAAAATGTTGGTGTTGCCAGTTTGAAGAATAAAAGCTGATCAAATTAGGCTTTAAATAATTCCTGTCACGAATGGGTTAACTAAAAAACATATCTCATTTAAACTGTAGGCAAATGTCCCCCGAGCAAATATCTGCCAAGAATGACTTCACCAAAAATAGTGTCCCACTTCTCAAGCATCATGGTGTACTGCAGTTTCAGAACTGAGGGTCTATTGCCAGTGATGTATAAATGTGATGTCCATGTTACGTAGGTGAAAAAAAAAATAATAATTTAGTTGCCGCAGACCTATCCCAAGAAGGGGGGGGGGGGGGGCGCAACACATCTCGACTGACGATGATCGCTCGCGCGGCATATTTTAGAATTTTCATTTGAAAATGCGATTTAAAACCAGAAAAAAAAAGGTTATTTTTGGCTCGCTCGCTTCACTCGGTCATCATATTTTAGAATTTCTATTGGAAAATGCGGTTGAAAACCAGAAAGTGGTTATTTTTGGCTCGCTCTCAAGATAAAGATTAAAATGTGTGTAAGGGGGGTCTGGATGTGCAGGTGGGTGAGGGCGTGTGTTATACTTAAGTGTGAGTTCAACAGAGAAAAAAATCGGCGAAAAAGTCGATCATCCCCCCACTCCTCAAAGTGGATTTACGCCGCACAGTGGGCCAGGGCGAAACCAAAGTGCGCCAAAAGTCATTTTGGGCAATTTAATTTTTTCAATTTTTGTCATGCCCTATTGAAAGACAATACTTTGAAGAATACTTCAGTAAAATATTTAACTCCGGTATGTACATTAAGGGTGTGAAATTCCTACTTCAAACCGCAAAATTCGACATATTGTGCGTTTCAGTGCAAAAAGTGACCAATTTAAATATAAGTTATTTCAACATGAAGTTTTTAACTTATCGATCTAAAATTGCTCCCAAATATTCCTGATAGTTCATTTGACTGTATGAATGGGTTAAAATGGATAGAAACAAAATCTTCGTGAATATAATAGGGTAATTATCGAACAAAATAGACTGATTTTCCGTGTTTTTTATAAATCCATAAGAAACGTTTAGATTTCCACTGATTTCCAAATCAATTTTATCACCAGCGTTTTCCTTGATGTCTCAGCTTTAAGTTGATACCAAATTTGGCTGCCACCTTCTGCCACTTTTTATGTTATAGCCGATTTTCCTTGGCACATTACCCGGGAAATTACGTTATTTGGAGCCGCGCGGCTGCTAAAGGATTCTCCGTCAGTACAGCGGCGCATGGGGGCGCGCATGACTCTTTACACGTAGAGTACCTACATAAAGAGAGTAGCGACATAGACGTCCTACTTCTTGGGAAACAAAATGGCGTTCAAATTCTTTCTATTTCGAACACCCGTTTGCTTATCGGAATTGAATAGAAATGTTGCGTAACAGGGAAACAAAATGGCGTTCAAATCTTGGGTTGTCGCTACTCTCTTTATGTAGGTACTCTATTTACACGTAGAGTACCTACATAAAGAGAGTAGCGACATAGACGTCCTACTTCTTGGGAAACAAAATGGCGTTCAAATTCTTTCTATTTTGAACACCCGTTTGCTTATCGGAATTGAATAGAAATGTTGCGTAACAGGGAAACAAAATGGCGTTCAAATCTTGGGTTGTCGCTACTCTCTTTATGTAGGTACTCTATTTACACGCGATGCCGTATAGGTAACAACATGGCGCGTTTTGTTTGTACGTTAGGCAAGCACATATGCAAAAGAAATGGCGCCATGTTGTAGCCTAATGAAACCGAGTTGGCCAGACGCTCTCTATAGTGGTACTGTTTACACGGCAAGGTCCCATAAACACAATAAGAAGTAAACAAGACTTATAGATATTATTACAGGACTTGATATTTTAGTTGCTGAAAACCCCCCTCTTCCAACATGTCCAAAGGTTAAGGTGTACTAACTACCATCTAAAACATTCCCCTGCGATATATGTATGGTACATGATTTCCATTCTACACTTCACAGCTAAAGGTGACGATTCACATGTTATGGATTCCTAAAACTTATTCATTAATTCGTTTATTATATTTATTTCATGCAATTTTTCATACAACTGAAACCCTTTCTTAGTTGCTTAATTATTTACCTTTCATTTTCCTTTTCCTAATCTGTTTTCATTCCAGTAGTATTTAAAAGAAAACACATAGTTCAAGGTGTTGAGCTCATGATTGATCGATTCGATCGATTTATCTTTTCATCTACCTATCTATCTACAATATCCCTCTTATCTATCTATCCATCCATCTATCCATCCATCCATCTACATCATCCACATAAATTATCTGTCTATCCATGATCTGTCTATCTACACGATCCCTATCTCTACCCATCCTTCTATCCATCTGCCTATCTATGCGTATCCCTCTGTCTATCTATCCATTCATCCATATCCGTAGTATTCCTCTATCTATCTATGTCCTATTCACAATTCATCCACATATCTATAGGTATCTTTCTGTTTATCCATCCATCTGTCTCATATTCATCAATCTATTTACTCCTGTGATTTACACACATTTATATCTTTCTATCTATCTATCTCTCTCTCTATCTATCCATCTATCCATCTATCTATCTATCTGCATATACTCTTCTAGGTAATTCTTCGGAAATAATTTCGAAGACTCTTCGAAATAATGCATTCTTCTGACATTATGAACAATAGGCCTATTACGAAAAATGGACTGAAAGAATGCATGGACTTCATCATTCAGTATCATGTATTCGTTAACTCCATGATATCTGAAGAATTACTTTATACATTCATACCTATAAAATACTTTCTGTACATTATACTGAGATAATTATGTAGAGGGGGGAAAAAGCAATGACATAATGTGCAAAGTTTATTGAGAAGAACTTCGAATGGCTCATAGAGACATAAGCTCTCACTGATTTCGGCAGCCAATCAGAAATCAGTATTTTAATGACGTCACAGGTGTTTGAAATTGTTTTCATTGGATTCTACGTGTCTGATTACCCTTAAACCCATCATTTAACCATAATATTAGAGTAAAACTGAGTGGATATGAATTTTGGCGCACTTTGGAGCTATCCTGGCCCACTGTGCGCCGGTGCCCCAGTGCGAAGAATAACGAGCCCACAGCTAGAAGCAATATACCTCATTAACAATTGCCCGTCTTCATAAAATGAGAAAATTAAGTATCACCTTTGGAATACACTTAAGCCACTTATGCAATTCATAATAGCGAGTCCTGCTCACACCACAACGTTTTTTTTCCATAGACACTACAATAACGAATTGAACTTGAAGATTTCTTTTTTTTTGGGGGGGGGGGGATCGCATTGTCAGTGTTGGCATACAATGCAATGTAAATCTTGTTTCTTTTCATCCCACAATTGTAATTTACTAATACTGAATTATAACGTCATTTTGGATTTTAAAAAAAAATCAATGTAGAAATCAAATGGGGTTTGGCACACATCAAAGTGCAAGTGGGCATTCACTATGAACATGACAGACAAAGAAAGCGGACAAAATAAACAACCCCTCATTCTACCCTTCACAATGGTTCTGGTAGTCAAAAGAACATCCCTTCACTGCTATTGTCTAAAATATGTGGAACAGGTGTCACATGCATATTCACCTGGAACTACATGATTAAACATAATAGCTGTGAAAGGATGTTCCTTTGACTACCAGAACCATTGTGAAGGGTAGAATGAGAGGTTGTTTATTTTGTCCGCTTTCTTTGTCCGCCATGTTCATAATGATTGTAGCTCGCAGGCTGCGTGGCACGGAACATGGAACACAATAAAACACAGAGTAAGCTCAAATGTAAATGACAAAGTTCGTTCACAAAATTTGTAAAATCATGAAGTTACATGGGCAGGAGGGCAATATAAACGAAATAAGCAAAACGAAATGAAGACGTAATGCCCTGGAATAAAAGGTTAATTGAAAGGAAAGAAATTCAAAAAGAAAAGTAGAAAGATAATTGAAGCAGCAGAAAAATTCAAAAGAGAAAAAGATGAAGAAGCAGACAAAGAATGATAAAAAGAGAAAGAAGTATAAAATAGACATTGAAAACATAGAGGAAGATCGAGGAGGGAGAGGAGGAGGAGGAGGAGGAGGAGGAGGAGGAGGAGGCTGGTGTAGAAGAGAGAGGATGAGGGTCAAGGAAAATAAGAATAAACTAATAGAGATGACGACGACGAAGAAGAAGAATTGGAAAGCAAACCAGAAGAGGGAGAAGAACAAGAACAACGAGTAGAAGAAGTTATAACGAGAGCACGAGATGCAAAGATAAAATTATGATGATGATGGTGATGATGATCACGATAATGTCTTCCATTACCTGAGTAGGAGTCAGCTTGTCACCGGGGTAACATTTGGTCTTGGTCCTCTTCCATTCCACCGACAGCTCCTCCCGAGGAGGGGAATCTATGACATCAGGGACGATCTTGTATTCCTGGTACTTGTGCATCTTCAATTGCTTCCTCCCTTGGTGAACCCTTTGTGAATCAATCTATCCACACGAGCTGAATGTAACAGACAAAATAAGTCAGACCTGGCTCTATGAATATACAGGAATGTAAACTAATAAACTCTTTGTTACGGGTCACTTAATTTTTGGAGTGTAAATCCAGAAGAGTGGAATAGCGCGGATGTATAGATATTCCAATCCAAAATAAAATGATCACTAACTGACTCCTTAAGGAGTTGATTTTCATTCATGTATGTTAAGAGAATATGAAGGTGTGAGTTGCTTCAGCGGTACGGTTACCTTCTTGTCCAGCCTACAAACAGACTCCGACGAACCCTGGTTCGAAACAGAGTCACGCCTTTCTGGTGGTAGTGGCGTTAATGGTCGGTCCCCAGAGACGTGAATGATCAGGTGAAATTGATACACGTCTGCAAAATGCAATTACTCACTCGCAGTCTTTACCAGTCATGCGCGAGCAAATTCCAGCTGTTTGTAGTCAAGTGATATTAATACAGGGTATAAAAAAACTGATAAAAAGGATATTGACCGAGGGGAGGAAGTTCCGGCTGTATTACATTTTGATCAGTGGAGTAATCATGGTAATGGGCCATATATACAATGGGTATCAATAAAAACGTTACACTTTTGAAACAATTATAAATATTATATTTCACAATATTTCGAAGAGTTTTTCATGTTGATAGATGCACATGGGGCTCATCTATCAACTGCCACTCACAAAATAAATTTTAATTCACGCTTGGCCGAACACTGACTGTTTTTGTTCGGGGTGTGAAAAATGACTTGCGCCAAAATGAAAGAAGAGGGACAATTAAACCAGCGGTCTAAATAAGTACTCCCATTCAAAGAAATTGCTCTTTGCCACCGACTGCCCGACTGCCTAATTAAATAATTACCTTATTGATTGACTGGTTGGCTGAATGGTTGAATGACTGATGAATGATGCATTGACTGATTGATCGATCAGCTGATGTATTAATGGGCTGGTTATTGATTGATTTTTTGATTGATTGATTGATTGATTGATTGATTGAATGAATGATATGAAGACTTATTAATTTGGTACTTTTATTCTTGACTGAATGACTGGCATGTAGATTTGATGTGTCTGTGAGTAGTGAATTGTGTGCTTTAAAGATCTTAATGTAATTTTGCACATTAATTCTCATCCATGCATAAACATGATAAAGCAGTGAAATCACTAAAAAAATATGATAAAAAATGATTCAAGCTTCCTAGACTACCGAAACTTTATCATAATTTTATGCAAAAGAGTAATTTGTTTGAATAGGATTACTTATTCGGACTGCTAGTCCCTCTTTTCTGTAATTAGGCACAACTTATAGATCAATCAGTCAATGCATCAGTCAGTCATCCAACCATTCAGCCATTCAGTCATCAGTCAGTCAATCAACCAATCAACGGCCAATCAATCAATCAACTGATTGATCAAGTTATTGATAAATAAAATGCTCAAACAATCGATCATTCAACCATTCATTCAGTCATTCAGCCAACCAGTCAATCAATAAGGTAATCATTTAATCAACAGCCAGCGCTATCCCCCTCCCCCTCCAAGAAAGGATATCCAAGGAAATTCCATGCAATGAAAATTGAAAGATTGAAAATATAATTGAAAATATACAAACAATAATTAAAAAAAAAAACCTTGGTCGTGAAAAAATTGGAGGGGGGGGGGGGAGAGCAGCCCCCAGCAAATCCACCAATACGCCACTGGTTTGATAGAAATATGAATAGTTGCTGCAAGCAGAAAGAATGAAAGTACGTGCCATGCCCCTGGCCTCTTCAATTCTGGTCCCATAACCGAATGGCGTAACTATATGGGTAAGGGGAAGGGCTCGACAGGACCTGTTCCTAAAATCGAATGGCTAAAAAGGGGAAAGTGAAGAGAGAGGGGGTAGAGAGAGAAAAGGGAACGAAAGAAAGAAAGAAAGAAAGAAAGAAGGAAAGAAAGAAGTGTGTAGGGAAGATAAAGAATGTGAAGAAAAAAAGCTGATTCTATTATGCATGGTACCTGTGCCTCCACATGCCTACAACCTATTGGCGTAAATCCGGGGGGGGGGGGATGGGGGATATATCCCCAAACTTTTTAAGGAAGAAATGATATTTGAATTAATCTTTGAATATAATTTTTATTAATCTGTCGTAAACAACCATCATATTTTAGAATTTCTATTTGAAAATACGATTGGAAACCAGAAAAGTGGTTATTTTTGGCTCACTCGCTTCGCTCGCTCATCATATTTTAGAATTTCTATTTGAAAATGCGATTGCAAATCAGAAAAGTGGTAATTTTGGCTCGCTCGTAAGATAAAGATTAAAATGTGCATAAGGGGATCTGTGCAGGTGTTTATACTTAAGTGTGAGTTCGAGAGAAAAAAAAATCGGCAAAAAAGTCGATCATCCCCCCCCCCCCCCACTCCTCAAAGTGGATTTACGCCGGTGCTACAACCACTCCACGCTAGCAATATAGAGAAAACTATTAAAATTTGGGGAGTTGCCAACAATATTTACAACCCAAAACGAAAAGAAAAATGACAACTGAATTGAAGTACGAAAATTCCAATCAGGGCCCCATAATGTATTCATTTTATATAGCACAAGGAGAGAGAGAGGGGGGGGGGGGGGGGGGGAGCAGGCCCCTGGGAGCCGGGGGTGCCGGGGGTGCTGCAGCACCCCCTGATTTTTATGAGGGGTAACACAGCACCCATCAGAATAGGTTATTTTCCCATCCCATCTTCATCTTCTTCATATTATAATTTTATATATGCAGCAGTAAATTGAAATATGAAACATTGATGATTATACTCCGCGCACACTCCGCGGGGCTTTGTGCTCTTAGCTGTGCAATAAGTCTTTTTCTCTCTCGTAAATCTAGAAATAAACAAAATGTTTTCGCAGCAAGCACTCTTATTCCAGCAGCGAGATGCCCGAATATCATGGAATTCTGCAGGAAGATGTACATTATAAGAGACAAGTCATCTGTATTTCAGTGACAAATCTACTTTAAAGAAAAAAAATAGAGCTATAGTTGGTATAGCACGCTTCGCTGACTTGTAGAAGCAAAATGGTTTATAGGACTGCAAGCTAAGTGCCCAAATAGCTTCATATTTGGCAGATAGGTGATCGAATTATTTTTTTTTCTCGCTCGCTGCACTCGCTCGTATGATATTTAGATACATGATGGTTGGGAAAGCAGACGAATTCGTTAAGCGAGGTGACCGATTTTAAATATCTTATGGGCCCATAGTTAGTGTATTTTGATGACGAATTATTCCTTCTAACTACAAAAGGTGTATATTTCTTCTCGCTCGATCGCTGCACTCGCTCGTATGATATTTAGATATAGGATGGTTGGGAAAGCAAACCAATTCAGCAAGCGAGGTGACCGAATTTAGATATCCTATAGGCCCAATTGTGTATTTTGATGACGAATTATCACCTCTATCAACAAAAGTGTATATTTTTCCTCGCTTGCTGCGCTCGCTCGTATGATAGATACAGCATACAGGATGGCTGGGAAAGCAAAAAATAAAATCGGCAAGCGAGGTGACCAAATTTAATTATCTTATAGGCCAATAGTGTATTTTAATGACGATTTTTCACTTCTACCTAAAAAAAAGTGTATATTTTCCCTCGCTCGCTGCTCTGGATCGTATGATATTTAGATTCAGGATGGTCTCGGAAAGCAAAAAAAAAAAAAAAAAAATTAATTAAAAAAAATGAAATTAAAAAAAATAATGATAAATGAATTTTTTAAAATCCGGCAAGTGAGGTGACCGAATGTACATTTTCTAAACATATTAAGCGTATTTCGATGACGAAATAATACTTCTATTGTCAAAAGAATGTGTGTTTCCTCGCTCACTTGTAATATTTATAAACAGTGTTTGCGAGACAGCAAACAACTGGACCAGCGAGGTGCCAAAATAAAATCATAATTGGCAGCAAAGTGATCATGTTATTAAGATATCTAATAGGCCCACAGTGGCCCCTTTTTATGACCAAATAACAATTCTTTCATTACAAGAATGGCTATTTTTGGCTCACTCACTCCTTTTCAGATATCTTATGGGCCCACACTGTATTTTGATGACAAAATAACACATCGATCTTTCTGAACAAGAAATTTTAAGAGTCTATATTTTCGGTTCGCTCGCTCGCAAAATTCAAAAACAAGGTGATTCATATAATCTAGAAAGAAGCGTCATTCCCCCCCCCAAAAAAAAAATATATATGAAAAAACGCTTTGCAACCCCTAAACGTTTCATCAAGATAATAAAAATCTACATCTGCGATATTGTTTGAAAATAACTTCGTGTGTTTTGTGTGACAAGGAGGGGGTATTTAGATTCACTGGCGTAAATCCCAGGGGGATGGGGGTATATATATATCCCCCCACATTATGAAAATATTCAGTGTATTTTGTATATTTTTTTCGCACGCTCATATAAATAATTATTTGGGAAGGCAAACAAATTGTGTATGCAGGGGAGGCGACCGAATACATTTAAGATATGTTAGGCATATGGTGTATTTTGATGACGAAATGATACTTTACCATCGATAGAGTTTTTCCTTGCTCGCTCATAATATTAAGAAACGGTGGTTTTGGATAGCAAGCAATTGGACTAGCAAGGTATATTATGATTTGGTAGTGATGTGACCAAATATACCATTTAAATATCTTATATGCCTAGAATGTATTTTGATGATAAAATAACACTTCTTTTACAGAAGTGGTTGCTTTTGGCTCGCTCGCTTCGCTCCCTAGCAAAAATAAACAGATAGTATGTATGTGGGGGGGGGGGGGGGGGTGATGCGCGGGCGGGCGAGAGTGTGTGTATACTGGAGTTTGAGTAAGAAATTTCGGAAATTTATTTCGATCATCCCCCCCCCCCCTCTCCCCACTCCTCGAAACGGATTTACACCGGTGCTTAGACTTGACCTCGAATGCAGCATAGCTGTCGGGAAATTTAGGTCTTACACCCCCCCCCCCCCTTCATGTTTTAGATTTGACCTCGAATGCAGCATAGCTGTCGGGAAATTTAGGTCTTACACCCCCCCCCCCCCTTCATGTTCCCCGAATACTGAAACAATGCTTGCTTAAGGTGCGGTAACCTAACATGTGGCTCAAGGGGCTCAGCACCCCCTGTGAAAAAAATCGTTCCCAGGGGCCTGGGGGCAAGAGAGATGGAGAGAGTGTGTGCAGGCCTCGGGAGTTTATTCATCGTAAAAGTTCATTGTGAATAGCTACACTTCCGATTCTCGTAACTATTGCACATGTATCAAAATATCACTTTTCTCTGACCAGGGAACACTTCCCCTGCTCTATAATGGTCGTCACCAGTGAACCGTAATCTATAACAACTGCATTCAAATTTATCATGCATGATTGATATTGATAGCACGTCTTTCCTGAACAAGGCTCAATTCAGACATTTTATTTTTCACCGTCCATAACGGTGTGAGTTCCTACCGACGCATTGCATTGATATAGTAATTTAGTTATGTATTGAGCTACATTGTGTCTCCTTTGTTGTACAAGTTTGACCAATAAAGTGATTTGCAAAAGTATTGAAGGCAAGAGAATTTATTACAATCTCAATTAAGGAATTCCCTTCGAAAATTATTCATCCAATTATTTTGATATCAGTGATCTCAGAGCTATTAGTCTCGCTGTGCGAATTGAAACGAAATCACGCAAAGGTAACCCCTTTTCATAATTGTGTAAAATGTTCTCATTTTCTGAAGTTTTTCAGCTATATGTTTTCCTTATATTTTAAGAGAATTAACAACAATTCACTTGCTATCTCGACTATGTCGGGAAACCATTACTATGCACTGAAGCACTATACTTGTTTTGCATGTCATTTTTAGATTTAAAAACTCATTATTAAAATAAACAGATTTATGTCTTCCTTTAAGAATATTCTTCACTGCATGACAATGAGGACTTGATTCTATTCCTCATTAGGGCAAATGATACTTATCATAAAGGAACCATCCCATAAATTCAAAAATAATCACTGTCAGTGTCACATGGCCATTAAAGTTTTTTACTTAGTTCGTGAAGGTTGGGCAGAAGTACATTTATATCCTAAACTGCCGGCAGCATGTATGTTGAAAAAAATAACATTTAGGGAGTGATTCTTAAAGTAACAACATTGATATTCGGGGTTATCCAGCTGCAACAGAATTGGTGTATACATGTATCTCCGGATTGGTTTATATTCAATTTTAGATTGAAGATTGAGGATTGAAGGTTTTTATTCAAGATCAGAAATAATGAAAAGGAAAATTTGAATCTTGAAGGCGGACCTTGAAAGTTATGTCAATTGTATATTTAATACATAATTGACATAAGATTCAAATTTTCCTTTTCATTGTTTCTGATCTTGAATAAAAACATTCAATCTTCAATCTTCAATCTAGAATTGAACATAAACCAGTCCTGTGGTATACAATCATTCTGTCGCAGCTGGATTACCCCGAATATCAATGTCGTCGTTACTTTAAGAAACGCTCCCTAAATGTCTTTAAAAAAATAACATACATAAACATTGCTTCAGGAATTTCAGGATATACTTCTACCCAACCTTCACGAACTCAGCAAAAGACTTTAATGGCCATGTGACATAAACAGTAATAATCTGCATGCATGATTGTATAATGTTGCATTGTATGATTTTATGTATTGATTTGATGTAATAAAAGAACCCTGCGGAAGGGAAAATTATGTTTTTGGAAACCAAAACCGTGACTTTGATTGTGCAAATAATGGTGTTACTCGGGGGGTTTTACTGATGAACTATTGCTGCTTGGCACGTAATAATTGTATTTCACGAACCCCCGAACGTATTTTACCATACGGGGCTATGTTGATGTTATGTTATGTACTTTGGTCAGGACAGTGTTGTGACTCCACTCATAACATTGTGCAAGCATGTTCATACTATATTCTGTCATGTTTGCTATATGCAATCAGAAGAGGGGGGGGGGGGGGGGGGGGGGGGGGGACAGGGGAGGGAATACTGCTATATGTACACACATGAAGTTCTCTCTCCTCTCCCTATCGCTCTCTCTTCTCTTCACGTCACGTCACTTCTCTTTTCTTTTCTTCTATTTCTCTTCTCTTCCCTTCTCTCTCTCTTCTCTTCATTTTCCATCTCTTTCTCTTTCCCATTTTCCTGTCTCTCTCCCACTCTCTGTTTTCTTTATCCTCCCCTCCCCTTCCTCCTCACTCCTTTGCCCCCCCCCTCTCTCTCTCTCTCTTCTCTCTGAGTTTGTCATTCTGCTTTTTCATCTCTTTCTCTTTCATCACCTCTCTCCTTTTTCATTCCCCCCCTCTCTCTCTCTTACTTTAATTGTGTGATATTCGCCTTTAAAGTTAGAGCTTAGAAGATGGATTGAATTCTTGATATGACTCCTCAAAGAGTGAATTTCCACTCCTTGGTCAGTTGGTATGTATATTCTGTCCATTCCAGCACTTCGGTGGGAATGATTATCAGAGTGAAAAGAATCTTGATCATGTTGATAAAAACATGGCATCGTAAGAACACGATTGGACTGAAATGATATGTAAGTCAAGTGCATGGAACCAAAATGTTGTGTTTCTCCCCTCTCCTCCCTCATGTGCATCCTTTGCCATTGTAGTCTCCTAAAATTGTTGATTTTCGTATATTGAATTTCCATGTTTATTTTTTTAATCCTCTTTTTACTGTTATTTTTTGTTGTCGTTCTTTAAGAAATACTTGCATGTCCAGTTCTTTTTATTCGACAAGCTTTGCTTTTACTCTCTAAATTCCTTAGATTGGAAATCAATCTATAAGATTGTGGTTGAGGACCAATCCAAAATTAGATTGAGAAAAGGATTGAATTCTAAATCTATTAGATTGAGATTTTCAATCTAATTTTGGATTGGTTCCTCAATGCAATCTAAAGAATTTAGAGAGTAACTCTTATATTCGTCTAAATCAGTGTTTCTCAACCTTTTTTTTACCTCGAGGCCCACTTTAGTTATTAAATTTTTTTCGAGGACCACCTTCATTTTTAGAAAAATTTTGAGGCCCACCTCACAGAATCTCAATGAGAAAAAAAAAAAGGTCAATAAAATATGACAAACGAAAATAGGGACGAATTGTGTGGTAATTATCTCGACCACTACATTACCTACATTACATTACAAAGTCCAACCTACAGTATATGTATGGTTGCAATAAATGAAAGATTGATCATGTTGATATAATACCCCCACCCCCAATCGTAATGTACAGAAATCTTCGAAAATTTTTAGCACATTTCACTGACGATAATCCACAACTGTTGATGTTATTTTAATACGTTTAATAAATTCACTTCAATTTGATGTTAACTGTAAAGCTGAATTCAATATTTTTTTTCCAAAATATTTTGGACTGACTTCGCGGCCCACCTGATGGGCCGCGGACCACCGGTTGAGAAGCGCTGGTCTAAATAATACTGGAAATTATTTTACTGCATTGAAATGAAATTATTACTTATTTCTGGACCCCTCAAGAACATCCTCTGGCTGAAGAGGGTTATCCAGCCCATGTGTGGGGAATAAATAAATTAAACAAAATAAAAATAATCTCATGATTTTTCATATGTCCCTTGATTTATATGTTTTGCATAGCGGCAAAATAAATCAAAGGGGTGGAAAGTCATTCTTTGATGAGTCCTATAAAGGCTTCACTTTTTAGAGTGGAAATAAAAACCTCAAACAACACAATCTATGCTCTAAATTATGGCATAATTCACTCCAAAGTAGAATTCATTTGAGAGTGGATTTCACTCTTTTGAGCGTGGATTTACACTCCAAAATAAAGTGATCTCTAAAAAGGGCACATCAAAGATTTATTTCTTACGGTGTTATGCTTAAATATTAGATAAGAACGACCTCCGGCATGGACACCATTCCGCCTTATAGTGACCTCTTGAAGTTTTCGTAAAAAATAAAATGAAATTCATTTTAGTCACCTGAGCAATAGATCACTGAATAGCCCATGTAATATCAAATGGGTATTGGTAGCTTAAAAGAAGTAAGCCATATCCGTTATACTTTCCACTGCAAACCATTTTACCATACCTAAGAATGGTTGGGCTTGATAAAGAAATATCATTAAGGTAATTAACTCTTACCTATACGATCCTGTCTTCTAATCCTTTGTTATTTAAATGCTATAGTTTTCGTAAATATACAAGGTTACGTATTGTGATGATCTAGGCCTATTATCACAAGGACCACTCACTGTTATCGTGTGTTGCTTGTAATTTCAACGCCACTTCCAACACTCTAAGTGTGACGTGGCTCGGGTTCAGCAATATCATAGGCCCATTGGCATAGTGGGCGGGGGTGGGGTGTGGGGGGTGGGGGAGGGGGTTCAGATCTTACTTATGTGACTGAAATATGAATTACAAGGGCCATGGAACAGAGGTTAGGTGCAGGAGGGCTCTTCCATTCTCTTTCTCTATCTTTTCTCATTTTTCCCATTTGCTATTCGATTGGGAGGAGGGCCCCGTGCCCCCAAAGCTACGCCACTAACTGTCATGTGATACATGATACAAAATAATGGGGAAAAAAGCGTGGATAAGAGAGATCAAATTGAACGAAATCGCATGATTAATGACGTCTATATACATGCACAGTGAGTTCTTATTAGTAATAATATAGTACATGCAGCCCAAATGGGTAAATTGATCATGTTTATGACATATGGGATGACATATATCATTTAAAATAGGATTACAGTGGGGTCGGGACAGGAAAAGGGAGGGTTGTGGTATGATATAAGGAGAAGAAAGGGTAAAGGGAAGAAAGAGGGTGGTTGACTTTGGTCATTGATATTCTTATTGTTGTCCCTTACCTAGTAACTTCCGAATGTGTCATTAAATTTCTCATTGTCCTAATTTTATTAACATTTTTACTGCTAATACGAACAAGTTGGGGCTACCTGGTGGGGCGTACGCCTACTTATGCTGATAATCCTATCTACTATCAGTCCAGTACCACCATGGCGTCCTTACCATGTAGGAGTGTGACCCAAGTGATATCACGTGACATCTCCGTTATACCTCGATAAGCGCAACTCATTGCGTGCATTATGAGCCATTATCCTCCGATCTTTCAAGTGATCAAAACAAGAGAAAAGAAATGAAGAAGAAAGAAATAAAGAAAGAAAGAAGGAGAGAGAGAGAGAGAGAGAGAGAGAGAGAGAGAGAGAGAGAGAGAAAAAGAAGAGTATCCGGGAATAGAGGGCAGGCTCATAATATAATAGCCTTATAAATTCATTTAAAACGTAAATTCACCTGTGGGCCAAGGTTAAAACCAGAAAAAATACCCCCCCCCCCAAATCAAAAATCGTCCATGAAGTGTTTTAGGTTAGGCTTAACGTACAGGGCCAGGTTTTTTGTGTCAAGTATAGCATGTATAGTGTTTGGTCCAGGGATGAAGTTCAATATTCGATTAATGCACAAAATTGTCACTCACCGAAGCATAATTGTGTCGTAAAACAGCCATTTCAAATATATCATGCATGGCGTCTCCATCAGGTAAGGGTGTGACCCAAGTGAGATCACGTGACTAGCCGTTATTCCTCGATGAGTTTGACTCAGCACGTGACAGCTTTGCATGATCTCACCCAAGCAAGTGGCGATGATGATTCATCGTGTTACAACAGACTAACTTGGAACAGGAATACTTACAACAGATCGTTTTATTTTGTACTTAAAGTTAAAGGGGATGTTAATGGTGAAAAACGTTGTGAATTTTTGAGGTCACCGGCGTAAATCCACTTTGAGGAGTGGGGGGGGGGGGGGGATGATCGATTTTTTGCCGATTTTTTTTTTCTGTCGAACTCACACTTAAGTATAAACACAAGCCCTCACCCACCTGCAAAGACCCCCTTACACACATTTTGATTTGTTATCTTGCAAGCGAGCGAAGCGAGCGAGCCAAAAATTACCACTTTTCAATCGCATTTTCAAACAGAAATTCTATATGATGAGCGAGCAAGCCAAAAATAAGCACTTTTCTGGTGTTAGATCACATTTTCAAATAGAAATTCTAAAATATGATGGTTTATGACAGATTATTAAAAAAATCATTAACTGATTAATTCAAATATCATTTCTTCCTTAAAAAGTGTGTGTGTGTGTGGGGGGGGGGGATATTTGTACACGCCATACCCCCTCTCAAAAAAGTGTGTTGGGGGGGGGGATATATCCCCCATCCCCCGGGATTTACGCCAATGTGTGAGGTATTTTCACTCTAACTCCAAGATGGAAGAACAACATTGTTCTAACATAGAATGATGTGCGTCGAAGGTAATGTGAACGCTGTCTTCTAATGCAGAGCTTATTTTCGTCATTTTCGTCTGATATTTCATATCTAAATATCATTTCCAAAACTATTTTGGAATACCGATGACATAACGTCATCGGAATGGTTCATTTCCTGTAGCCCGTACGTGTAAATGAAGAGTATTTCAAACGGCATCTATAATTCCGTCTACATCGACTGATTCTAGCATGAGAAGGATCAATATACATATAGCTGACAACCCTTGCATAAAAACACTGCCGTGAGTTTATACGAGGTTCTACACTGTAAAAAAATTTAACCAGCACGAGGGTAATTAATGTTTATTTCCAACCAAATTTGGGCAATATTTTTACCCAAAGCGGGTAGCATATAGTCCAGTTACGGGGAAAAATAAGCAGTAATTGATTACTTTACCTTTACAATGGGCAAAATTTACATCACATTGGATAAAAAGAAATGCCCAAAGTTGGTTGGACACATAATTGCCCTCATGGCACATCATACCCAATCATTTTTAGAGTGTACACTGACAGCAAAGAAACCACATCTAAAATGATATCTCGTTAACTATCTTTTTGGTTTTAATTTCTGTTCCCGAAGAAGCTAAACAATAATATTTGCTCAATGATTCGTTAAATTCAATTAATCATAGCCCTGCACATCGACAATATACATAATATAGCAAAAATATAACGTCATTATCACGAAAAAAAACAACAACCAGACAAACATCAAAGGCCGCCTGCCAAATTATATATTCCCCTGAATGTAACAAAATAGTTCTAATTTCCAACTACATGTATTTCAATCTTTTTAAAGATGGAAACGTGTCAAATGTTTGAGACCCCTCCCCAACTAGGCCTACATCGTAGTAAAATGTCTCTAAAATATTCGGTATACACAACGGCATGGCGTATTATAATTATTCCAAAACAGCAGCAGCAGCAGCATAGGCATCAGTGGATGTTGGACCGGTCTTGTTCGATGTATCAAATGCAAATTAACATTATAATGATTTATGTTGGAGGGGATCGTGGTGTATTCCAGTTACGTTACCTTCCCCCTCATCCCCCTTTTCTCTTTTTTCCACCACCCTTTTTCGTCGTTTGATTTGTGTCCCGTAGCCCTCTTTGCTAAGCCTATTTTGCAGCCTATATACATGTACTACACAAATTACGATACGCGCTATTTATGTACTGGCCGTCAGCATCTCTCTATGGAACTTGGGCACGTAATCATCATACTGAGCTATGTAGAAGTTCCCTGCGATGGGCGCCCCGAGACCATACTCTTCAACGAATTCTCTTGTGTTCCAGGGCCTGCGTCTCTCCTTGCTGCGGGGCCGGTAGGCATCCTTAGGGCTGATGGAGCCTGGCTGTTTGTAGACTAGGTAGACGTAGCTATGAAATCCTGCAGTGGTTGAAAGAAAAAATAATAATTGATAGTTCATAGGGGCGTGGCAAGTTTCCAGCCGTTGATGGAGCACTTGCACCATTCTGAGCATGGGTCTTACTAAGTTGATGAAATGGAAGTACTATCATAATTATTCAATATAAAAAAATGACTGAACATTCCTATAATATTAGTGACATAACTATAAAAAAAACACTTGCCCCTTAATCAAAAATGAGTAAAAAGAAGAAGGGGAAGAAGAAAGAAAAGAAGAAGAAGAAGAAGAAGAAGAAGAAGAAGAAGAAGAAGAAGAAGAAGAAGAAGAAGAAGAAGAAGAAAAAGAAGAAGAAAAACAAAAAAAAGAAGATTAAGAAGAAGAAGAAGAAAGAAAGAAAGAAAGAAAGAAAGAAAGAAAGAAAGAAAGGAAAGAAGGAAGAATTTGGAAAAGAAAGAATATGGAAAATGGGGGAGAAGGGAACTGGTAGAAAGAGAAAAACATGATAAACCACCCCCTCATCAGTGGCTTTGATAGCGTATACTGGTCATGTTGTCAATTTTAAATATCATAGGCGTACCCCAGGTGAGGGGGTTACATGAGTTTTGCGCAAAATAATATCACCTCTTGCTTTCTAAATTTTGCACGCTCCCTTCACCGTTTCCAATAATGATTAATTCCGCAATTTAAATCTATCATAAAAATCAATCAAAAAAGTTAAAGATACATAAAGATACATTAAAAATTCCTGAGTGTGAAGTGATGGTTGCCAGAATATCGCTATTTTATGGGGCTGCATCCTTAGCCCCCTTTTCTCATGAGCCTTTAGTCAATATCATTCTGTATTCACCTGTTCCTTCTCTTGGGCCTGATTCTATGTAAGCAGCGTGAACAAGTCCTCTGCTGACGTCACATCCTGGTACATTGAAGACCAGCCAATGAATGACCTCGACTCGGTCCGGATCAGTTCGGTTAGGCGAATCGGGGTCGGTAAAGAGAATCGTGTAGAGGGCGTTCTCCTCGGCCTCCCATTCTATGACTGATGGCTGCTTTTGTACCTTGGTGAAAAAGTGTTATTTAAATCTCATTCCAAGCCATAAGTGAATGCAGCAAGTTGAAATCAGTTATAAATTATGAAATGTTTAGATTGGCTTACTATATAGATGGAAAGGACAATTTAGATCGAGAAAACTAAAATCAAAATACATGTAATAGCAAGTTTATCATGAACTCCATTTACATTCAGTGAGTGTACTCAACCCAACCGGTGTGATTTGGGTCAGTGACTGTGGTCACGACAGAAGTAGTATCAGCTTACCTTTCCGAAACCAATGGCTACTTTTGTTCCTTTTGATACTCAGAGTGTGGAAGAGAAGAGAAGAGAAAAAGGAGAAAGGAGGGAGAGTGGGAGAGAAAGGGAGAAGGGGAGAGACACTAAGGAAAGAGAGAGAGAGAGAGAGAGAGGGGGGGGGGGGGGTGTTTGTAAAGGATGGGAAAAGGTCGATAGCGTAATATTGCGAGAGGTAAACGAATTATAACTTTTATGCAACTATATTTATTTTACATCATTTACATCCATAATAATTCCCCACCTTTCTATCATAAAATGTTTCAAAATATAGAATGAATTTTCTATATACTCACTTGTGTTGGAGTAAGTTCATTCCCCAGATTGCATTTGACGCCATTGCTCCATTCGACTCTCAAGATGGCGGGCGGTGCCTCATCCAATACCTTAGGGATAACCTCGTGAGCTCTGTAACTTTCCATCTTTAATTTTCCTCGTTGTATATTATTCAAAAGATGAATTATGATTTCGACCCCTGATGTTACTGCAATCGTGTTGATAGCAAATCTGAAAAAGGATTTTAGGAATGTACTGGATACGTGTATGTTTAAAAGCAAACGATATTAAACTTCCCTTACCCTACGAGACAGGAAACAATCTAAAATATGTACTGGTAGGACTTCTTTTTATCACAGTTTGGTACAGTACAGCTGGGAATTTGCTATTAAGATTCTGTTTCGTTTGTAATCAAGTCTACTACCCGTATCTTTTTGAATGATGGTACCTCTTAAGCCCCAGTCACATAATGCTCTGCGTCCGGCGTTGCGTCCAAAAAAGCCATTTTTTCTGCGGACTCCCACGGATCCCTTCCTGTCACCAATTTTTTTTACAAAATATACGGGAAAAGATGCGGGTGATACGGATAGATACGACCAGATGCGGATACTTGCGTCCACTTGTGGATAATCTTACGAATTGACACGTTATTTTGCTCTTTCGACTTGCGTAAACTTCCGGATACTTCTGAACACTTGCGGAGAGCTGCGGTTATTTACGGAGAGTTGCGGATACTGACGAATGGTTACGGATTGTTACGGATTGTTACGAATGATTATGAACAGCGTGGTTTTCTCTGACCATCTCTGGTCAATCAGTGTATTTTTGACCCGGGGGGGGGCACTCGACCCCAAAAGTGGTAGGTATGTGCCGCGGGCGAGACAAAAAACGGGGGCTTTGGAACGGGCTTCGGAACTACAAATGTTTGTGAAAACGGGGGTCTTTGGAACGGTTCGCCTGCGTGTGAGTGCGTATGTATCCGTATGGAACGGGCATACGTGCATGCAGCTAGCACGGGCCCCGGGTGCGCTCGCGCAGAGGCGATGGTCGGACAGCGCTCTGCGGGCCGCTTTTCACCAAAAACGCAGCTCATTGTAGCGGATCAATGCGGCCGGAACGGCGTAACGAAAAATATGCGAAGCTTTGGAACGGATTTCTTTCTTCTTTTTTCTCGATAAGAAGAAAATGCTATGCTTTGGAACGGCTTTCTTTGTGCTTTTTCTCAATAAGATAAAAATGCTATGCTTTGGAACGGAAATTTGAGTGTAAAAATGGGGGTCTTCTCCGCGGCACATACCCACCACGCATTATATACTGAGTGCCCCCCCCCCCCCCGGGATTTTTGACCTCCACGGAGAAAACACCTTTCCAATTTCTGCTTCTTATGGCTCTAAAGTTTTCCTCCAAGATGCAAGATGGTAGGGCTAGGGGAAGGCTGAAGAGGGCAACAAGGCAACAGACCCCCAAAGATAAAGCAGAGATGCAGGAGGAAATGCTCCGTCTTCAACCCCCACCAGCATGGGTGTCGATTTGTGTTCGCGGTTGGGGGTGGGGGGATGACTGATGCTGAATATCCTCGACCGCGGAGCAAAGCGACCTGGCGAGGGTGTGGAGGTTCAAAAGTGAAGGATAGACTAATATTATTAAGTGGGGGGGGGGGGGGTGGGTGTAGGACCTGTTTTTGCTGCCCATATCTCTGCATTATTAGTCTAATCCACCGTTCCTCCAATTAACCGCACAAAATTGTTTTCAAACCATATCGCAGAGGTACATCCTCATTACTTGATTGATAGCTTTAGGGAATTAAACCTTTACTTACATCCCGCTTCTTATTTTGCGAGCGAGACAAAAATTCCACTTTCTAGCTGTAAAAGAAATGTTATTTGTCGTCAAAGTACACTCAAGCAATATAAGATGTTTGACTAATTCAGCACCTCACTGGTCCAATTGTTTACTTTCCTAAACCACAATATATTTCAAAAATCACAAGCGAGGGAGGCGAGATAGGGGAAAACACATTCCTTTTGTGATGCAGTGTTATTTTGTCATCCAAATCCCCTATAGGTCTATAAAATATCTACATTACAATATTCGAGTGAGCGCAGCAAGTGAGGAAAAGATTTACATTCTTTGATTACCTCAAAGGTATCTAAATAGTTTTTGATCACCTAATTGCCAAATGATGCTTTTCGGCGCATCGCTTGCCATCTAAAACCATTTTCTTTTTATGTGCAGGCGAAGCGAGCTACCGACAAGAACTCTGTTTCTTTCTAATAAAACGTAGGATTTTTCAGTAAAATAGATTAGATGAATTTTATGATGTACCTTATTCAAGAAAAGCTTTACATCTCGCTGTAAAAATATTACAATTTTCGGGCATGTTGCTGAGAGAATAAGAGCGTTTGCCTCCTGATCTTGTTTCTATGAGCGAGCGAGAAAGGGCTATTTTTTTTTTTAAATATTAAGAACAGCTAGGTTCTAGTGTGTTGTTGCTCCAATCTTATGATTTTAATAACAGACGTTTTATCAGCATCCTCCTTTCTAATAGGCTAGGCTATCAAAAGAGACAGAGGAAGTCTAGAAAAAAAGAAAGAGTGAGAGAGAGAGAGAGAGAGAGAGCGTGGGGGGGGGGGGTGGCATGTAAAGTAAGATATATACGCGGTCATGCATGTCTCCTGCGGTATCCTATCGTTATTTGACCTAAATTTCAAACTACCCCAAGCATATTTCACCGTCTGCATATTGTAGCCATCACGTGCATGGACCATGACACTGACCTTGGGTGAAAGCCGGACTAGAGTATAGATAATTCAAAAGTCGTCAAATTATCATACGATAATGTAAGGGAGCTTTTTAATCTGTAGACGGTCAAAGTACACAACTACTACTTATATAATCATTAATGTGTAAATACAAAATCGTCAGAAGTGTCATGGACGTAGAGTACCGTACTTTGGTCGAGTGCAGCCTATATTACCCAGGGTAGTAGTGGTATAGCGAACCGGTATAGGTATATAGGAATTCTATTTGGTGCATTATCGCATATCGCATATTCAGTTCGTGGACTTGAGCTTGAGCTTACTCTGTGCAAGAAGAAAAGATGGCTGCCCAACAGAAACCGAGGTTGTACTACTTCAAAGGCAGAGGGAAGGGAGAAATGGCTCGACTAACGTGCGCAGCGGCAGGTATTGAGGTAGGGGCTATAAGTGTTTATTCTCATTTTATGATCATATATATCAGCCAGGCAAATATACCCCACCCCTTGTTATCTTTTCCGCCCCTGCCTCTGCCTTATTTCGTGTCTGTTTGTCCCTGCCTTATGTCTCTCTGTCTTATATTTCTCTACATAATGTGTCGGAGTCTTATGTTTATAGTTTCCTCCTTATGTCTCTCTTCCACTCTGAGCTAGTCTCTCTCCCACCCCATCTCTCTTTCTCTCTCTTCCTCATCGCTTTCTCGCTCTCTTCCCACCCTCACTTTCCTTCATTCTCCCCTCCCCCTCTCCCTCCCCCTCCTCCTCTCCCGCTTCCCCATCCTTTACCGACCCCCTTCTCTCACATCTTCCTATAAGATTTATTTTGAAGCTTTACCTGCACTCTCACGGCTGTATATACATAACATGGGGAAATAGACCCAGGGGGCCGAGGGAACCTAGGGGCCAAGGGGAAAAAAAAATAAGGGGAAAGAAAAGGAGAGAGAGAGAGGGAAAAAAATACTCCATTGCTTAGTGTCTACAAAATATATTTCCTTTCTTTCGCTGAAGTAATATTCTACGAATGTGAAATTTTATTATGTTCCATCTATTCTTTTGCATTTTTTCTCGGAAATTTGTCGAGTTTTGCCTTTCTCGATGGAGATTTCCTGACATTTTCCAAGGAAAGAAAAGTCGGAAAAGTGTCACCCCCAATAACAATCCCTGATCGTCACCTTTTTTGTGATTTAATGACAAAGTGATACTTCAGTGTGCTAGTATATATGATAGCATCAACAGCCCGGAATTATTATAGTGCTATTGTAATTCTACCACTGTTCGTATTGCCATATTTTGTATTTATGCAGTTTGACGAAACCAACGTCAGTACGAGAGAGCCATTTCTCCAGATGATCAAAGGTAACAACTGATTTGATGTTCATTCATTTCCATCATCATTTACATCATCTTAAATTTGCAAACTTGTATGGCCTCTTTGACATAATACTTAGAAATAGGGGACGTCATAAAACGGTGACGCGACATTTGCTCTTGTTCCTGTCTCCACAGACATGGGAATTAGGGTTAGGCATTGGCGTAAATCCCGGGGGGATGGGGGGGGGGGGGGATATATCCCCCTTTTTTGAGAGGGGGGATGGCGTGTACAAATATCCCCCCCCACTTTTTAAGGAAGAAATGATATTTGAATTAATCAGTTAGTAAAATTTTTAATAATCTGTCATAAACAACTATCATATTTTAGAATTTCTATTTGAAAATGCGATTGAAAACCAGAAAAGCGGTTATTTTTGGCTCGCTCGATTCGCTCACTCATCATATTTTAGAATTTTCATTTGAAAATGCGATTGAAAACCAGAAAAGTAGTTATTTTTGGCTCGCTCGCTTCGTTCGCTCATATTTTAGAATTTCTATTTGAAAATGCGATTGAAAACCAGAAAAGTGGGAAATTTTCGCTCGCTTCGCTTGCTCGCAAAATTAAAATGTGTTTAAGGGGGTCTCTGCAGGTGGGTGAGGGCGTGTGTTTATAATTAAGTGTGAGTTCGACAGAAAAAAAAAATCGGCAAAAAAGTCGATCATCCCCCCCCCCCCTTCTCAAAGTGGATTTACGCCGGTGGGGTAAGGGTTTT
This sequence comes from Echinometra lucunter, assembly GCA_029962745.1. Classification (NCBI taxonomy): domain Eukaryota; kingdom Metazoa; phylum Echinodermata; class Echinoidea; order Camarodonta; family Echinometridae; genus Echinometra; species Echinometra lucunter. The sequence goes on from CM057160.1 coordinate 6,334,902, forward strand.
GGTTCAGAATGAATGATGGTTTGGCTTCATGTCATACTTAACGTGCATATTTTCATGGGGGGCAATTGTCGTCAGAGCAAATGTCATGGAACCCACTGATAAAACAAACTAGCCACTTTCAGCAGCAAGAGAGAGTTACTGGATTTCAAAGTCGTTTCTAAACACCCATACACCTTCGAAACGTTGAATGAATCAGCAATTCTATATGATAATGTTAACGATATTTGATATCTGAAGATGGAATGCTGTTATTTGGACAACTGCCCCTTTTCGAGATCGACGGTTTAAAGCTAGTTGGGAGTGATTCCATCGTCAGGTATCTCGGCAGGAGGGCGAATCTCTACGGCAAGAATAATGAAGAGAAAGCGAGGTATGTGATAAAAGCTTATCATAATTCCTGTTCGATCTGAATGGGTTGATGGCTGAACCCTTGCTATGCCACCAGTTTAATTTTAGTTCACGATGTTAAAACCAAAACATTCAAGTAGATGAGGTTTATAGTTCTGAAATACATAAGTATGGTGGCCCTGAAGTACGTTCGACGACAGGTCATGTGCGACGTGAATTTCGCATCCCAGGTCCTGAACTTCGCATCCGAGGTCATGGAATTCATGACCCGTGGCGCAAACTTTGCATCCCAAGTCGTGAAATTCACGACCCGCGGTGCGAAATTCAGGATTGGGATGCAAAGTTCGCGCCACGGGTCTTGAATTTCGCACCGCGGGTCGTGAATTTCACGACTTGGGGTGCTAAGTTCGGGACCTGGGATGCGAAATTCACGTCGCACATGACCTGTTGTCGAGCGTACTTCAGGGCCACCATACTTAAGTCCTGAAAAGAACTGTAGGGTGAAGAGAGTAGAAATGGAGAGGAGAAATGGAGAGGCGAGATAGAGTATGAGCGAGCGAAGAGTATCTTTCTTGAGATGATGACGGACAGTCAAGCTGTCCGAAATGTAGAGCATTCTTTCCTCATCGCCTTCTCATCTTGTTAGAGTCTTCTTTCCTCATCGCCTTCTCATCTTGTTAGAGTCTTCTTTCCTCATCGCCTTCTCATCTTGTTAGAGTCTTCTTTCCTCATCGCCTTCTCATCTTGTTAGAGTCTTCTTTCCTCATCGCCTTCTCATCTTGTTAGAGCCTTCTCTTCTCATCACCTTCCCATCTCGTTTACAGTCTTTTTTCACTCTCAAGAAAGATACTCTCCCCTCTCTCATTCTCCACCCTCCCCCAACTACTCTCTCTTACTCGCAGTCCTTTCAGGACTTACCACATGGTGAACCGTCAACCTCACCTACGTTATCAATACCACCATGCAAACCCCCACCTTCTGTTCAAATAACATATCAAAACATTCAACTGAAAACAGCAACCTGACGTCAACTTCTCATCATAGAATATTGCATATCTTTTTCTCTTCCTTTGAAATGACTCTGATTTTGAAAAATCTTTTTTTTTTTTTAAATAATAAATCGTATTTTGGACTTTATTCAACAGAATCGACATTCTGGTGATGGGTGCCAAAGACTTTTTTGATAGCTCCCTTGGTGGGTATCATTTCTCGGACAAGCCCGAGGAAACAATCGACAAGAAAGTCTTACCAGCAGCCACTAATAAATACCTCCCAGCTTTCGAAAAGGTACGTTGGTTTCTCTAGGGTTGGTAGATTGTTTATTTTATCTATTAAAGTGATTACACAATGGTAAAAATTTTTGGATATATGATCGAGAATAGAATTCTAAGAAGAATAACATTACAAATTTGATGATTTTCAATCGAAATCAATGCATTTTGGCTAATTTTCTCATAAAAAGTCAAGAGTTGACCAAAAAATTTGAGTATGAGGTATGACGTAAAAGTGGGTACCCAGCTTCGCGCATTGCAGTTGTGCTGCGCGCTAGACTGTACAATTTGTATTATACCTTGCGCGCATTTTGCTAGAATTGCGCGACAAGGTACCCACTTTGACGTCATTTTGACGTCAAAGTGGGTACCAAGTTGAAACTGGGTTCACAGTTAAGGGGTCAAAAATATCCTGAAAATCTTATCACATTTTGGGGTTTCCTTAGCAACACGACTTTAAAAAAAAATTAGGCAGATGATTTTCTGCTAATAAAATCATGCTCTTTTAAATGAACTAACATTGTTTCAGTATTGGGTACCCCCTTTAAGAAATCAGCTTGTAAATTCGCAACCAAGGGACCGACGGCTCTATATGTCCTCTCCTCTCCAGTACCCATAACAAATACCTTCCAGCTTTCAATTCAATTCAATTCAATTCAATTCAATTCAATCCAATTCAGTTCAATTCAATTCAATTAAAATTTATTTGTCCAAAATTCTCAAGCATAGAAATTTGCTTTGGTCACACATTGTAAGGGATAAAAAAAAAAGATATTTTAACAGGCTGAAAATATACACATTTAAAAAGTTAATATACTGTACATCATTTATTTTACTCCCCCTCTTCACTACATTTTCCATTTTTCTAAAATCGTCCTTCTTTCGAAAAGGTACATCGGTTTCTCATTGGTCTGTTGATTTGTCAATTGCTTATTTTATCTGACTACTACGAAATCATCTTGTAAGTTCACAACCAAAGGACTGACGGCTCTATAACTCCTCACCTCTCCAGTAGCCACTAACAATTGCCTCCCAGCTTTCGAAAAAAGTAGCTAGATTTTTCTTGGGGTGGTTGATTGCTGATTTTATCTGACTATTCTATAAGAAAACATAATGTATGCTTGTAAGTTAGCGACCAGAGGACCCACGGTTCAAAGTCCTCTCCTCTCCCGAGGACTTGGTAATGAAGATTAAAGCCTTACAAAATGACACTTGTTTTGAACCCGGGTTATCCCAGTTGCGAGACCACTTGCCTGGCACAGAGCCATCGCGCCTCGTCATTAATTCGTTTATCGATGCTGTGATTATATATTCTCTAGAAACATACAGGAACGGAAACTCTTTATACCTTTGGAAATTATATATTCGAATTTACGTTTGGAGTGAAAATCAAGGCCAAAAAGAGTGAAAACCACCCTAAAATAAGTACTTGAAACCTCGAATTCGGAGTGGATTTCACCATTTTATGGGTTTCTCCGACTCGGAAATGCAGTGATTCCTAAGTATGATTCATCATAGAGTGTTTTTTCCCATTCCTGTATGTTTGGAGAGTTTGGAGTCACGTCAGTGATCACCCGTTTAGGAGTGAATATCGAGTGCTTTCTGAAAAGAAAAGAGCAGATTTTCACTCTATTTTTTACATCCCAGGCGAGTTACGTCATCACTCGATGTCTTTTAGAGATCACTCCCTGCATATGATGATACTCCACCGAGTGCAAAACTATAAAGGCATAATGAATATATCAAATCTGACAAATAAACGATGGAATGCTGAGTCACAAAGTTTCAGAGATAATATTGATGTTCATGATATTTACATGAAGACAAAGAAAGCAAAAAAAGAGGAAAGGTACTTGCTTATCAATCGATAGGCTAATGGTACTGGAGGAATTACCTCAGTTATGAAAGGAGAATGATGATTATGTCAATACATTCAATGACAAAGGTATTGTGGAAAGAGTAAGATCACAAGAGGTTATAAATGATAAGGAATGAGTACTACGTGCTTATGAACAGTTTCAGGTTCTTGATTTTACGTATAGGGCTAGACGTGAAAAACTGAATTGTGAAACATAAAACATTGATTAAGGACGTTCCACAGTTATGTTTCTGCGCATCCCTACCGCGCAGGTTAAAACGTCACGCGCACAGCTGATTGATCAGCTGTGCGCGTCAGCTGATCATTACTCGCAGTGCATCACAGCGCAGATGCAACACCGAGCCTGCCGGGCTGGCCGGCCTGGAGCGCAGCAGCTAGCTCTCGCTGGTTTTGGTGTAAAAAAATATTGATTAGATTTACATTCCCAATTACCATTGATTGTAAAGCCTATCTAAAGCTTTGGTAAAGATTCACAGGACTCTCACTTCACTTTTTTTTCCTTGGTTGCCAGCCAGGCAACCAATACAATTTGTTAGGTTGCCTATTGGCAAATTATGTGGTCACAGTGATGATGTTCAAATAACAATAGCATTGTGTAATGAAATTTAATGTGAATCGGTGAATATTGCTCGCGATTCGCAATCCGTGTGCTTTCTTTAGTGGGAAAACCCCTCTTTTGGAGGCCCTACTCTCAGAAAACTGAATACTGCATACCTGAGGGGATATTTTTTACCTATTTCTGCAGGCATTATTCCTGTGTTTAATTGAGAAGTCCAATGAAAAGTGTTTATATAATCTCAGCAAAACCTGGACCGGACGTCTGCACTTTAGACTAATTTATGAAGAGATATTCCTTAAACCTGTTAGTAATGAACAAACACTAGTACTTGCCTACTTGGGTAACATTACTAATCTTGTTGCTCTGTCTTTAAAGCCTGTGGCAAGCTTTCCGGTTGTCAACAACAACCAATGATTGAAAGGTATGCATAAAATTTGAATATGTTAGTAAACAGGTCTATTAACTACAAAAATAACTTGGAATCAAGTCTGCGTACACTACTTGTTGCTATGTCAGTCAAGCCTATGACAAGCATTCAGGATGTCAAGAACCGCCTTTGTTTTAGAAGGTATATAAGAAATTTGAATATGCATGTGTGAAATTAGTTCCCATGACTGACAGCTTACCTCAGCACCACATCATGTCATTATTGACTAGCAAATGATTAGTAAAAAGACTAATGAAAGACTAATGTAAGAATCGGCTTAGGACTATTTACGAATCTATTATTTCTCATGCAATACTAATTATTTCCAGGATTACTCAAATAAGACATAATTTGACTGACTAATTAATATTAGCCAGTTTAAGAACAAATGACTGATTATTTCTTAGTCAAATAAGACAAGTGAATGACTAATCTTTTAGTCATTTGACCAACTTTCGTTTTCAGTGTAGATTCTCAGCCTTTTGCATGTTTTTGGCGCATTTTGTGGTTTTCAAGCCGATTCGCAACTATTAGGGCGGCGATAGTTCAAAAACAAGCACATGGACCCCACTTTTTTAATGTTTTAATCTCTTCAGTATACTTTCGTCTACAATTCTAGAGAGAAAGACGAATATGACATGGGTTTTGAATGTTTGGGACCATGAAATTGAATCGGCCGTATTTTGGATGAGATTCTCAGCCTTTTGCATGTTTTTGGCGCGTTTTTTTGTGGTTTTCAAGCCAATTCGCAAATATAAAGGCGACGATAGTTCAAAAACAAGCACATGGACCCCACTTTTTTAATGTTTTAATCCCTTCAGTATACTTTCCTCTACAATTCTAGAGAGAAAGACGAATATGACATGGGTTTTGAATATTTGGGACCATAAAATTGAATCGGCCGTAATTATTATTTTGGATTAGATTCTCAGCCTTTTGCATGTTTTTGGCCCGTTTTTTGTTGTTTTCAAGCCGATTTGCATCTATTTGGGCGACGATAGTTAAAAAACAAGCACATGGACCACCCTCTTTTAATGTTTTAATCTCTTCAGTATACTTTCCTCTACAATTCTAGAGAGAAAGAAGAATATGACATGGGTTTTGAATGTTTGGGACCATAAAATTGAATCGGCTGTAGTTTGGATTGGATTCTCAGTATTTTTGGCACGTTTTTGTGGTTTTCAAGCCGATTCGCAGCCATTAGGGCGCCGACAGCTTGAAAACGAGCACATGAACCCCCCCTTTTTTTTAATGTGTTCACCCCTTTAGTAGGCATTCCTCTACAACTTTGCAAATTTTCATGAAAATGACATGGATTTTGAATAAAGTACAGCTTAAACTGTCCTTTTTAGTTTTCGTGTAGATTCCAAGCCTCTAAGATTATGTTTTTGTCCTTTTTGGCACCATTTTCGCCACATGAGGGCGCTGCTAGTTTAAAGAGAAGTATAGATGGCCCAGTTTAAACAGTCTTTCCACCTTTGTCATACATTTTGCTACAAATCTGGAAAGTTTGATGAATTTTAATAGGATTTTGACAGAGTAAAAGTGATTTATACTCGTTTGTCGAAATCGTGAGGTCTAATAGAGGCCTAAATCTCTTGATTGCGTAATTTTATCTGTCATCAAATTATGGCAACTTCAAAGTCCCGTAGAAAAAAAATAAGCACATGAACCTATATTATTTTTTTCATTTTTGGCCTACATAGGTACCAAAGTAACTCCATACAAAATTTGGAGGAAATGACATGGATTTCATTTTAACTGTGGAACGTCCTTAATCATTTGATTATCCATTCACTATATCATTCCCTTTCTTTTTACTTTTTCTCACTTTTCTAATGCATCTATCATACCTCACATTTTTACTATCATGATGCCCTTCTATATTCTGTCTGTGTGTTTTCTTTCTGTCACACTAATCTCCCTCTCTCTCTCTGAGGAAATGATGTGACCCCACCCCCCTCTCTCTCTTTCTGTCTCTATCCCATGTATCCTACTTTACCCCTCATTTAATTTCTACGATTTCTCAACCGTGTCCCTTTCTGTTCCCCACCGCTCTTGCCCATTTTCTGCCCATTTCTTAAATATGTATATTTGTTTTATGTGTGTTCGTATTTCTATTTCTCTCTTCTCTCTCCCTTTCTGTATCTCTCCCTGCTCCTTTCCTCTTTTGGCATTATATCATATATTCGTCCCCCTTTTTTTCTTATCAGTATTATTCCTCTGGCTCATTTTGTCACTCTCTACCATTGCTCTCGTTTTTGTTCGCTCTTTTGTCCTCTTCCCCCCCCCCCCCCCCTCTCTCTCTCTGTTTGTCTGTCTGTCTCTGACTGTCTGTCTGTCTGTCTCTCTCTGTCCCCCACTTTCTCATTCTCTGCTTCCATCCAGACATTGACTGAGAACGGCACTGGCTTTCTTATTGGATCTAGTCTTTCTATTGCAGACATCGTTCTCTTTGACACTCTGACGCACATCACCGACTCGCCCTATCCAAAACTCGCCTCAGTAATGAGCGGATATCCAAAATGTGCGGTAAGTACGAATGCTTGAATATTTCTTTGTATCAAGAATACACCTTGCCATCAAACTACTTTTGATAAAGGCAGCAAAATTAGGAAAATCGGTGAAAACTTATAGGAAAATCTGCTTATAACTTTACGTTATTTATATATACAATTCATCTTTATTTCGATAAAACAAAACAAAACAAAACAAAAAAAAAAAATGTTACAAAAGTGAGATATACCCAGGTCCTCTGCCAGTAGGTGAGGAAAAGTTCCTCTCAACTGGCTGGAGGCAGGGTCACAAATTATAGTTACAAGTACAAATAAAACATATAGACAAAGAATTAAAGAACTAAAAGAAAATAATAACAAAACAATCAACTAAAATGACAACTGATATAAGCTTATGCAGGTCTGTCATAGCGTAAGACATCCAAAAGCAAGTGATAGCCTATCACTAGAATTCAACTTGTTTTTTACTTTGCGTAGATCTTTCTTGTTTTCATGAAAAACGAAATTGACAGCAATCAGGCCAGGTATTTCGAAGTAAATTTCTACATTAGAGGGTTATTTACTTTTTAGACAAGGCTCTAAAAGTACCAAGACGTCATTGCCAATGACTTTTGCCCTTTGCTTTTGCCTATTTCAGACGCGGTGTCGTTTTCCTAACGTGGGACTGCTTCAACTACTGGTGCGGTCTTTCACACAGTTAACTCGCAGGGGAGAAGACTTAGGGGCTGCAGCCCCACCCCCCCCCCCCCAAGGAAAACCGTTTATTTAAAAAAAAATTAAAGCAAAAAAAAAAAAAAGAAGAAGAAGAAGAAGAAAAAAAAAAAGAAAAGGGAAATAGACAAAAATTAAAGTATCATGAAGTAAAATCATACCTTTCTTTATATAAAAAGGGTGAAAATTTTTGCTCCCTCTCTTGCTACCTTTCTTTTCTATGAAAAATGGGACTTTATACACGAGGCAAGAGAGAGATCAGCTCCCTCAAAATGTTAGTTTATTACGACACTGCATTCATAGACTTTATTGGGGTAGGTTATATCACAATTAATGGTGTGAGCTTGGCCTTGCAAAATATAACATTCTTCTCTCTCTCTCTCTCTCTCTCTCTCTCTCTCTCTCTCTCTCTCTCTCTCTCTCTCTCTATCTCTCTCTCTCTCTCTTTTAACAGGCTTTTGTTGACTTCATAGCGAGTCAGCCCGGTATCTCAGAATACCTCGCTAGCCCAAAGAGGAACCCTGTACCCACCGCGCAGTACATCAAAGATGTCAGCACCACCCTTGGTTGGTGATCAGCTTGATGATAACCAGTGAGCGAGAGGGATGGGGAGGGGGAGGGGAGGAGGAGCGGACAGTGGCGTAGCGTGAGCCACTAAGGAGGCACTAGCCTATAGCATCATTAACGGCGGGGTGGGGGGCACTTTTTCTGACTCGTGCTCGTTGAAAGTAAATTGATTCCACAAGACGATTTTTTCCTGATTTCTCTCTTCCCCATTCCTTTTCCCCTCTCTTGCCAAACAATACCTTGCGATGGGGGCTAATGGCTGGGGAGATGGGATTTACGCGTTGGATAATAATTTCAAAATGTTAACATTCTTTGGATAATTATCACTGAATTAAGCAGATCAGTGGTGCATTTTTTACATATCATTTTATGAATATTCAATCCTCTGTTTGTTTCAAATTGTGCTTTATTTTGTAGAGAATAAACATTATTTTGAATCAGCATGATCAAGATGTATCCCTGAAATTGTGCAATCTGACTGAAATAGTATCAACATATTCAACTTAAGATGTTGAAATGTACCATATCGATATGTTATGTATTACTAATTCTACCAATTTGGCGATGGCATCCAGTTCAAACATGCAATGAATTCGACATATATATATATCCAATCCTCACTCAGTAAGGTTGTACAACTAATCTGTAAAATGATAGCAAATATTTCACGTTTTTCTTTTCTTTTTTTGTTTTGTTATTATTTTAATCATTTTTAGCGGTTAGTTCCTTTGTCAAGTGGCGAAAGTACTAGTAGAGCTCTTTATAACAGAGTTTGGCCAACTCGGTTTCAGTGGGTTACAACATGGCGGAATTTCTTTTGTATTGTGCTTGTCTATGTGCCCTATACTGGAGTCGAGTTGGCCAAATTCTGTAATATTGGGCTCTGAGTACCGGTACTAGTATATTGAGGCGCCATCATAGGTCTCTACCAGAGATCGATGGGCGCCATGGACTATTTCTGGTCACGTGGTCTCGTCATGTGACTGATATAGGCGCAGAATAATTGGAGGTAAAAGAGTTTCGCTTCGAAAGGTTTTCAGGGTGGTTTCTCAGACATTATTGCGTAAACACACGAATTATTATGTGATATATTACCGATGAATGATGCTGCATTGTTCCCTTCTCAGGAATGCAATAATCTACATTCATTGTTCTAGAATTAAAGGTAACCATTATTATTGTTGAACGTTCTGTCAGTCCTTATGAGCTATCATGTCTTTTTCAGCAAAAACAAAAAACAAAAACACTCGTAATGATCCTCGCATTTTCATCTCATTATTGTCCTACAATCATTACGCTTCTGCGTATCAAATGTGTGTCACTTTATTTTGATGTTCTTTCTTTCGTGTCTCTTTTCTGCATTTGTTTTTCAGCGAGATGTTTCATATAAATCTATTGATATTTTGAAATATAATCATGTATCAAGCAAAAACATCCGATTTTCTTTAATATGTACAATGAGCACCTAATTCGTTCAGAAGAATAAAGAAAATCTTCTTGAGAGAGGAAAGCTATTGATGTTGGTTTATTACCACATTTCACATTCATACAACCAGCAGACATACAGTATGTAGTTTGGTAAGAAGAACTAACAAAATAGCATAATGCTAATCGAGGTTAGTCCCCTAAGCAATAATTACATTTAAATATACTATCCAATTTCAAATTCAATTCGATAATTAGAATATACAATTTTTACAGGAAAGGACCTAACAGTTATTTTGCATCAACAATTGATCCGGCAAAAGAGAAAATCGATAGAGGATTTTTCTTTCCCTTTTCAAAACAAACTACTTACTTTAAAAATTCTATTGTAAGCAATATAAATACGAGAGCATTACACAACTCAAACACATCTGCAGAAAACAAATGTGTTCATGAATATATTTGTTTCCTGTCATGGTAAAACTTCAATCTTGGTGCCATTATACCACGAATGATAACGAGGTGTGTATTTGTGAGAGCTTTTTTTTTTTCCTTCTGTCCACCATCGTCGGCCTATCAATCGGGATGGCACTAGTGGATAAACAGAGAGAGAGAGAGATAGAGAGAGAGAGAGAGAGAGAGAGAGAGAGAGAGAGAGAGAAAGAGAGAGAGAGAAAGAGAGAGAAATTAGAGAGGTAGAGATGAAAAGGGGCGTGGGGGGGGGTAAATACAACTGGACACCTTTGTGGAAAATAAGTGCATGTAGGTCACAGCTAGCTAGCTAGGCTATATCCATGAAGCCATTATGACGTCATCGGTACCTACTTGGCTGGCTTATGCAGGCCACAGAGCATGTAGTAGGTCAGGCAAGTTCACGGTACGGCTGTATAAATAACAAGTTCATTCAGGAATAGCTAGTGCACGAAAATTCACTGCATTATCGTTTGTGCATATCTTCACTCAGGCCAAAGTCCCATGACGAATTTCAGTATGCACAGCTATAACAACCGCTAATCAGTATAAACGCAGTCAGCTGACTTGTTTATGGCAAATGATAGGATATTTTTCATACATGTATTCATGATCTACCAAGGTTAGTGACAATTAGCTGTACTGTCGGTTGTGCGAGTCGCATCGAAAAAACCCTAACCCCATGTAGTCGAGTCAAGAATCCACAACAGAGGTAAGTAAGATGATTTATAAAGGGCTATATTGGCTATTTCGGGGTGTTAAATATGAACATATATAACGACTTTCAAATTTCAATTTGTCACCTGCTGTACTCTTCTCTGATACTTCCCAGTAAATTTTGATTTACATTAGCAGGAAGGCAGGCAACTTGCCCCTCCTCCCTTCCCAGTGTCTATCACCCTCTCTACCCCCTCCCTCAAACCCCTCTTTTCACTTCCTCTGAGATTTTGGTCAGATTACTAAGAAATTGTTAATCTAATGATATATTATCCTTTTAATGTATAACACATACCCTATGGCAGGGGCGTAGATAAGGGGGGGGGGGGGATAGGAGTATGCACCCCCACTTTTTGAAGAGGGTGTATATATTATGTGTATATAAATCTACGGGGGAATCACCCCCCCCCCCCCCCATCAGGACCTGTCTACGCCAATGCGCTATAAAGTAGGTAATGTACCGCTGTCTACTTACTTATACGTAAAATATATGTTTATCTACATGGCATTTACTTTATTTGGACATCACCGGCGTAAATCCACTTTGAGGAGTGGGGGGGGGGGGGGATGACCAACTATTTTGCCGATTTTTTTTTCGGTCGAATTCACACTTGTGTATAAACACACGCCCTCACCCACCTGCACAGACCCCCCTTACACACATATTTTCAAATAGAAATTCTAAAAAAGATGAGCGAGCGAAGCGAGCGAGCCAAAAATAACCGCTTTTCTGGTTTTCAATCATATTTCAAATAAAAATTCTAAAATATGATGGTTGTTAATGACAGAATATTAAAAATTCTATTAACTGATTAATTCAAATATCATTCTTCCCTAAAAAGTGGGGGGGGGGATATTGTAAACGCCATCCCCCCCTCTCGAAAAAGTGGGGGGATATATCCCCCCATCCCCCCGGGATTTACGCCAATGTTGGACATAAGTGCAATATTTACGTTCGTTGCCCCCCCCCCCATCCCACTCTTTGCTTTCTATTTCACGACAGGACGCTGATGTGAATGTGCGAGATGGAGAAGAACCCCGAGGAGCTAGCAATGCACTACCATGAGCTTACCAAAGCTCGTCCAGTCAGCGGAGATCGAGAACAAGTGATAAAGAGCTATGATGAGTTAGCTACCACTTATGATGAGGTATTATCACCTTAAAAATGAATTTGTGTACAGCTAGAGGACCGCTACGTGTGAAATGACCACCCTAAAATTTTACCCGGCATTCTAGGGGTTAACGGTTATGTGTTTGAAGAAAATAATGGATAACATAGTCGCTTTCATTGAGAATTAATATCTCTTTACAGAAGTAATATTTAAAACCCAAATTCTGGATACAGTACAGGCCTATTGACATTGAATCCTGTAAATTGAAACGAAACATAAAGAACAAAATATCATTCGGCAAATAGTCGCTTATATCAAAATGCTGCATGAGAAGGTTGTACTTTAACCAGTGAAAAACATAATTTGTATTGTATGTGCAGTAGTTTTTCTTGTCTGCACAATTACCGAATAATATTCTGCCTGTGTATGTCTTTCCAGGGTATTTTGATAGATGGGGCAAGATGACCCATAGGTGAATTTATTGACGTTTTAAATGAAAAAATAGGGGTATTATATATATAGTTGCATGCCGCAGGCCTCTCTTTCCCCACCTTCTTCTTTCTTCTTCCTCCTCTTTCTCCTTCCTCTTTCTCCTTCCTTTTCTCCTTTTTTCTTCTTTTTTATCTTTTAAAAAATCATAAGGGGGGGGGGATTGTTGCCGATTATATTTTGTCAGCTTCGCCCCCTGTAGCGCTGCCCCTGTGTCTTTCACAAAGAAATGTAATGTTTACACATTAATTTGCAACAGTCTCACCGAATTATTGATATGCCGTTTGGCTGACTTTCTACTTCTTCCGCAGTATACCAATGAAATCTTTCCATTCGTAAACTCACAGAGACATCCTACTACTATGCTACGAAAAACACTAAAGGTATTACATTCGTCATTAATAACATCATGTGAAACAATGGACAGGGACAACCAGTAGCTCCATAACGCTAATCAAAACCGCATTTCTTACTTTTTTCCTTACTGAAAATTAACAAGGACAAATATGCTTTTCTGCAATTGTATTGTCACTACCTTACATTCAGCATTCCAAGTTTGTCGGGTATTCGGCACCAGCCGGAGCTTTCCGAAGATTACCCGAAGTAGTGCCGAACAGACAAGCTTTAATCCTTGATGTCGGATGTGGGACTGGAATGCTTGGTGAATTGGTGAGTGAGTGTTTAAGAATATACTTATTTGGACCAAACATTGTGAAGCAGTTAGCCCTGTGGATGTTATGCTAGGTTCCCACTGTCGTGCGACTTGTCACGAAGGCCACGATTGGCCATTCGTAGCCGATCGTAGAACTTTTGGGGCAGCTTTACCCTTTCCCTTCTTGCCTCAAGTACCCTTGGGTGGCATTTCTCAGAGGTTCCAAATCGTTACAGATCACGGGAGGTCGTGCGATCCCGATAGAGCTTAATGCGTTGGTCTTTTCCAAGGATGATTCCGATAACCACGATTTCGAAGTACTATTAGATGCGATCTGTCGCGCTTTGCTACGATCTGATGCGATGATCACGTTCAACATTTAATCGTATTGATTGCAGAAAATTTTTGAACCGTCCAAAAGTCTTCTGCGATCAACACGATTGCCACGATTGACCCCAAGATCTGATGAGATCTGATATGATCACCATGATTACTGCACGATAAAGGAACATAGCATTAAACAGGGTAGGGGTAGATTGCGCCTGATGACAGTTAATTTGCCATGCTGAAAGTATCGTAATGATGATCATAACAATATATTAATAATAACGATGAGACCACAACACCTACACGTTCCCTGTTCATAATCTTGTCCTGAATCAGTGTACAAGAAAAATAAAGTTGTTGCCGATTATATTTTTGTCAGCTTCATGAGGCCGGTTATACCAACCTCTGCGGATTGGATCCGTCCGAGAAGTCATGTGACGTAGCAAAGTCCAAAGGGTGCTATGCGACCATCATTCAAGGCGTGGCTAGGCCAGAGACACCACTTAGTTTTAAGGATGGTAAGTTGGGAATGTTCTCAAGGGGCGTGGGGGGGGGGGGGGGACTGTCTGTATTCATCCCACCTTCTCAAAGGTACCTTTCACTCTAAAAACTAAAATGTTGAATCACCATTTTAAAGTGGAGAGGTGACTACGTTTTAAAAATATTAGAACTTTGAACATGCTGGATTCAACACTGTATTACACGCTTAATTTCAACCTTTTTAGTGTTGAATCCAGCATGTTCGAAGTGTTAATCTAACACTTTGAAAAGGTAGTCACTCATCCACCCTTTCAAATGGTGATTCAACATTTTAGTTTTTAGAGTGTTCTGCAATTTTGTCATTTATATATATATATATATATATATATATATTTTACATATATTTTTTTTTTCAATTTAAAGCTTATCGCGAATCTTCCACCCACCAATTAAGGGGAGAGGTTGGAGATGATTTGGCGGCAGTTTCGACCCTCTGGATCCGTCTGCGTTTTTCACGTGCGTATGACATCTCTCTCTCGCGCTCTCTCTCTCTCTCTCTCTCTTTCTCTCGTCTTGCTACATGCCGTTTATTCCTCTAGAATATAGAATGCAGTGTCCACCAAACGACGGACAGAAAACGAATTTTCATAGGGAATAGAAGGAATAAACGAACTCGCAGCTTAATATAAGGAATTTAAAACGAAGACAAACAGACTTTTTTCATCAAAATAGAAACATTTTGTTTATTGGCAGGTCATTTCGATGCGATAGTGAGCAGTGGAACATTCCAACCCGGTCACTGTGATCATAACGACATTCCTGAACTCATTCGGCTATTAAGATCAGGTATATACATTTTGTTTGTTTTGAGATAAGTTTGTGGTTGGATAGGCCCATATTCATGAATTTCATGGTGCACCCAAAAAAAGAATGATTTTTTTTTCAAATATTCCATCATATCAGTAGAATGTAAAAATCGGTCGCTGTTTGAATGTCCTGTACGGTATTGGCGGGTATAAGAGTAATGAAATATGTATTGTATATAATCATGATCATTTGGTTGTTCCTTGATACATTTTCCAGAAGGTCCTTTTGTACTGTGTTACGATGTAACAAAGTTTAAAACAAAGCATCGAAAAACAGAGCGTCATGGTGCAAAAAATATTACTTATTTTTGCTTCTAGATTGCGTAATAATCACTCTGTTTTGAATCATTGTGGAATCGGTTTGGCGTTGTGACTCGGGTATCAGTCTGTTTTGGGATAAGCTTACAACCCCTTTTTATTTTGTATCTTGAAATAAAAGGGGAAAAAAATCAAAGAAACATTCTTTAAGGGGGGGGGTGAACTGAAACTCTAAATATGCTAAGGGATTAGAAAACTTTTACATTCATGATTGTCTTATTCTTCCCATATAGGTGGATTCATGGTGATCTCGACCCGGAAGGCGTCTTTAAATGAGACAGATAGCTACCGGGTCAAGAGCACTCTCAAGCATTATGTGGATACGAACATTCTGGAGGAAATCTCGTACCAGGAGTTTGACGATTACTTCGGCTTTGCTACCGAGGATGTTACAGGAATAGTGCTTACTCACAAAAAGAAGTGAACAGATTTCCAAGACTATAAAATGGACTCCATGAAATTATATCTGTTTCTGATGTGACCCTTTGCGTTGTTAAATGCACTGAATAGTCTAAGGTGAATATTACAACTGTTTCCAGTGATTGTTTGTTTGAAATTTATTTCTGCGTTCAACATGTTCACCACAATACAACCTAATCAATTATTACATAGATTTTATACATATACATTTTAGACACATGAATCATTTACAATCTCTTTCTGAATATAAAAAACTATATGAAAAATATTATTTAACTGAATTTCAGAAAGCCATGATTTTTAGCTTATTTCATGTTTGAATAAAAATCAGATGATATAATTGTTCTAAATCAACCACCTATTGTTGCCCATCCAAATTAAATTATGGTTGGATCAACACTAACTGCAATTTACTGCCGCCCTCAATTTCGAGTGAAACCACTTTATCCCGACAATGCGGCCAATTGTTGATGTTTTCCTTTTGTTGTATATAAGGAGGAAAGTTCTTAGGGCAGTTGTGAATAAGGCTAGCGGTAGTATTATTTGTCGTCTTCTTCAGAATCATCTTGATTCGGGTAGGTTGACTGGTCTGGTAGCAGGGTCATCTGACATATCACCCGGTAGGACTCTTGGCAATCAGTGTCCATCCATAGACCGTCATCGTAGAGTTCGGCGTAGGCACAGCGGGAACCTGAGGCTATATCATGTATATCATTGGGCTTTCCAGACTGCCACCCTGAAAGAGAGAGTTATAAAGGAGTGCTTGTGGTGCTGGTGGATGTACTTTATACCCCCCCCCCCCTCCGCTACATCACTTTCTGAAAAGCACCCTAAGCGAGGATAGATGTGGTTTTGATACCCTAAACAGGGAAACCCGTCTAGCATCTCCGATTTTTATACCTTTAAAGGGGGTACCCAATGCTGAAACAATGTTAGTTCATTTAAAAGAGCATGATTTTATTAGCAGAAAACCATCTGCCTAAAGTTTTTTTAAAAGTCATGTTGCCAAGGAAACCCCCAAATGGTAAGATTTCGGGATATTTTTGACCCCTCAGCTGTGACCCAGCTGTGACTGGGTACCCACTTTTACGTCAAAATGACGTCAAAGTGGGTACCTTGTCGCGCACTTCTAGCAAAATGCGCGCAAGGTATAATACATATTGTACAGTCTAGCGCGCAACACAACTGCAATGCGCGAAGCTTGGTACCCACTTTTACGTCATACCTCATACTCAAATTTTTTGGTCAGCTCTTGACTTTTTATGAGAAAATAAGCCAAAATGCATTGATTTAGATTGAAAATCATATTTTCAATGTTATTCTTTTTATAATTCTATTCTCGATCATATATCAAATTTTTTTATACCATTGTGTAATCACTTTAACAAGAATTTCATTTGTTGCATGGTATTTTACATCCTATTCAATGATTGCATCATCACCTCTGAATGTAATAGCCTTTTTCTTGGATTTTTCGTTAGATACCCTAAAGCGTAACGCACGTTACGTGCCTGATGCTGTGAAGTATCCTTTTTGCGTGTTTTGATGTACAGGCCTCAATGAGACATACCCCTCCGGGTTTATTACACAAAAGAAATTGTCCCCCTGTGACTATTCCCTTAGAATTTTACTTCTAAAAGGCAACTTTATAGATATTTTACATGTATTTGCCTGTCGAAGTTTTTTTTTTTTGTGTTGGTGTGTGTGTGTGTGATTGTGCCCGAGTCCCCCCTTTTTCTTCCTCAAAATCCATGCTTATGCCCCTGCTTTATTATCTTTTTTTTCAGGGACAAATGCCTTGGAAATCGACACGCATTTGTATCAACATTTAAGACATAGTCCACATGAACATAATATCCCAACTGTCCGGGTGTGATGGTGTAATTTATTAAGGAGTGTTCGGAATATCGAAGCACGTACGGGTGGCAGAAACTTATACACGGTGACGAAACATTTATATGTTAGAAATTTGAGTGTCGGAACATCACTTCACAAAAATTCAACATCTGCATCTGACATTCTAAACTGATACAGTATTTAAAGAAATTAATATTTAGATACACACACTTACTCCAATATCCCACTGATCCTCACTGCGCGTCCCACTGACGTCGAATTCACACATGACCACCGAGCATTGTCACCAACGACGTTGTGGCATCCTAACCAAATCTTGATGCGAGTCCCCCGATGAGCCAAATGTATTCAGTATGAACTCGTTCTCGGGGAGGGAGTCGATTACGAGCATTGTTCAGAGTCTTCACAGCATACCTGCGTTCAAGCTTGCCAGTTTGATGTCATACCGTCGAGGTGTAGCATTTGTTGATATCGCCTCTTTTAGTGATCCAACTGCGGGGCAAGATGTCACTTTGTCATCAACGAAAAACAACAAAAACACGACACAATAAAGTATTTCTGATGAAATCTCTGAATTGGAAATGCATTATGAAAATCCATTTTTATTAAATATCGAAAGCTAACTTCATCGCAAAATATTCAAATCAACGAAATGTGTAAGACGACAAATATTGTGAGCGCTTTGGTATTGAGAAACTGGTATTGCTATATAATATAATCTTTAAACAAAACTTTACTCAGAAAACAGTGTATATCAAGTCATTCAAAATCATGGCATTGTGTTTTTAAAAAAGTACTTGAAGAAAGTAAATGTACCTTACCTTACCTTACCAGAACTCTATTCCAACCCTAACTCACAATCCTATTTTCGTTGTTGTTGATGTGGATGAAATAAGCCTAGGGGGCAACTTTGCAAGAGTATTAATATGTCAGAGCATTCGAGAGCCTGTGATTTGACATTATTCCCCGGGATTTATTTCGTTAAAATAATTATAAATGATAGTTACTTAACGCTCAATACTAT
>CM057160.1:6353837-6382127 GCA_029962745.1 Echinometra lucunter
TAAAATAATATTAATAATAGTATTACTTAACGCTCAATACTATGTTTCTAAGCGCTTTACACGCAAGTATTATTACTCCGGTCCTAAGATTCAATCGCTGCTCCACGCATAAAGCGCACCATCTCCACTCCCTGAGGAACAGTTCTGGCCAGACGTTATTTTACAAGCTCACACATGCAAATCTAACTACATTGATATATCTGTACCTTACGGGGTACCCATTTAACACATGGGTGGCAAACGTGGATTAATATCTTGCCAAAAGACGTTAATGCCGGTGTAGCGGCAGATTTGGTTCCAGCGGCGGATTCTGTACCTGATACAAAATCTGCCGGCAGATATCGTTAATTCATTCAGGAATCAATCCAAGGAATCAATCCAAGTATGGTATGTGTAAGAAAAGGTGCTCTCTCTTTAAAAAAAAGATAAAACAAGTGCAAATGTTCACTCTTCGAGGAGTGAATTTCGAGTGAATATGCGTGATTTTTCACTAAAAATTCTCTTTTCTGCCGATAAATTATAGACCTACATTCTTGACTCACTTATGAAAATTAAAAGTTGCTATTTACAACACTTTTGTGTATTTATGAATAAAAAGTTTCTAAACAGATTTTGTTACAGAACACAATCCGCCGGCAGATTTTGCTACCAGGAACCAAATCTGCCAAGAACCAAATCTGACGCTGCACCGGACTGGGATTCGGACCCTCAACCCTTTGAGACTTGGTTGAAGTTTAAAATTAGGTTTATCTACGAAATGGAAGAGGAGAAATTGCGGCTGGAGCACGCGTCATAGAATCACGAGCAATATCTTGCACAGGTGCATTTCCTACCTGGACTTGGTGAACAAAACTCGGTCTGAAGCGATGCCATTGCTGTCACTGTTGTCAAATCTTTGGTTGAAGGTGAAGGAGATACTGATGTCTCATAGATAACTGGTGTTTCTTTTGAGGTCGCTGCTTGAGATGTACTCTGAGTTGGTGAAGTGTTGTAGGTAGAATCTGTTGAAGAAGTGTGTGTTTTTGGTCTAGCCTTTTCGGTCGTTGGAAAAGTTGTACCAGGATCTCTTTCTGGACTTGCAGAAGAGTGTCTAACGGTTTCCTCGGTTGTAGAGGTGACCAGGCTTGTGGTTGTCTTCTCTTGATCTGATGCAGTCGTCAAGATTTCCGGGGTGCTTGCGTCGACCGTGCTTGAGTCGGTGGCTTCTGGACTCGCAGTAAAAGAACTTTCTTCTCTTTGTCTGCTATTTCCACTGCTGCCTTCAGTTGTCGAAGTAGCTCGACCAGAGGTGACCTTCTCTGTTACAGAGAGTTCTTGAGAATCCGATGTCATTCGCTCCACTGCGGTGTTGACGGATGTTGTCGAGCCCATATTTGCTGGTCCGGGTGTTGTGTAATAAGGATGTGTTTCAGTGGGTACAGATTTGTTTGACTTTGACGTGGGCGCTTCTGCAGTATAGGAATGATAATGAGCACCTGATTAACATGACATATCGATCGGTAAATTTTAAAAAGAAAAAAATGAAAAAAGAGAAAAGAGAAATAAGGGTTACGATCTTTAAATTGGCAACATGTTGATGAATTCCATAATCACTGTTTAGTGCTAATGCGCTGTTATTTCACCTATTCGATCATGTGTCGATATAATAATGCATTTTTTTTTTACAATCTTCAGACATGATAACTTTGTAATAACAAAATAATGTATAATGGAAGCATAAAATTGTTGCCAAAAAGGCAGATCTCAACTTAGACCTTCAAAAACTTACATTCGGGTCTAATTTACAGCAGATTTTAACTCTAAGACTAAGGTCCCTCGATGCTGGATCAAATTTTAGAACTTACCAATGTCACACAGATCGCCAGTCCAATCATCGTGGCATTGACAGATATAGCCATTTAAAGTCTCCGTGCAGTTACCATGGAAACAAGGTGCAGAGAGACAATCTTTAGAAAAGAAGTCGAAAACGTAAAATGACAGGTGATATACCGATATTCTTCTATCTAATTTCAGTATTTTACTATATAATATTATGACGCAGATATTCTCTCACTTGACAGAATATTAAACAAAATAATGCAAAAAGAAAATGCGACTGTTTGGTTACGTGATTCGTCCAGCAACAGGAAGTGAAATAAAATGAATAGACTGGCCAGTTACTGAAGTTTTTCATGGTATTCAAATCTGGACAATTCATATTCGCAAAGTCACCAGCCCTCTTTTCAACCATGAAAACATTATGCGAAAGAAAAGGTAAAGAAATAAATTTTGTTATATGGCAGAACATGCGAAACGTTGAACCATCAGGAGTCTAAGGAAATTGTAAAAAGCTAATCACCATCAAAGTCAGTGAAAGTGTACGAGTGAACGTTTTGCGCCAATCTTTTCTTTCATCAAAATTAATCAACATAATTATAAACATTCACATCACCATGAACGCACGTGTATATACACATGCACATGAAGAGATTTTTAAAACGAAATATGAAAACCCTGAATTTTGCTATCATTTATTGAACATATAGCGCTGAATTTATCAAAATGTATTTTGCTTCCAAGTTGCTTACCGGGAATTTGGCACAGCACGACCGAATGCTGAGCGCAGCCGATCTTCCCCGATGACATGATTCGTCTCTTCGGTATCATTTGAACGATCGAATCATCTACTTCGTGCAAAGCCCCCTCACATGTCGGAGATACCCACAAGTCATTGGACCGACTGCATCTCCCTTGGCAACCTTTAAATCAATGTCGTAAGAAAATGAACGTACAATAGCACAGACATTCGAGAAAGCCAGCTATTTCAATATCCCAGTCCATCATTCTTTGATGCGAACATTACAGTGGCACTTCTCATAATAAAAGCATGATTTCTGCAGGCAATGTAAAGGATATCGATATTGTCACTGAGTTGAATTCTTGAAAATCTCTGCGACTGACTGTGTTAACCACAGAAACAGAAGACGTCGACGTCTCCTAGTTCTGTGGTAGTAAAAGTGAGCGGGAAAATGGCAGATTATTTCTTGTCCTTTCTGAAATATTAGACACAGCTTTCATAATAGTTGCATGTGTGAAGGGTTCAACTTAAATGCCGTTCTTTCATTGATTTAAAAATCTAGCTAAATTACAACTATTGAAAGGAGAAGCCGAGTTAAAACAATATGGAATTAAATAGTGTACTTTCATGAAGTAGTGTTTATCTTTCAACTCTCTTTTCAAATTGAGTAGCCGTGAATCCAGAATCTCATATTGAGGGAAGTGGCGGAGTCAACCAAGTAACCTTTCATCCCTAGGCCTGTATTTTACCCATTCCCATGCAGATGACAGTTATTAATACACCGTAAGTATGCTTATATGATATAGCCTATACTAACTATAGGGCTACATGTCTTCCTATGCAATTACATAAGGGGATCCAGCGGTGGGGATATACCCGAATCGACCCCGAATCTCCTGTGGAAAAAAAAAAATCGGTATGTGCTCCACTCTCGAAAGGCCGGTATTCAAGGGGCACGCGAACGATTCGCGATGGATGCGAATGACGAAAAAATGGCAAAGTCAAACATTCGTATTTTAGGGCTCCAAATGTTCGCCAAACACGCGCAGGTATTCGGAAGCGTCGCAAATTTGTCGTTTTTTAGTTGTACTGGATTTTTTAAAATAAAAGTTTGATATTTTTAAAGAACGTTTCCAGCATCTCGCGAACAATTGACGACTCTTCCGTGCATATTTGGCGAACCCGTATATAGAGCCTATGATACGAATGTTGGACCACCCGCGTATCCAAGGGGGGGGGGGGGCGGCGGGGCGGTCGCCCCCTCCAAAAACGCCCCCCCCCCCAAAAAAAAAAAAAAAGGAAGAAAAAAGCGTGAGCGAGAAAAGAAAAAGGTAAGAGAACGTAAAAGAGCGGGAGCAGACAAGGAACAATTCAAAGAAACGTCGGGGCTTCCGCGCTTCGCGCTGGAGGGGGGAAACTCCCCCCTTCCTGCACCCTCCCCCCTAGGGTCACAGGCCGTTATCTTCTAGAGGTTGTATTTATTTTAGGTTAACTTGCTGCTCGCTTTCTTGCAGTTCCAATACCTGATTATAGTATAGTAATAGTATAATATTAGATTGAGACACGATGCAAACAAATTTCCTTTCATATGATTAACTCTTATCATTTATTAATATAACCGGCATCGTCAGATAATTAAAAATTAAAATGAGAGCGAGCGCTTTTTTCGTTTTCTTTCTTTTTTGTGTTGTTGTTGTCAATATGACCATGGTTTAGGGCATGTGAAATAAAATGCGAGCATAGAGAGCGAAGACAGCTTTATGCCCTACATTTTTCCTGTTTAATAATAAGCTTCAGTAGGCCTCACTAATTATGATCAGCATCAGGTCAGCCTGCATTTTGTGGCATTAAGAATCCTTTCCTTTCTTCTTCTCCCTTTCTCTTCCCTTCTCTTTTTTCGCTTTTAGGCTTTCTCCTTCCCTCCTTTCTTTTTTCTCTCTCCTTTCTCTTCAGTTTCCCTTTCTCTTCCCTGTTTCTTTTTCCTTTCCTTTGCTTCCTTCTTTTGCCGATAGCGATGGAGCATCACTTTGCCGACAGAATTTTTTTAGTGCGGGAGTGGGTGTCGACCCCTTCCCTCTAGCGACACCTATGCATTTGAAATTGTATTGCTCTATTTTCAGCCTGGATGAATTAGTCCGTAATGACTAGTATAAGAGAGTTGATTTCCACTACTGTATATTTGGAAAACAAAGTCAAGGATAATTAGCTAGTTCATTTTTACAGGCATGACAGGGGATGTGGGAGGGGAGCGGGGGTGGTGACATGCATGCCGCCCCAACCTTTTTGACAACCCTGGATTCGCCTCTGAATTATTATCATTATCATTATTATCATTATTATCATCATGATAAAAATCATTACTTCTTTGTTCCTCCAAATTCTCAAGAATACAATGGAAATCGGGTTTGGTCACACATCATTCACATGATGATAATACTTGAAGTAAGTACATCTAAAAAAGGGTTAATATACATCTAAAAATGAGATACACGAGTACTGCTCAGTCATTCAAAATTGTTATTATTCAGTATACTGAGTAATCAATATCAAATCTATGAAAGACAAACAATATAATAATCTATTCGTTGAACTGAAACAAACAGAGCCATATTTTTTTTCTATTTTTGGATGGATGATTTCAAATTACGAAATGACCTTGATTGGAATAAAATTATGCTTTTCAAATTTAAGAACATAAAAGATAACAGAATCAATCAATTTAATTTTAAGCTTTTCCATTGAATATTACCATCAAAAGACAATTTATTCAAGTGGAATATAGTAGGTAATAATCAGTGTAATGTTTGTAAATGTCAAGAGACGATAATGCATATGTTATTTGAATGTAAAAGAGTCAAGGTATTTTGGAAAATTATTGAACGAATGATTTGTTATATTTTCCAGACAGAAGTCAAAATTGATTATTTGTTTATGATAATTAGATCCAATATTGCAGACGAAAAGAATATTATGATTAATCTTATTATTAATTTTGTACAGTATGTTATTTATAATTATTATATTAAAAAGTTGTGGAAAGAAACAAGAGTTACAGCTGATGCCAATGCGTTATGGATAAATTTTAAGTTTGAATTACGTCAATATTTGAGTTGTAAATTTATTTGTAGATATTATGATTCAAAAGCAGTCGAAAAAGTATTTCAATATTTCTTGATTTAATGTCATCAGTGATTTGAGATATTTTGATGTATAATATGTAAATATTTGTTATGGATATATGTGTATTAATAAAGTTCCTCGTATGAGGTGAAAGAGAGAAAAAAATTCATTATTGCACAATATCACTGTCATGACAACAGTCTTTTAAAAACCAGGACAACATACTACATGAATAACATTTTCGACACAATACAATCAACCTCCGCTAAATGAATATCAAACATATTCCACTATGTAGTGTGTTACTGCATCCAAACAAAGAACTCGCCGATACAAGCCGGTCGAGAGCTGGCATTAATTATGTAACTCGTGATCCGCGCTCACATGAATAGAACTGATCCATGAAAAGATGCTTTTCCAGAAACAGCCTGATGAACATTCTTTTTTTTTTAAAGTCACGTGACCCTGGAGCTCATAATGGCTGTATTACTCTCTTTACAGGACTAGAATAGACTGCCGGTTGTTTGGAAATGAAGCTAAAATCGGAATAAAAATATGGCAAGCCTTTATCTAAAGAAATGAACAAAATCGCAGACAGGACAAATTTTGCGTCACGACTGTGATTTATAAAATATTCCCATTTGGTAAACATATAAAACAATGGACAAATAAATCAACAGACGATCTTTTGATTGAAAAAAAGTTGTTAAGCAAATATATTAAATTTAATTAAAAAAAATAAACAAGAGGTGAAGATTGTCTCTCCCCCCCCCCAAAAAAAAAAAACATTTAAAAAAGACAGTTGGGTCTACCTTTCAGTGTCTCGATGAGCTTTGTAGGTGACACTTTTGAAAAGAAAATACTTCTTCATAAGTCATAACATAATAACTTACAAAACGCATAAAAATCGATAGATATAAATGTACTTACATACAAGTGCACATCCGATTAGTAGCAGGTTAATGACTAAACGAACGAGAGCCTGTAAATAAGATTTGGAAAATAAGAAAAGAGATAATTGAGTCTGGGTTGGATAACTTCAGCAATACGTGTGTCTTCGTTGTAGAAAAATACAGTATTACCAAACAATGAATGATACTTATTTAAAGTTTCAAGTTATAATATAAAACATATTTCAAATGCAAATAGCATATTAATCCTGGCTAAATGCCGACTGATGGTTGTGTCAAGAAGTTTGTGCATTGAATCTTAATGCATGTAATCCCAAATTCTCATATTTATAAAAGACATTATGCGTTACTGATAAGCATGATAAACAAAGTGCCTTGCCGACCATACTTACCATAATTCATTCCGAATCAGCTCTCTATCTCGTGATGGTTTCGGGATTAAGGGAATGGCGTACGTACGTACGAATAAGGATGCTGAAATCCAACGCACGCGACTTAAGTTTGACAGCCTGTCAAATTAAAGTTTGCGAAGCTAATGGAGCAACACGCCTGTGTCATCAACGTCCATTTATTAAAGTGTCAATCTCATCAATTCACCAGACCTATATACAGACATACATTAATTTTGATTTTTTTTTTTGTCTTCAAGAGGGTTGAATGCATGCGTTCTCGGGTTTTTTAACTTGTCATTCATTGTATAAATTCGTTTTTAAATTGAATGAAATCGATGTAAATGGTATATGATTCATGCAGATTATTAAAGAAAGAGGGATAGAAGATACAGACGGACAGAAGGAGGGCAAGAACAATGATATATATATATATATATATATATATATATATATATTTACATCTTTTTTGTCACACCGTGGGCACAGACGAAGAGTGTGACTTCGCCTTTCATTTTTGAGAGTTATGCTCCGTTTTCTTTTAAAATCTATGATTTTATTTTTATGGCATTCTACTACCAACTCTGATTCATATATATATATATATATATATATATATATATATATACATATATATATAAACGCAACGCACACACACACACATCTACACCCACACATAATTATCTTCGCTCTCTCTCGCTCTCTCTCTCTCTATAACATAATATGCGAAGATACGCAACTTGAATATTTCGACGGCGTATCGGAAAACTGTACAGTCAAACTTGGTTTAGTGACCACTTGTATAGAATAACCACATGTCTATAAAGACCACAATTTTTGTTTCCCCTGAATAGTTTTTTTCCATTGAAACATGTATTAAAGGAACCTGTTCATAAAGACCGCCTGCTCATAAAGACCGTTTTTTGGTCTCCCTTGGGCAGTCTTTATACACAGGTTTCACTGTATAATATGTGTGAGGATTGATGAGACAGGAGACAAGGATATAGCTGAACTTCAACTTTATCAAAATCAAGCTTTTGGCCTACCCGGCCTTCTTCATGCAGATTCTGAAGATGATACAAACATGTAGTATATGCTTATACACACACATGTGAGTGTGTGTTTTTATATTAGTGATAACAAAATATACATTAGTTATACATCATTCATATCGGCATATACATTCATGCATGGCTACATTATTTACATTATTATCTACTGAACGATAGTACTGAAATTAATTCATAATGTGATTTAATTCTCAGTCGTAACAGGTTTACAATATGCACGCTGGATATGAACGAATTAGCTCTCTGAAGTGGATCACGATAAGCTTGACCATGTTTAAACCGTTCCATGCTTACTCACCATATTGGTTTTAGATCTAAATCTGAGCTGGGAATCTGAGTCGCTAGCATGTATGTTTGCAATATATATTCTTTTGTGATCAATAATACGTACAATTTCTCTTAACCACCTCCCACTCAGACTGAATCCCACTGCTCTCTTTCTCTCATCCCGACTCTCTCTCTCTCTCTCTCTCTCTCTCTCTCTCTTTCTCTCTCTTTCTTCATCACACACTCACAGGCTTTCCCAGTTTCCCCCTTAGACAATGTCACAGGTTAGTAATTTATTCGCACTTGACCACACAAACTTACTCGGACCCAGTTACCACACAGTTAGTCACCCTCTACGAAATTTAACTTTTGGTAAGCCATATTTTACATAATTTCTATTCTATCATTCATTAAGTTACTTGTGATAAATTATTGTAGCCATGAATATCAATTCATTATAATATATATATATATATATATATACATATAAACGCTGAAAGAAATGAAAATGGAAGAATAATAATTGCGTAGCTCCCTCAATGTTCCCCAGAGCTGTCATCCATTTTGGATCAATATATATATTGTACAAGCATAGGGGCGGGTGTGAGTGGGTGTGTACACTCGTTTCACTGAGATGTCTGCAGATTTGTACTTGTGGAGGTTTCGAGGGACGCTACCTAACCCGGAATATAATGCTCCGGGTGTGCCCTTGTGCTATAGATATTTAAAATGAAAATATTTACAAAGTTTCTGTATGAGAGGCATGCGTATTGGCAACTTCATCACGCGCAAATCAATGAAACAGTTTATGCTTCTTTTTTATGTAATTTACTATTCCCACTTATTGTTATCTGAGGGGTCCACGATTTACAAGCTCCGCTTCTCAGTGGACCTCTCCATTTCCAGCAAAACTGAGAATTTGCTTTAGTTTTAAATTGCAATGTTAATTGATCTATTCATTTTGAGATCTATAATTTTGATGTTTTATATTGCATGTATTCTTCTCTAAATATTCAATTTCATGATTTTTGTATGGATTTTGTATTTATTTTGTTGGAAATGAGAAAAAATAAAAACTGAGAAAACTGAAAGACTGTAGCCTATACATTACAAATGAAAATAATTCACTTTATTTGTGAGGCGGCATGCTTTACCCCTTTTTTTCCCCTCGCACGTTGATTTTAAAGGAATTACATGAATGAACGTCGATATTTAACGTAAGTCACATTGCCAAACCGACTGCTAACCGATTCCAAACGACTCCGAGCCAAAGGCTCTTCAACGGAGGCTTGGCCATTCCTGGTAATGTAATAGTTTGTACGATCCGTGTCAGGTCAGGTTTCCCTTTTTTTGGTGTGACTGCATGGAGCGATACATTAGAACATTATGGAAAATGTACTAAGTCACATTTCAACCTCTCTTCTTCTTTCTACTCTCTTTTCTCACTCCCGCCCTCACTTTATGCATCACTTCCAGTCTGTATGTCTGTCTATCTATCTCTGTCTCTCTCTCTCACCCACACGCACATCCACACGCCCACATCTACACCCACACATAGAATTATATACGTATACATGTTATTTTACTACGAAAGAACATGTATGCTTGTAAGTGGCAGCAAGGGGGCCGACGTCTTCAGGTCCTCTCCGAGGGACAAGCTATAAAAGGTTAATTGCCATAAGGGGCTTTCACATGTCACTCCGAGGCCCGTACGACTATTAAAAATCAGCCGTTTTGTCCATGTTGGTACGAACTGCTCTGCAGGAAAATAGGCAAAACGGCTGTTTTTTTACTCGCCGTACGGGCCCCGGAGTGATATGTGACACAGGTTTTACCAAAGGCACAAGCGCATCCACTTGCTTTCGCACCCGGGTACTTTCAGTTATCCCGTGAAAAATGTAACATAACCATGGTAATTTGATGGTACTTTGCATGATTTGAAGGTAATTTGGTCAAAATGAACATGGGGATCATGGTCCCTTTTCACAAGGGATGAGACCACCACTGCTCTACCACGGAGTCATCGCGCCTCTTTTATTTGGGGAATGAATCAAGTCATTCAGCGTCTTAAGGGAATTTGTCCTAGTTTCAGTCACAGGAGACGCAATATTGACATAAAAATATTCATCAAAAGTAGATTGGGGCTCAATGGGATAGTAAACAAAACCCCAAATCGGCATAGTTGGGAGGCTGTCTTTGGCACCTGGGAAACCATACCCGTTGTTCGATTTTAGAAGTGCCGTTATAGATGCACATTCGAAATTGTGTCATTATCGTGATAATCATCGTCATGCATGGTTGCCGAAAGCTGAAATACAGGAGTCGAGCCAAAGTGAATCGTGATACAACCCTTTATAAAATGATATCAGGTAGGTTTTTTTCATCATTATTCTAACTCTTGCAGTCATACTATGATATGTCAAAGAACACCAGGGTAGTCAGGGTATTAATCAGGACAGACGAGGGAGTTTACAGGTTTTCCAAGTCCAGAAAAAGACTTTACACATAAGTGATAATATTCTAAGGTAATTAAATATGAAATAGCTCATAAAACTGATGAGTAAATTTCACCGGAGTTTCCTCCTCGATCGCTATCCAATCTCTAAAATCGGTTATATTGAGAAAAATTGATTAAGTTTAACTCCAAAAATGAAAACAAGGGTAAGACAGATTCACGTAGACGTGAAAGATCTCCCATGTAGAGTCAAGCCAAGCAAAAATGAAAGCTGTTCTTATGTCATCAGTTAAAATCAGTCTAAAATATTTAAATAAAGCAACGAATAATGCATAATGAATAATGCATCTGTCAAAAAAAAAAAAAAAAAAAAAAACCTCCAAAAACAAAAGTGTATTTAAAAGAAAACTTGGTTCACGTTCTTGTTCGTTCTGTTCGCTCTCTAGCAAAAACCATTCTATTGCGAAAAGAGGGTGGTTTTTAAAAAAAAAGTCCCGTCCTCATCCCCAGTCCAAGCAAATTATGGCCTATACATAGTAAACGATTTTCTTACTGAAATACTTGCAAAATTTTCGGTTGATTGTAGATTGTCGACTTGGAAGAATCTAGAGGGGCACGTGTATTCTTGAAGACATTCACATAAAACATCTTAACCTAGATTTATACAGTAATCAATACGTACTGAATGTCAATAATCCCTTCTTTTCATCGTCACTTCTTCATTAAGTAATTTTATCTCACTTTTGCCCAGTCCAGATGAACATTATCATCATTGCATTGCCAATGAAGTCATATTCGTGCTTATCATGCAGGACATGATTTCTGAAGGAAAGATGTACACAATAATCGCTGAGCTATTTAATTGTGAGGACAACTTTTGTTGGTTTAGTTTGGAATAACAATCGACTGTTAGGGCGGTTGCCTAGGTGACGCCATGGCCGCTCGCCTGCAAAAGTCAACGGAGGCTGACAAGTTTAGGTTCTTGAACATCGCCCTTGAGAAGAAATACGCTTCTCAATTAGACATTCTAGATCGACAACAAATGGTCGCCCTGGGTCAGATTTTTCACGAGAGGAGAAAGCTTGAAATTGAACTTCAGCGCCAAAGAAATGCAAGGTTGACAGCCCCCATTCCGTTTCATCTACGAGAAGGGAAGAGATCGGGAGCGTCTGCATTAGCAAACATTTGGACAGAAGCGACGTCATCAGGAGCGGAAAGTCCACTTGGCATGCGTAGAAGCGCGAGTGAAGGAGATCTGTTAGGTGTGTTGTCGTCCGACCATGTCGAGAATACGCGCACGCGTACCCAGAATTCCAATGAATATTCTTCTAAACAAGTATCATCAGCTAAACGTAAGGTACGATTTGAGGATGATCCGGAGGAGAAAGTGAAGGATGAACCAGCTGAACAAATATGGCCAACCACTACAGCGTCACCAGGAAATCGACCAGCAGACGTCGCTCTTTCCGCCGAGCGCATTTTCGACTCTACGCGTGCAATGGCTATCTACAGGCGGTTACAGAGGAAAGTTCAAGACTCGCTGGAACACGGGAACAAAGCAAAGAACCCCGAAGCAGCTGTCGAATCCACAATGAAGCTCATGAAGCGCAGGCAGCAACGAAAAATGCGCGAAGATCAAGCCGAGGCAGCCAAGAAGGGCGGGAAAAAGACGACGTCATCATCGTCGTCTGAATCCGAGCCACGTGCCACGAATCGTAGGACAACAGAGTCGTCGAAAACTGGCTCTGCTCAAGCATGGAGAACTCGACGGCGCGATCAAGATTGTGGTCGCTCTACGAAGAAAGAGGCATATCGTTTACCCTCCTTTAACACTGACGATGAATCAGTTTGTATGAACAAGAGCGCAGACAATGGCTCTAGAAAATTGGAAGGACGCAAGATGATGGAAAGGAAAACTAAACTGTACTTTGGTAAAGTCCATCAGGAGGCCGAGAATAAACGGGTGACGAAAAAGATTGACGACTACTTTGCAAAATATTGATTTGGCATTATCCTTTATTACTCATCCCCCCAACTTTCTAATATAATTGCTGTCAAAAGATTGAATAAATTAGCATGGGAAAATATCGCGTGAAATAGGGTAATCTTTATATCTCCCAATCTAGCGGAGAAGGGGCAAATTAACGGGATATTTCTATGTTGTAGTCTTACAGCCTAGTCCCGTCTCATAAGTATTAATATTATTGTTGATACCTATGATCAAAGATGCAATGTAAGCTTACCTAAATCAACCTTTTAACAGCCATGCTGTTAACAAACCAATATAGACCTCTGTTACAGAGCAAAAGTTAACATAATCGTAAATAAATGTATATATATATATTTTTTTAGAATCCATGGTAACTCAATTTAAAAAGAAGCAATACATGACTACTTTTATTTTTTACTGGTTTATTATCATAATGAATGTATGCCTTGCTATATAGGACTATTTACACTTGCAAGGTCCCTCATACATTGCAAATACATGTAATTTACAATTATTGTCTTTTTCTTTATAACCAATAACATTCAACCCTACCACTAATTGATATATTCAAATCATCTTAAATTTCACCATCTTCTACAGAAACAGATCAGGATATAGACTAGCCTAGTTTTCAGGTTTAAAGAGCTTTCCCCATCCATAAGGACATGTGCTTGGATTCTACTACAAGTCTGCAAACTGCAGACTAATCCATATTATCTCCCAAAGCCATCTCCTGATGACTATGAAAGAGAAAGTGTAGTTAGTATCGTACTTCAGACTCGTGTTCGACAATTGAGATGGTACTGAGATGGAGAAAAGTCACTCAACCCAAAAACCAGGTTAGTTCAATAATGGTATGACTAAAGGCACTTGTACTGATAAAGTACATATTGAAAAGATTAGAAATAACATGCAATAAGAGTTGTATTGGATACAGAAATCAGAAGTCTTCCAACATCTGTTCAAAGTATGGAGTTAAATAAAATTGCAAGACATATTTTGACAGCACTGTTAATTTCAACATATATGTTTTGTTTTGTTTTTTAAACACAAGCAAAAGCACATAGGAGATATAGTTCTACCAAAATATTAAAGCAGAAATGCAACAAAAGCAAAAATGACTTTTCAGACTCTAAAACCATGCAGTGCCATGTATTCTTGAAAGCAGATTAAATTCAACTAGTTTTTAAAAAAATTACAAAATCAAATGATACGGATATAGTACACATTATGGAGCACCAAATGTTCCTTCTTCATTTCATATAAATTACCATGATTATTTGAGTGAAGAAATAAAGTGAACTGCATTATCATGATAAGCTTTTATTTTTTTTTACAGAAATGAGTTATGAGTATGGAACAGAGAGGGGCTGATATCTGACTGAGAATTACTGTCACAAAACTTCAAATTTCTTTACTTTCTCCTAGATTTTGCCTCACACCTATTTCAACATCTATGCAAAACATCATACATGTATACTCTTGGATATATCACAAAAAGCTAAAGAACTCATACAATGTTTGTCAGCACCTAGTAAAAAGTGATTCTAAAATAAACAATTATATGCATGAAAAAGAAAGTCATATCAACTCTGAATTGCATCAGGAATAAAGTTTCTTGCCCTCTGCATACCAGTACAAATGTACAATGGTATTACTGTAAATAAGAACATAACCACACATTAAGAAAAATGACAAATACGAAAGTATTTTCAAATGATTTTGCATGAATAACAAATTAAAAATTGAAATATACAGAACTGAATAATAAATAATACATGTAAAAGTCTCATTCAACCATTCTCCAATTCAAATATTTAAATAAATTTGGCAAGTCAATTTCCTTCACTCTGGCATGCATTTAACTCTGCCCAATCATGAAGATATTTATCTGTTGCCGTTGAACGGTTGAAACATGATGATTTTTTCCACTGAAGCGTGATTAAGTATCACTCAGATCACGTTACCCTGGACAATATAGAGATATAAAAATTACACTCTTTCTAAATACATACTGGGTTTTTGTTGACTAATATTGTATGCTTTGATAATCCATATCACGGATTTACCTGAATACAGGTATTACTGTAAATGCTGAAATATTCATGGTACATTAATTTTCGTGGATTTCTTGCTATTTTCCGCAAGCGCGAATTCTAGAACTCGTGAAAATATTAGTACGATTCATATGCACTGAAATATCAAATCAAATCTTGCACTTTTGCGAGTAATTATGCAGCGTGAATTTAAGAACCCGCGAATATGTTCTTGGGTCGTTCAGTGCAAAAATTTAATCACGTGAAAATAACAGCGTGTACAGTAGTACAGATCATTTTTAAGAATGATATGGGTTTATAACATATATACTCTATAAACATACGTTGTATATCTGTGCCTGTCCCATATTCCAAGCCTTCTTGTTCCACATACAAGGTCTAGGGATTATATATATGATCACACAGATCATTTACCATAAATAATACAGCCATAGATCAAATATACTCTCTACATGTATTCACCATGCTGCATCTTCATACCTGTCTAATATTCTATGCATTGAGAAACCATATAATACATGGTGCTGGGAGTGTGCAAGAAACCAAACCGATTACTTACCCTACAAAATACAGCCGCATTTTCCACAATTCATGATTCTGCTACATTCATCACCTATTCTGATGTGTAATTTATATATTTGTTACATATCTTCACAGTGGATAATGAGTGATTAGAGTATATTTGAAATATACTCTCGACATGTATACACTACATTTTGGATGCAATTAAATATTCTTCACTCTTAAACGCCAATTAAAATGGTGTCAGGAGTGGGATGCATGCAGCACCTCATTTCACATTTTAATATCAAGAACAAATGTTACAATCCCTTGATGAATTTACTTGTAGCCTCTCAAATACAACTAATGATACTTGCAAACTGATAACAAGTTTCATGAAACAAGGCCTGGGTATCTTAGTAGATCAAATCTGAGAGAGAAAATATCAACATTTTAAACTAATTAATGACCATGATGCATTTTCACAATGAAACATTGATCATCTTTGCTTCTTCTTCTTGTGCATGAGCAATTCTATGTCACTTCACCTTCTTCTTTAAAAAAATGACAAAATAACGAAAAAATCCACCATATAGTCCAAATGATGATAAATATGGTACAAATGATGATACTTGAAATACATACTCCTCATTCACAAGAAGACAATAAATAATTCTTTCCACTATGGTAAATCTTGCAGTTGCATCGGCATCCTCCCCCTACTACAGTCTGAACATGTCCAGTCTGTTAGAGTTGAAGTCAAGTAGCATGACATGTTCACATTCTCCAATTCATGAGCTGCTGTTGCCTTTCTATCTGTGGTCTGAACATGACTACTATATCCAACTTGCAAGACAGTAGAAGCAGCATGGCTGGTTCACATTCTCCTGTTGGTAAGCTAATTGCTGTGGCTGTATCTGGAGTCTGAACATGTCCTCTATTTCTAGTTGTGCAGTAGAGTGGAAGCAGTATGGTATGTTCACATTCTTCTGACAAGCTGCTGTTGCCTTTGCATCTGAAGTCTAAACATGTCGAGCTGAGATCTTCTTCGTTTGTGAAGCTCCAAAAGGCTTTCCTGCAATAAAACAATAAAATATACATGCAGAATAAGACTTGAGTACACTGCCTATTAGAAATCTGTCAAAACTTCCCCTAATTTTCCATAGTGACTCCAACTCACATCCCCAACCCCCCTATCTCTTTAACTCTCTCTCTCTCTCTCTCTCTCTCTCTCTCTCTCTCTCCCTCTTTATAGATGAGCAAAATGTAGTGGAACATAAAGATGCACCCAGGATGCCAAATACATATTGTTGCTCGTATTGCTTGCATTCCAGATGCATCTTTTCCTGCAACTCTGTTTCACTAGACTCCCTTCAATACTTCACTTCTATTCATTATCACTGACACTCCCTCCCTTTTCACTGCTTCTCAAAGGTTGGTTTTTCCCCAGGAGTGTTCAATGCTCAGTGTAACAAATGCTAAGACTTTGAGTGAAAATACTACTGCTTTATACAAATATACAGCAATGCTAATTCGATCATTCCAGCATGATACAAGTACAGCCATAGTAGATCCAGTATCGGTATTGATCACAAATTCTTGTTTTTATTTCTACATTTCTATATTTATTCATTTATTTATTTATTTATTTATTTATTTATTTATTTGTTTATTCATTTATTCATTTATTGATTCATTCATTTAGTTATTTTTTCATTTATTCATATATTCAATTATTGATTCATTCATTTATTTTTTTTATTTATTCATTTATTTTTTTTTTTCCATTTTTTATTTTATTTCATTTATTTATTTATTTATTTTTATTTTTATTTTTATTTTTATTTTTTTATTTTTTTTGGGGGGGCAGATTCATTTTGTTCTCCACATTTCAATCATTTGGGATGAGGGTGGGGACAGGGACTGGGGTGCAAATACATGATCCATCCAAATTTCTACACCTCCAAAATATTCTTACCTTTTCTCCTTGTAGGGTGTTGAATTCCTCTATCAATTTGAAGTTGGCCTGTTTATCCTTCCAGTCCTGATCAAGCGCTTCTGCTAATTCTTTCCTGTGTGCCAGAGAGAGGGAGAGAGAAGAGACAGCGAGACAGAGAGAAAGAAGAACAGATGAAACAGAGGGAGAGAGAAGTGAGAACAAGACAGAGAGAAGGAAGAAAAGATGAGAGAGAGAGAGGAATAAAGACAGATAAGAGAGAATATGAGGACGTGAAAAATATAGAGATGGAAGATGGGAGGAAATAAGAAAAGGAAAGAGCAAGAAATCGGAGAAAAAGAGAGGAAGAAGAGAAAGAAAAAGGAGAGAGGAAATAATAACAATAATATACCTTATTTATATAGTGAACATCATAAATATGTCTCTATGTGCTGCAATAGAGAAAAGAGGAGAAATATAGAGAGTGAAATTAGAGATTAGATATGCTTAACATATGCCCTGAAGTTACCAGTTAAAGGTAATAGGCAGTAGTGGGAAAGGTGGCGCTTTGAATATTTAACTACTTTGTTAGGTGGAATGAAAACTACTACATGAACTGATGTAGAATGACTAATTTCGAACATAGCTGTCGTTTTATTGAAAGATATTTGTTTTAAACAAATATCTTTCAAATAGAAAGATATAATCTTTCTAATAGAAATGGCTAAAATATCAACGGAATATACGTAGAGTTCTCAGCGCGGGCCCGTGTCGAAAATTCACACACGTGTAAACAGTGTGTGCGAACCGCTATGCGCCATTAAGCTGCGAGTGTCGGGGTGGGTGGTCCATAGCAAGGGTATAAGGTAACGGTTGATATACAATCATTTGAATTATTTTACTAAAAATCACCGGAAATCGTGAATAGAATACTAGCTTATCTCACTCATGTATCTTTTCATGCAAGCCGAACAATATGAGACTATATTTGAGCAGTTTCATGCCAACTTTCATTTTGCTACCACTATTACCTTTAAGACTGAAAATTGGTCCAAAATAAAGGGATAAACAGAAAGGAGATAGGGAGAAAATGAGGCAGAGAGAAACATCATCAAAGTAAGAAAATTGATAGAGCAACAAAATGGTGTAAGAAAGTACTCCTGAAAAAACAAAAATGCTTAAAATAAGAATAAAAACCCAAGGAATTCCCTGCTGAACAAAAGATATATGCAGTCACTTGGTTGTCCAAAATAATTGATATCATCACTAGAAGTAAAACCTAACATCTTATAAGCTTTGAAAAAAAAATGGTTCTAACCATTCTTTTGGGACATAGCTAACAATAGAGGTAGAAATGAACCAACAAAATATAAAGAGGTTGAGACAACAGATAGCCACTTACTTTCTTGTATGAAGCAGAGCCAACTCTGTTTGAACACGTAGGAATTCTTGAGCCATCTGCCAAAGTCAAACATGAAAAACAGGATGAATCATTAAAAATAAATGTTTCAGAGGATGCTGGCTTCATCATATGACAGGGTTTCAATTCTCAAAGAAAAAAAAAGAGGAAAATTTTCAAAATTCTATCAATTACCATGTTGCAAGTGAATCTTAAGTTGAAATAAATAAATTTCATTGTTAACACTCTAAGAAAATGCATAACTTCACAGATGAAGTCTAAATATTTGATATCTTTAATGAAAATGAAAACTACATGAATCCTCGACAGCACACGGTCGAAATTTATGCCTCCGCAATTGCCAGATTGCAAATATATGGCGCATTCATGTTGATTTTTTAATTTTCATGTATACAATGACATCTTTGACCTTGACCTTTGACCCTGTGACCCTCAAATCTAATGAGACCATTATGAGACTTCCCATATGCATACATGAGCCAAGTTTGAAATTGAACCATCACAGAGTTGTTAAGTTATCACAATAACAAGCAATTTAATGTATATAATGACATCTATGATCTTTGACCTTTAACCTTGAGACCCCAAAATCTAATCAGATTACTATCCCTCCCATAAGCATACATGTGCCAAGTATGAAGCTGCTCTGTCAAATGGTTGTTGAGTTATCACGAGAACGGCCCATTTCTATGTACATAATGACCTCTATGACCTTTGACTTTGACCTTGAGACCCCAAAATCTAATCAGATCATTGTCCCTCCCATATGCATACATGAGCCAAGTTTGAAGTTCATCCGTCAAATGGTTGTCGAGTTATCGTGAGAACGAACCATTTCTATGTACATAATGACCTCTGTGACCTTTGACCTTTGACCTTGAGACCCCAAATTCTAATCAGATCATTGTCCCTCCCATATGCATACATGAGCCAAGTTTGAAGTTGATCCGTCATACGGTTCTTAAGTTATCGTGAGAACGAAAACGGGACGGACGACCAGAAAACATAATGCCTCCGGCAACCACCTATGGTGGGCGGAGGCATAAAAATTAATGTAAATTATTTACAGCAATTGGTCCCTTTAACAGTGTATGAGCTTACCCTCATGTGTTCATCAAATATTTCTTGTGATTCCCTGGAATTAGGGTTTGGTGGAAGAGGCTGAAATATGAAAACAAGAATTCAATTCATTATTTTAAGGAGTTACTGCATTCCATGCATGATGTTTCACAACAGATGATGTAGTCAGCAGGTCAACAATTCCGTAACCACTCTTCTAAAATGAAAAATAACCAAAATTGCACATCTGACTTTTGTACAAGTAGAAACACTGCAGCACACAAATGGAGGGTCCAGATATAAATTTTTAAATTGTATTTTGCAGTATGATAGTTAACCCATTCGTGACAGAGGGTCCACATTATGTGATTTGGTTTAATAACTAATAACTGCAGAGCCCTAAAAATCATACCAAATACATGAGCAGAAAGAGCAAAAAATTCTACACTTACTGTGCCCATTTTCGTTCCATCAATATTTGTTGTTTGATGCTGAAATATTTTTTAAAGGAAAATAAGCATTAAAATCCTTCAATTGGCAATGCGATGAAAATGTTAAATTTACCATTTTTCCCTGCAAATTAGACTTTATGACTTTTCATCATACATTCAGTCAATTTATATTTATTTCAGATACATGATGTTTTATAAGAAAAAGTAGCAATAAAAGAAAAATGTTGGTATTTGAAGAATAAAAGCTGATCAAATTAGGCTTTAAATAATTCCTGTCACGAATGGGTTAAACAGGGTGGTAAACAGGGGCCTGTTGCATAAAACTTGCGTTTGATCAAACTCCTAATAATCAAATGCAAGTCCTTAATGTGCACTTCTGATTGGCTGAAAATAAAGTTGCATTTGATTTTCCTGAGTTGTGTTCAAGCGCAAGTTTTATGCAACAGGCCCCTGAACAGGTAGAATGCATATTTTATCTGCTACTTTAACCATAATGCTGCCACCAGCTGTAAATAAAATGATTTGAACAATAAATATAGCATATCCTTTGCATGGTACGGATAGGCTTCAAAAAGTTTGAAATATGGAGTGGAAGGTATAGATCTTTATACAACACCTAAATAGATCCCTGTCATTGATTGGTTGTTTGATATTGATCATTTGTCCCATTGCACTATGACGTCATCATTCGTGCAATGTGGCTCCATTTACCCGTGCAATCTTGGATCCATACGATTTGCTCCATTGCACGAACGCCGAGAGCCCGGCACACTACGTACGTAAAATGCTTGCGTTTGCAGTGTGCACCACGAACAGCGCGCTAGCGTATAGCGCTATTGAAATTGCGATTTGAACTATTTTTAGGTGTCATATAAAACAAATAATAAATGTTTTTTCATTCGTGCAATGGACAGAATATTTCATTCGGTGAAAGATGAAATTACTAATCCATTCAACGAGGCGCAGCCTCGTTGAATGGATCATTTCATCTTTCACCTCATGAAATATTCTGTCCATTGCAACTCATAAACATTCATTATTTGTATAATAAAATATAGCTGGTACGGTTATTGCAGTTCTTTACAGAATAGGGTCCAAACTCAAGAGAACTTAGAAGGGCACCTTTGCCCTCTTGTATAAAAAGTTGCAGCTGAAAGCAACTCAAAAAATTAAACGCAAGTCCCAAATACTCGATCCTGATTAGTTGAAAATCAAGTTGCGTTTAATTGCAATTTTAAAAGCAAGAAGGAGTATCTATACCTGAAGATGGGGTTCCAGAGTACTGTAGGCCATAGATACATCAGAATCATCATCTGAACACACACAAAAAATAAATAAACAAACAAAATTAGACCAACATTAAATTTTAAAAAAATAAACACAACAAAAAAAGTAACTCCCCCTAATTCAAAATAGCATAACTTTTTAACGAAAAAGTTTTGAGCAAAATAATTTGGCAGGGGTGTTTCTTCACTTATTGACTTACTTCTGTGTGAAAATGAGATTGATCCGTCAAATCATGCATGAGCGAGCAAACATTAAAGGCAAAAATGTCACTTTTCAAAAGTCACAAGAGTCATTTTGGGGCTCTCTGAA
This sequence comes from Echinometra lucunter, assembly GCA_029962745.1. Lineage (NCBI taxonomy): Eukaryota > Metazoa > Echinodermata > Echinoidea > Camarodonta > Echinometridae > Echinometra > Echinometra lucunter. The sequence goes on from CM057160.1 coordinate 6,375,618, forward strand.
ACAAACCTGTGGCGAATTTGAATTCTTCCATTGTTTGATCCAGTCATGCCTATCCCTGACACTTTTCATGTTTATCACAGTTGGGTGAACACATTTTTTGGAGAAAAACGATGTTCAGCCCCCCCCTAAATCTGCATAATCCATTCAGTTTGTGGATAAAACTGGCATCGACCAACATGAGTCAGCACATTATGTGAAAATACCAGGTATTCGTTTTTTCCAGCATTAAACAGTAAATTTTCAGCATTTCTTGCTTCATCGTTCGCAATTTTGTCACTCAACCATGGCACATCCTCGAAAAACATCAACAACACTTCAAAAAATGCCGGAAAAATCTTGTTTCACAAACCCCCCAAAATGACTCTTGTGACTTTTGAAAAGTGACATTTTTGCCTTTAATGTCTGCTCACTCATGCATGACTTGACAGATCAATCTCATTTTCAAACAGAAGTTAGTAAATAAGTGTAGGAGCACTCCTGCCAAATTATTTTCCTAAAAACGTCTTTGTTAGAAAGTTATGCTATTTTGAACTAGGGGGGAGTTACTTTTTTTGTTGTGTTTAGATGAATCCTCGACCACGTGTGGTTGAACTTTATGCCTCTGCCATTACCAGATCAGAAATATATGGCACTTCATGTTGATTTATTTTCATTTATACAATGACATCTTTGACCTTGACCTTTGACCTGTGACCCCCAAATCTAATGAGACCACTGCCCTTTCCATATGCATACATGAGCCAAGTCTGAAGTTTTAAACCAGCAGAGTTGTTGATTTATCACAGAACAAGCAGTTTCATGTATATAATGACCTCTATGACCTTTGACCTTCGACCTTGAGACCCCAAAATCTACTCAGATCATTGTCCTTCCCATATGCATACATGAGCCAAGATGAAGTTGATCCGTCAAATGGTTACGGAGTTATCACAAGAACGAACCGTGCTATGAACAAAAAGACCTCTTTGACCTTTGACCTTTGACCTTGAACTCCAAAATCTAATCAGATCATTGTCCCTCCCATATGTATTAACATGAGCCAAGTTTGAAGTTGAGTCTGTCTAATGATTGAGTTATTGTGAGAACGAACCATTTCTATGTACATAATACCTCTATGACCTTGACCTTTGACCTTGAGACCCCATAATTTATCAGATCATCGTCCTCCCATATGCATACACGGCCTAGTTTGAAGTTGATCCGTCAAACGGTTCTTAAGTTATCGTGAGAACGAAAACGGGACGGACAGACGGACGGACGACCCAAATACATAATGCCTCCAGCACCCACCTACAGTATAACAAGAGAAAGAAGCATGTACAAGAACTTGCCCAAGGTGACCCCCCCGCAAAAAAAAAAATCATTTGATTTGGATGGTCTTAATATAAAGCACACATTCAATTAGAAACACTTTTTCAGCAGACCAATCATATAATGGAAAGTAATTGGTGTACAAGTATATCGGATAACTGTACAAAAATTGATAATGTTGCCATATTAGGTGTTATGATACAATAATATGAAACAGATGTTGTCGTAAAAAGCATGGATCCTTTAATATCTAATCATTAATTTAAATCTATTTGTTCCATTTTAGTTTTGTGGACATAAGAAAAAGAAAAAGATTTGGAATATCCTCCTAACAAGAAATAACCAAATAACATTAGTATGTTATATAATAATCACAGGCAATTTAAGGCTATAGACACTATGGAACATTCGTGCCTGCCAACTCATCCCAAGCACCTAAAAACTTGGCCCTAGGCAACCAAATGCTAGCTTTGAAAATAAAATTGGTTACCTAGCATGGGCAACTGAAAAAATGTGACTAATAAAGTTTACAGATGATAAATGCAGATTAGTATAACTGTGGAAGATACAAGCATTTTAATCTTAAACACAAACTTGCGGCATGTATATGATCGGGGGGGTGTTTCACAAAGAGTTAAGTTTTACTTAGAATCGTGCTTAAGCGCCAATGCGCATCCAGTATTTAACGCGTAATCTCATTGATATACTTCCAATAGTGCGCGTCCCCTGAGCATGATCTGACCAATGGGGTGATGCGTAATACAGAGCACGCAAGTAGGAAATTAAGAGCGACTTTAGTCAAACTTAAATCTTTGTGAAACACCCCCTGGCATTTTGTGAAGTACATGTACGGTTCTCATCATTCCTTATTGTTTCAACAAGGCAATGGCCAATTAAGCATTTGTCATGTTCTCTGAGTACGACAATGCATTCATGTACTGAAAATACCAATAAGGCAAGGATAAACTAGAGGAGCGTACTCTTCATCCTGCTTGATGAGACCCTCTGCTCCAGTGACTGACTGCGGTCAAAGCGCCCCTGTCCAGAACCCACTATGCTGGACCCCGTGGACTCCCTGGCACCCATGCGACTCTCCAGCACTGTAGAATGTGGATAAGAAGGTTGTTTGGGGAGGGGCGTAATGTCTTGCCGTAGCTCGATGGAGCTGTGGCGATGCTGCTGGGGGACGGAACTCGTAGGGGTGTTGTAGGAGGGGCTGTGGTAGGAGTTTGGTCTCTGGCGGGGGTAGTCCAGCTCGGAGAGGTCACAGGGGACCGATATGGAGTGATGAGGAGGGTGTGTGGGGGGTGTGGTGGGGTGCAAAGGCTGCTGCTGGGGATGCATAGGAGTGGGCGTGGTCCGAAGGGGTTCAGGGGTGGTGGTGGTTGGGGATAGAACTGGGGTAGGAGAAGCAGGCGATGGGGTCTGGAATGCAGGATTGGGGTTGGATGGGGGTGGGGATGAGACAGGCGGTTTCGTGGGGAGGGGAGGGAAGTATTTTGGGATATCTTGGTCCAAGATTCGCCCATGGGAGTTACAACGACGATGGGATTGAACGGCAGACTCTGTATGAGTTATGCACAATCACAAATAAGACAGACAGACAAAGAACACAAGGGGAAGAAACAAAAGAAACAGAAAAACACTGTCTTAGCATGCAGCACAGCAAATCATCATTACCCATTCTACACAGTATGTTAATTGGCACATGTATATCTAATAATCGAACAAAAACCTTTACTGAAGAAATGAAATCAGTGCCTCCATTAAAAAGTATACTTTACATGCTATTAAAATCAAAGTATCTTAATCTTCAGATAAAATTGCACATTTAAGGGGACATGGCTAAAAATTCTACTTCAACTTTTGTATATCATGCAAACTTGACTTGAACGTGATTCCTTTCATCTTCACTGCAACTAAAATTACTCATATCTTGGCCTACATGAAATTTATTATTTGTGTCATATCTAAACAAAAACAAAAACAAAAAGGAGAAAATATATGAATTATCAAAAATACACATCAGAAAGGAAAGTGAGAAGCATCCTCATCCGACATTTCATATTCCCAAATAGTTTAAATCAATATCATCTTCAAATAAAAACCTACAAATATATGTAAATAAATCCGCAAATCAAAAAAACTTTTTTCCTCAAGCAGAACCTGACCAATACTCCATTCCAATTTAACAATAATCAATATTGATAAAAAGCAACTAATTCTGCAAAACACTGAAGGATTAGTAATAACTTTCTTATAACTTGGGATACATATTCATAAGAGGAAATAAAAATGATTTAAAGCATGATAACTTAGAATATATTAATGAAAGAGAAAAAAAAATAGAAAAAGGTGCTACAACACTGATCCATCTCATATGACAAAGTGATGCCGTAAGTCCATGCATCATACATAAATGCGGGGATGAAGTTTGATGTCAATTGCGCACAACCCTGACAGGGGTAGCACATCAATTATCATATCAAGCACATCAATTAATGAAATATGTTTTAAAAATACAAGTGATTGCATGTCACAATATGGTTCTTGAGGAAGACAAGGCTATATGTATGCAGGAGAGTGCACAACATCTCTTGGGGAAAGCCCTACGGATTACATGTAGGTAGGTACTCTTATACTTGTACAATTAAAACAACAATATGCCTATATACTACTACTTCTCTTCTTTTTACACAAAATTAACCTAATCTGAAAGGTGTATTAACCTACATGTACATGTAATTAATGTTTCATTTTGAGGGAAAAATGTAGAATACTAAATAGTTCTTAAACCTAGTCATTTCAAGTATAATGTGTCTGATTTTCAGATTGGCATGTTTGTTGAGGAAGTTATAATGTGCCATTTAAACATTCATAAAATCATACTTGAAAATTGAGATACCGGTGGAAATACTTTTCTTATAATTTCCCCCTTGGGACTAACTTTCAATATTTTTAAGCTGAAATCTGAACAATTCTGTGTACAATATTTCTTGTTCTGAAAAGGTCTCATGAATAAATTAGATGTTGTGCGTTGAATCATAATGGGCCAAAATTGATCTTTATATAAGATCTAAATATCCTCCCAAACTATACAGTTCCACATCTCACAGATTCTCACTTTACAATATTTTCTGCATGTCCTAAAAGTGTATTCTTTCATTATTCTCATGAACCCTAACTTCCTCAGTCTTATCACTTCAATTTCCCCCAGTCCTCTGTACACTACTTGCTTATAAAATATCTTGGCAAATATTCAACCCAAGGTCCCCATTTTCCCATCCTAACACTTACAATTCCTTGGATTTACATGTATGCCTTTCCAAATATCTAGAACCAAAAAACCTTTGTATGTGATGTCATTAACATTTATAACTTAATTTTTCTTCTTACATTTTCCTTTTCTTACTCGTACATGTCCTTATTCTTATTGTTACATCCATATTCTTAGTCTTACACTCCGTATTCTTAGTCTTACGCTCCCTATCTTAGTCTTACGTCCCTATTCTTAGTCTATATTCCCTTTCTTAGTCTTTACATTCCTATCTTAGTCTTACATTCCTATTCTTTAGTTTTACATTCCCTATTCTTAGTTTATATCCCTATTCTTAGTCTTACATTCCTTATTCTTAATCTTACATTCCCTATTCTTAGTCTTACATTCCCTATTCTTAGTCTTAGATTCCCTATCCTAGTCTTAAAATTCGTATTTTTAGTCTACATTCCCTATTCTTAGTCGTAAATTCCCTATTCCTAGTCTTACATTCCCATTCTTAGTCTTACATTCTCTATTCTAGTATTACATTCCCTATTCTTAGTCTATCTTCCTATTCTTAGTCTTACATTCCCTATTCTTAGTCTTACATTTCCTATTCTTAGTCTTACATTTCCTATCTTACATTCCCCATTCTTAGTCTTACATTCTCTATTCTAGTATTACATTCACTAGTCTTAGTCTTACATTTCCTATTCTTAATCTTACATTCCCTACACTTAGTTTTACATTCCCTATTCTCAGTCTTACATTCCTTATTAGTCTTACATTCCCTATCTTAGTCTTATATTCCCTATTCTTCTTACATTCCCTTCTTAGTCTACATTCCCTATTCTTAGTCCTACATTTCCTATTCTTAGTCCTACATTCCCCATTCTTAGTCTTACATTCCCCATTCTTAGTCTTACATTCCTTATTCTTAGTCTTTCTCAGTTTATTCTTAGTCTTACATTTTGTATTCTTAGTCTTACATCCCCTTCTTAGTCTTTCATTCCTATTCTTAGTCTTTCATTCCTTATTCTTAGTCTTACATTCTCTTTTGTTAGTCTTACATTCCCTATTCTTAATCTTACATTCCTATACTTAGTTTTACATTCCCTATTCTCAGTCTTACATTCCTTATTATTAGTCTTACATTCCGTATTCTTAGTCTTACATTCCCCATTCTTAGCTTACATTCCCTATTCTTAGTCTTCCATTCCTTATTCTTAGTCTTATATTCCCTTCTTAGTCTTACATTCTGTATTCTTAGTCTACATTCTCTATCCTTATTCTTACATTTCATTATTTGGGGAATCTCGGAGGAGAAAAAGTCCTTGGAGGCATCAAGGGAAAATGGTGACAAGGAAAGTATTCAATTGATTAGCATAAAAAGTTTTGTACACATCAATATAAGAAGACAGAATAAGAATGTCGGATGTCTTTAAGAGATCCATTTCACACAAGCAGAATTCTGAAGGACTAGTAATTAAAGTTACTATTTAAGGTTGTGATGGTCTTGAAGTTACATGCATATTATCAATTTCACTGTACATGAAGAAAACTGGGAAAAATATCCCTGGAATATTCTAGAAAAATCTCCATTGTTTAGCAGGAAAAATATCAGTGTTCATTTCCAATAACACAATAAGAAATTTAATTCATATATATTTTCATTTTTTCAATTAGATGATTATTTAAAAAAGGATTCCTTCCCCCAGCTGCCATTCATTTTTAATGATGGACTTATTTCTACATACCTTTTCAAGAGCTAAATATCTTTAGATATTTTATGTATTAGTTCCATGCATTAGAAAAAGGGTTAATCTGTCTTGAAATTGAAAAATTATATATACATATATATAACATGATGTAATTAACTTTTTCTTTATTACATCTCAACAGTATAGAATATATCAAAGAATGAACAATAACTTAGTATC
>CM057160.1:6382627-6400776 GCA_029962745.1 Echinometra lucunter
AGTCTTACATTCCTTATTATTAGTCTTACATTCCGTATTCTTAGTCTTACATTCCCCATTCTTAGTCTTACATTCCCTATTCTTAGTCTTCCATTCCTTATTCTTAGTCGTATATTCCCTATTCTTAGTCTTACATTCTGTATTCTTAGTCTTACATTCTCTATCCTTATTCTTACATTTCATTATTCTGGGGAATCTTCGGAGGAGAAAAAAGTCCTTGGAGGCATCAAGGGAAAATGGTGACAAGGAAAGTATTCAATTGATTAGCATAAAAAGTTTGTACACATCAATATAAGAAGACAGAATAAGAATGTCGGATGTCTTTAAGAGATCCATTTCACACAAGCAGAATTCTGAAGGACTAGTAATTAAAGTTACTATTAAGGTTGTGATGGTCTTGAAGTTACATGCATATTATCAATTTCACTGTACATGAAGAAAACTGGGAAAAATATCCCTGGAATATTCTAGAAAAATCTCCATTGTTTAGCAGGGAAAATATCAGTGTTCATTTCCAATAACACAATAAGAAATTTAATTCATATATATTTTCATTTTTTCAATTAGATGATTAATTTAAAAAAGGATTCCTTCTCCCAGCTGCCATTCATTTTTAATGATTGACTTATTTCTACATACCTTTTCAAGAGCTAAATATCTTTAGATATTTTTATGTATTAGTTCCATGCATTAGAAAAAGGGTTAATCTGTCTTGAAATTGAAAAATATATATATACATATATATATACATGATGTAATTAACTTTTTTCTTTTATTACATCTCAACAGTATAGAATATATCAAAGAATGAACAATAACTTAGTATCCAAATCAGCTTCATTATTCAATCATGACATTACTCTTAATTTTCCTTATTCATTTTTTCCTAGAAAAGCTTTGTGGCTAATATTTGCCATTTCAACCCCCTCTCCCCCCCCCCCCCTTTTTTGGTAGCTACATGTAAATGTGATACTTGTCTTTTCAAACCTTTCTTTTATAAGATTGCACATTAACGCAAATCTTCAATGCTTTGCATTTCAATGTATAAACTGGAGGAAGAAATTAAGCAGTTATGCATTATATTTCCAAAACATGGTCTGCAATGATAACCATGTTTCTTCCTGTTCCCATGTAACACTTCAAAATTTTTTTTCCCAGGCTCAAGAATATTTGTAAAGAAACTTTTCACACTGCAATACTGTTCCCTTTTACCACAGATTCCATTCAATATGTTTTTTTTTTTATCATAAGCTTAAAATTTGGCTGAGAAGCTGAAGGGCAATTTGATGTACATTTTGACATTTATTTTACAGCAGAAGCAAGAAATTCAAGCCATATGTTAAAATCCATAACCATATGACCCCATGTCAAAACACAAATTAATGCAACTTGTAAAATCAAGAATATCAGGGCACACTCTCCAAAGCTGTGAAACACTAGGGGTCTGCAAACTTGTATGATATTAATGACCAAATGACTGACCAACTGTTAGGATTCAAACCATTGTTTGATCCATGAATTACAGGTTCCCTTTAATCCAGACTCACTCAGATGGCAAGTTTATACTGAATTAATCTTGAGTTCTGATACTCGTATTCACTATGAACATGATGGACAAAGAAAGCGGACAAAATAAACAACCCCTCATTCTACCCTTCACAATGGTTCTGGTAGTCAAAAGAACATCCCTTCACTGCTATTGTCTAAAATATGTGGAAGAGGTGTCACATGCATATTCACCTGGAAATACATGATTAAGCATAATAGCTGTGAAGGGATGTTCTTTTGACTACCAGAACCATTGTGAAGGTTAGAATGAGAGGTTGTTTATTTTGTCCGCTTTTTTGTCCGCCATGTTCATAGTGATTGCATTAAAAAAAAAAATCAACAAATGTCATTTTAGATCATTTGGCAAACACTATCTATTTGTATGCATCAAAAACAGACATGAATAGTTTGTTGAATTCTAAGAAAATTCAATTTTGTACAGAATACAGGCCGAATTGTAAAGTAAAAAACCTGTCAATAAAGGCCATCCCAAATGAAACAGATAAAATGATCACCATGTTATTTCCATATAGATTCTAGAATATATATTCTTTCAAGAGGTTAAAAAATGGTCATTTTCAGGAAGGATCACTCATCCTGAAGGATCACTATGTGTTTCCTAATTTGGAATTTGGAAACATACAGAATTGAAAAATTGCTTTGGGAATGATGAACCTTCAGAAAAAGAAATGCTCCTAAAGAGTACCTGTGAAAATAATGGACAATTAGCCTTTCTTGACAAGTTGACAAGTTGAAAAAACCAATACAGACAAGTGGCCATTGCCGAAAAGTGAACATTATCGAGAGGAGGGAAAGAAGACAGGCTTGACAGTAGATAGATATCGAACAATTGTTACATCACCCAGGTAGGTATAGGAGATTTAGGAGACTGGTAAGTTGACTTACTTGCACTGTTGTCCTCATCAACTCTCAAATCTAGAAGGTCCATGGAATGACGTTTCTTCTGGTCCTTGGAGACAGGATGTGCAGGTGGAAGATCGCTAAAGGGAGCATGAGGTTCAATCTATGGGAGAAGATAGGGAATATTGGTACAGTGAGTGGTCTTCTAGCTTCTCCTGCTCTTTCCTTCTTTCCTCCCTCTTATCTCTTTCATATTTCTTCTGTTTTTCTTTTTCCTCCTTTTTCTAACTCCCTGGTTATCTCTATCGGTATACTATCCATTCATTTCTTTTCATTCCCTCTTTACCTTTCTATCTACTCTTTTTTCTTTTCTTTTTTCTTTTCTTTTACTTCTGATGAGATAGCATTGTTTTTGAGAATTGATTCTTTGTAATTGGTATTTGTTAACCTTTATTTGTGATTTGTAAATTATATGCATTCTTCGAATTTACTTTGTGAATGGAACATTTTCAGCCCTGGGACTCCATGTTTCCATGTTGTTACCATTGTAAATCGATCCAATCCAATGCACATTATTATCAAGCAAATTAACATGGGTCATAACTCAGCCTCTAAACCACTGAGGCTAAACTCATTAGCATCTGGAAGAACGATAGAAAAAAAATGCTAAAAACAACATAAAATTTGATTTAATAGAAAATAACAGACATTCCCAAGTATTCTGCAGCTTAACTCTAACTTCATAACTAGTATAAGCTTGTAAACATCATTGCAATTCTGGCATAACATGCTCTTTTAGAAACAATTATTGTTATTTATCTGACAACCACTAAGTTCTTGTGGAAGAAAATCAAAATACATTTCCACACAGATTTGATCTTGATATTATTTATCATAATAGCCACTTGATTACCAATACATCAGGATTTTATTTTTTAGTTGTAGGGAATATGAAAAAGTAGATGAGAAGAGATGAAAAACAAACCACATTTATATTCATTTTGGATAATTTTTGCAATATGGGGGTATCCTAACCTGAATTGCAAATAATTATTTTATTTTTATTGCAGTGGACATTAAGATCTACATTCAAAGCAAACAAAAGAATATCCTACCTTCTGCGGATCTTGTGGGCCGTTGCTATGACTACTTGTTGAGTGTATGACAGTGTCGCTAATAGTGCTCCCTCTTGAGTCCATGGAGGGATTACTGGAGATGCTCATGTCAGCCGTCTGTTCTGCAAGTCGGTCTGACATCCCTCTGCCAGCACCTCTCTCTGAATAATTTTATCCATGCCATGAATAAAATAGATATTGTTGTAAATGCATGCATGTAGATAAAGTGTTGCTATTTACACATGTATACTAATGATGAACATGAATAATTCTTGTTTATCTACGAGCATTGCGACCATGGTCTATATTCTACAAAAATTCCAACCTGATGATGCCTTTAACCTCGGCCTAAAGTCAAGGTTTACAAGAAAACTAGACCAAATTAAACAAGGAGGCATTAAATCAACACTGAATTTTCATTAAGTCTTTATTTAGTCTTCTGGCTCTGAGGATACATGGCAATCATATGCACTTTCCAGAGGCTCTGAAATAAGAGGATACATTTTTATTGTCATGATTTCTTTGTCCATGAAAAAAACTTAAAATCACAGGAAACTTTAATGCAAATCTCAAAAACATAACTCTAGTAATAACTTCATAAGCAATACCCATGACATCTTATGTTGCCTCAAAGATTTCATCAGGTTGGATTTTCTACCTGCTCCACCGATTCAATGTTAATTACATTCCTCTCTCTTTACAATTCCGGCCAAGGGATAAATCCTAGTTTATTCTCATGTAGATTGCTTCATTCCAGAGATGTACAAGTACGTCACCATGCTTGCTACTGTTTCACACCTGCTTGTGTAAATGACAGTCAAGTATTTCCTGTGTAATATACAAACTGTCAGTCAAATGTACGGAAATGCTACCTGATTAACATAACCCTTCCTCCCATCTCTCTCTTTAGCTACATGATAATTCTCCCTTTCTTTCCATTTTTCTTTTCCCCTTTCTCTCTCTCTCTCCCTCTCTCTCTCCCTTCCCTAAATCTATACGATAGTTTTCTTTTCTCTCTTTATCTACCTCATCGTTCTCTCCATTCACATATTTTCTTTTTCACTCTCTCTTTCCTCTCTTTATCTGTATGATAGTTTTCCTTGTCTCTCTTTATCTACTTGATATTTTGTTTTCTCTCTCCATTTACATACTTTCATTTTCACTCTCCTCCTTTCTCCCTCATTATCTACATGATATCTTCTCTCTTTTTCTCTCTTTCTTTCTCTTTATCCGAAATACCCAATTCTGTCATTCCTCCTGGATTTCATTTAGCCCACTACAGTTTCAATACAGAAGTATCAAGCAATGAAAGGGGGAGGGGAGAATTGATTTCTGTAGATCTCTCTTCTGTCCTATTATTTCTTTCCATGCATTCAATACAGTATACATCTCTCGGGGTCTCTATATTGACATGTAACAGCAATGCTTAAATGATCTTAAGATTCACTTACCTTCCTCGGATACCTGAGGATACACAAGAGGCTGATCAGCTCCTTTGAAAACCTGTCAAAGAAAATTATACAAAAACTTATGCCCTGTAAATTTTTGTTATTGACAATGCTGCCTCTCTATTGCACTTCCCCATGACATCTGATCTGTGAAGTGTCAAAACCAGGGAAGGAAAAATTTTTGTATACACTCATTGCATAACAAGTTACAAATGAAAAACCTACATATATACCAAACAACTGGTACTAACAACAATATTCAGTGCGATTGGCTGCTATACTCAGAGAAATACATTCATCTCAATTCAAGAATTCTTTTTGTGACTAAATGAAAATGAAAATATTCCTATGACATATTTGCAACAAAATTACCTGTATACTAAGATCTTACTTGATAATTTCCCTGTAAGTTGACTAATAAATTTGTAGCCTTAAGGCCTCCACACACCGAACACGGTCTGGGCCACAGAACTGGCCCCGTTCCGGTACAACGGTGCACAAAAACGGTGGAAATGAATCGGTTGTGTAATATTCCAATGCGATTGGTCACACCAAACATGCACCATGCTGTGGTAACTGGAACGGTTTTAATGCGACCGCTCTGGGAGCGATTTGATACGCTTTGGGACAAGGTGGCCTGGACTGGATTCTGTGTGACGAGGCCTTTAGTGAAATGTTTGTCTTACCAACATGAGGTTGGACATGATGCTGACAACTTCATGCATTGAGGGCCTCTGATTGGCTTCCTGAGACCAACATCTAGAGTAAACAAAAACAAATAAAAATAAATAAATGAATGAGTGATAAAGAAAGAAAAAAATTTAAATGATAGAATGACTGCAAATTTCATACTCAATAGGGACTCTTATCAAGTTCAAGTTAAAATTAACATTTATTTTCTTCTACTGAAATGGTAGGATTCAAAAATCTTTTCTTTTTTTTTTCAAATTGCACAATGCATTTATAGTAACATATTAAAATATCTTACAATAGCATTATAAACAAAATATATGGAAGAAGACGAGGTCCCCGACAGAATTATTAGGACAGCGAAAGTGGATGTAATTCCCAGCAAGTGTCCCTTCAGGGGCGTTCAGATATGAGGCGAAATTGTGGCGCAATAAAATCCCTACAACATTTTCATTGGGGTATGAGGTGACCAAAAAATGCCATCGAGGCAGGACACATTTTTTTTTGCTGCCTGGCAAATTTCATACTCAATAGGGACTCTTATCAAGTTCAAGTTAAAATCAACATTTATTTTCTTCTACTGAAATGGTAGGATTCAAAAATCTTTTTCTTTTTTTTTCAAATTGCACAATGCATTTATAGTAACATATTAAAATATCTTACAATAGCATTATAAACAAAATATATGGAAGAAGACAAGGTCCCCGACAGAATTATTAGGACAGCGAAAGTGGATGTAATTCCCAGCAAGTGTCCCTTAAGGGGCGTTCAGATATGAGGCGATATTGTGGCGCAATAAAATCCCTACAACATTTTCATTGGGGTATGAGGTGACCAAAAAATGTCATCGAGGCAGGACACATTTTTTTTTTGCTGCCTGGCTGCAAAAATATGTGCACCAATCAAATTCCTAAATATTTAGCGCAAAATATGTTGACATGAGATTGTCTGCGCAAGTTTTGGCAAAGTTCTTTTATTTGAGAGTTGACGCATTAATGCGCTGCATGCATTAACATGGGTGGCACCACAATGTCACCTTATATCTGTACACCCCTTTACTTTTTTTTTTCACCATTTTTACAACCCATCTCCTTTGTGGTAAGCAATTCTCAATGATTTTGAGCCAGTTTTCCTTGATACAGAATTCAATACAAACAGAACTCCAGACTTCATTGAAGCAAACCGTAGCTTCTTTAATATAAAGTAGAGTACATGAAAATGCCATTTCTATCTGCTATTAAAAAGGATTGGGATCCAAAACTGAATGGTTGACAATTGTATTAATCTGCAACATAATGTAAGCTTACCTGGTCATTAACTTTTCTAATGGCTTTGGTATATTTCTGATCAAGGGCGGTCTACGACCTAGAAAAAAAAGAAATGTTTATTAAAATAAGCGAACTGCGCACATGGTATGCAGTCCATGATTGTATTGGTGCATGGTGTAAAATTATATAATGTGTAAAATCAAAGTTGTTGAAAGATATACATTTTCCTGAAAAAAAAAAAATTCATGAAGTACATGTACAATAATGGCACTTTGGTGGAGAGTAATAGATGGATCTTTGCACTGAATAAATACCCTTTTCTTAATCGCTGGGTGAAATTCCAAGATTTCATCTTGGTAAAAAGACATTTCTCTAAAGTTGTCACCCTGCTAGCAGGAGGGTGTTCACTTGAGGGTGACGCATAATTTCATACATCCCCCGGCTGGCAGAGTGCCATTAACTCGAGCACACACTATGAAAAGTACCATGTTGCGCTTGAGTTAACAGCCTTCTGCCAGCTGGGGGATGTAAAACTTTTTGTATCGTGCTCAAGTTAATGCTGTTCTGCCAGCCCGGCGACAAAGTATCTAGGAGAATCCCTAGATGAAATTCAAGCATAATCTTATAAAGAAGGTCAGTCTCCATAAATCTACATTTGCAGTAATATTTCTAACCCCAAACTACGTTGTTTTACATCCTCTCTGAGGAACTTACCATTATGTACAGCCCACATGATACGGAAGGCAGGCCCTCCTATATCATCAAATGGTTTTCTCCTTGATATAACTTCCCATAGGATGACACCCCAGCTGAAGATATCACACTTCTCACTGTAGATCCTCCCTGCAATTGAAAAGTTAGAAGAAAACAAAACCAAGAAAACAAAGAAATAAAAACATAAAAGCAACATTTGTCAGACTCCACAATGCACAAATTATAAATCAGCAGGATGTGATCTCAATGTTTTGATGCATAACACTGAACTATGAAATATACTGCAAATACTTCAACCTGCATAAATGTGAAACTGATATGTTTTGAATACAAACATTTGAACTTTGACCTCTCAGATATCCTGCTATCATTTCAACCAGCATAGAAGATATAAAAATTTGAACTTTTAAGTATCTGGCAAATGTTTCAACCAGCATTTTGCCCTGAATTCAAACCTTTAAACTCTGAACTTTAAAAAATCATGTAAATATTTTTTCCAGTGTGGATGCAATCTTGACATCTTTTAAAAAATGTGACTGCGTTTCATGAAACCGTCATAAGTCTAACTTCTTGGACATCCCATTGAAACGTGTGTTGTAGAGTTAACATACGTTTCAATGCGATGTCCATGAACTTAAGACTTATGACGGTTTCATGACGGTTTCATGAAACGCAGTCCTGCAGTTACAACACCTAACAGGAATAACACCTCATATTAATTTCTGTTTAACCCTTGAGCACGATTTGAATGCAGCATAATACACATTTTCCATAGACCCTAGCCCATGTTATCTCCGGCTTTAAACTCCGGCTTTAAACTCGAGCTTTACGTATTTAACAGGTTCATAACCCCCCGCCCCCCCAAATGTAGACTTTGAACAGTGAACTTTGACCTGACCTTCAAACACCTCTGGAGCCATCCATGCTGCACTGCCTTTGTTGTTTGTCATGTAAGTCTGGAAATCACAAGCTGTGCCAAAGTCACAGATCTTCAGCACTGTGCCACCAGACATCAGCAAAAGACTGGGAAAGAAACCAAAAATAATAATAATTATAATAAAATAAAAACAAAAATAAAAAAATGAAAAGAATGACTATCATATTAGTGATGATAGCTGTAATTGCTGAGGATAATCATACTGATACTGAATCAATTAAACGTACAACAAAGGTTTTATTTTGTTAAAGGCATAAGATCTGATTTACAGGTACTTTGATTCCTGAGTTTCTCAGTTTATGCTGGCAGGTAGCTGTCAACACTGGCGTACTTCATGGCCCAGCTCGGAGCATGGACAGCTTTATACATGGACTGCTTCATACATTGGCTAGGGCTAGCTACTTTGGTATTTGGGTATGTATGTTATGTGCTTGCTCCCTTTTCTATGTGGGTACTTTTATGAATTTCTTTCTACAAAATTTGTGTTAATTTGTTGATGAAAGATCTCACTCACTTTGCTGGTTTCAGATCCCTGTGTATAAGTTTCTTTGGTTTCATACTGTGCAGGTAGTCAACTCCCTTGGCACACTGTAAGGCCCAGCTCATAGCATGGGCAGCTTTATAGATGGGCTGAGGCTGGCTGCTGTGGAGGACATTGTACAGAGATCCACCCTCAGCGAATTCCATGACGAGGCACACTGGTTTGGTGGTGCAAGCACCGTACAGCTTCACGATGTTAGGGTGGTCGACGCGAGAGAGCTGCCTGACCTGAAATAATAACATACACACATTCTCTGCAGGAATATTGTAAGGATTTAAATGATCAGCATTTCTCCTTCACAATGGCATTCGGCAACATTGGTATTTTTCTATTCTGGTATTCTTGACAATTATCACTAAAAGGACATACATCGACCCATACTATGTCCAAAAGGAAAACTGTATGAAAAAAACTTTCAGAAATTTTCATCATGCTGTTTGTCAATGTATCTTTCTCCCACCAACGAAATATGGTATTGCAACCAATAAAATACAATACAATATTAGCATTTATATATCACTCTCACAATGAGTGAACATGTATCACGTGCAAAGTTATAATATTTTTTATTTTTATGCTGATTGATCTGGTATACTCTAAGGATTCTTGTACATCTGCCACTCTAATATGACTCATCTTTTAGTTGGACTTCATGGTGTTTAGAGGAACTTTTGGGATCATCCTACACCCAAAGTGAAAATTCCTCAGGATGATTTTCATGTATTTTGGTTTTCCATACTCTTTTCAGAGTTGACCATAGTTATTTTGGGGTCTTCTGAAGCAGAACTGCTTCACTCCCATGCATTTTTTTTTCATAGGTTTACAACTGAAGCATAGAAAGAAGACTAACCTCAACTCGGAAGGCTTTGATCTCTTCTTCTGACTCGATCATCTTGACAGCCACATTGATGCCTCGCCATTTTGCTTTACTCACCACCCCAAATGCTCCTTTGCCAACAACCTGCGAGAATGAACAAAATCTATGTTAAAGAATCACTCATTAATCAATTTATCTCTTTATTTATGTATATGGTCTTTTGAAAAATTCCTTTCCAAATAATGATAGTATTAGCAGGAGTTGTAATAATAATGACAATAACAATAATCATGATAATGATGACAATAATAATAACTAGATGAATCTTCGACCGGGCACGGTCGAAATTTATGCCTCAGCCATTGCCAGATCGGAAATATATGGCACATTCATGTTGATTTATTTTCATTTATACATCTTCTTTGACCTTGACCTTTGATCTTGTGACCCCCAAATCTAATGAGACCATTGCCCTTTCCATATGCATACATGAGCCAGGTTTGAAGTTGATTCGTCAAATGGTTGAGTTATCGCGAGAATGAAAACGGGACAGACGGACGACCCAAAAACATAATGCCTCCGGCACCACCTACGGTGGGCGGAGGCATAAAAATATTAATATGAATAAATAATGATGATGATGATGACAATGATGGTAATAATAATAGAAATAAACAAAAATAATTAAATAATAAGCATATCGTACTTTTTCTTTTCTTTAACAGTTCTGTGCAAACATGTTATCCATTACTACAGTATGTATCTGTTTGTCTAAAGTTCTTTTGATTATGGACATATTCCCCTTTTGCTTTGCTTTAAAAAAAATAAATATCCATATGAACAATATATGATGAATGAATTAAACTTCATGTAACATAATGGACTGGTATCCTAAATCAATACACATTTGAAGACAAGAAATCACATTATACAGATTTATTTTAAGTAATCATAAAGAAGGATCTTTTAAACTTGATCTCTTTTGTCAACTATAAATCACCTTTCCACAAACAAAGTTAAGTTTATTTTGTTTCATTGTTAAGTTGGGTAAGAATTATATACCATGGATGTAAATTTATGAATGAATTTATGTTTTTATTTCAGGAAAATAAAATTAAACCTTTTCACTGCAACACATTTTAAACAACTTTGATTTACAGCATTTTGCTTAACAAAGATAACTTTACATAGCGCAAATTTTACAGTAATCAATTTCAATGAAATAACCAGTTTTTGTGTGCAATCTAAAGGATTAATTGATCCAACCATTACCAATATATCTCATGTTCTGCAAAAACGTACAACAAAGTCAAAGTACTATTCTGGAATTCCATCAAATTCCATAAAAATACAAAACATATTGACCATCTCGGAAATATTCTATTGCCATTTCAAAATTGGAACCTTGGATGTTTGACAGCAAAATACATGAACTTGTCAAAAGAGCAACAGCCAAATTGCACATGAAAGATTCCAGATTTTGTGTTCATGAGAATCTAATTTATAGGTAAAGTACTAATTACTAAAGGTCTAAAATGTTAATTCTAATACTTATAAGCTATTGTTTAAATACTGGAAAGCTAACTGAAGAAGTTAGGACTAACAGGACTAACTTTAAGATAACAGTATTGACAGTTGTTACATACATGTATGTTAGCAAGAGACTCATAAAGACCATTTCATATAATTTAATTTCATTTATTTTTCCATTTACAACTTTAAATAACATAAATAAAAATAATTACATCATCAACAGTATGCACAAAATAAGAATACTTTCAAACAAAGAAATTTTCAAAATTAAATGTATGAATGAATGTTGAAAATGGAGGGGAATGCTTAAAAGCCAGGCTTGTATTTTGCAAACCCCTCACAAAAAAAAACAAAAAACACAAGTCATGTATACAACTTATCATAAATATTGAATGATTCATTAATGCAGTTACAAGACAGTAAAAAACCTATCACTTCAGAAAAAAAAAGGAGAGAAAGTAAGTGAAAAAAACCCCAGAAAAATAAACAACAACAACAACAAAAAAACACACACAGACAGAAACAAAATACACATGAATACAGAACATAAACAAAGACCGCTGGCTTACAATCTTAAAGAAAACAGATTTAGAAAGCATGCGCAGTATTTGGGTGCCCCGAAAACACGATTTGCATTATCTCGAGTGAAGATAAAATGAAATAAAATAATATGTGTTGAAAGAAATTAACCCACTTATACATGTACAAGCTTATCTGGAAGAAAAACGAAAACACGAACTTGCGCATGCGCCTATGAATATTTATTACAGCGACATCACAGTTTTATCAATGAATTGATGAATATGTCGTTTTGTCAATCTCGCCCATTCGATCTCGCCATTCGCTTCTCATGAATATTCATTATCTCCTTTCTCGTCTTGATCTCATCTCTCCTGTGCATATATACATGCATACAATATATGCTCTCGCATCTTGCGATATCTCGATATCTCAAAGCATGTGCACTGCAATCTAACTTCTGCTGCTAGTGGAAGAGAGTTATCATGGACCTGGGAGAATATTAACCTCATTTTTGTACCATCCTCGTCAAACAATGGGGAATTGCACTCATCCTGTCCTGTGTACTCGGTCAATGAATTGACCTCGTCCTCCAAATGTGCCAAGTCTGTACCGAAACTAAATATAATGCTTTTTTTTTTAACCTTTATATCCATATTTTACCTTTCAGTATCACCTATGACATCTATCAAAAAATGCACATGGACAGTTAGACCTTCTCAGTATGATAACAAATTTTAAAAAATAGATAAAAGGGTCTGCTGCTCAGCATTGCTCAGTGTACAAATCAACCTATTCTACAGTGTTCGTAAAGAGACAATTGCAAAAAAAAAAAAAAATCACATAGTGCGATTTGTGTATGTGGTAGGTATGTGCCGCGGGCGAGACAAAAAACTGGGGCTTTGGAACAAGCCTCAGAACTACAAATATTTGTGAAAACGGGGGTCTTTGGAACGGTTTGCCGGCATGTGAGTGCGTATGTATCCCTACAGAATGGGCATACATGCATGCAGCTAGCCTGGCAGCACAGGCGCCAGATGCGCTCCCGCAGAGGCGATGGTCGGACAGCACTCTGCGGGCCGCTTTTCACCAAAAATGCAGCTTATTTTAGTGGATCAATGCGGATGGAACTGCAAAAATGAAAAATATGTGGAGCTTTGGAACAGATTTCTTTCTTCTTTTTTCGCAATAAGAAGAAAATGCTATGCTTTACAATGGTTTTCTTTGTTTTTTTTCTCAATGAGATAAAAATGCTACGCTTTGGAATGAAAATTTGAGTGTAAAATAGGGGTCTTCTCCGCGGCATATACCCGCCATGCATTATATACCGAGTGCCCCCCCCTTCCCCAGGCACAAGACGGCAGCAGATCAATTTACATTACTCAACGGCATGCTGTCGACCTACGAGTCCGATAAGCATCAGTTTTTTCCTTAATCTTCACCATTTTCAGCTCTTTCATCAGATATGAAGCAGAAAGGGGAAAGTTGAGAGCCAGGCTCACGAACATTGCTGGCAAGTAAAATCAAAACTTTTCTCCTCTAGTATTAGTAATCTAATTCTGTCATATGAATTTATTTTTAGTTAATTTGAGTTAGGCGTAGTAGTATTTCAATCTGGAGAGCTCAAAACAGTTAGGCACCTAAAATTTCATGCGACAAAGCATGCAAAGTGCGCAGCCCTAACACGTAGCGTTCAGGCTGCTGCAGTAAGCCCTAGATCATGTAGATCTAGATCTAGATGTCTATGAGTGAAATTAACCACTTAATTAGACTAGATCAACCAGAGGCAGAGCAATAATTAACTATGTTACTGTTAGTGTTAGATTAGAAGTTGAAACTGAAAGAAATTAATTAGCCAGAAGAGTATTAGTGTTATGAGCCTTGGCCCTTGGGCTTAGCCACACCAGCTAAAAGAAGAAATAAATAGAAGAAATATGACAAACTGTTGAAGAGAATAATACCAAACTTGTTACAACAGCAACCCAACTACTAACAAACAGTTAGCAACCTGTTTACTAGATCTACCGTCATGACCGTACCTACACAATATCCAACATTACCGGACTACATCTGCCCTCGCCCATTGCCTTTGTATTGTAATATTGTACATAATGCAATCTCCTACCTTCTCGAATTCTATATCATTGAATTCGACTTCCTCTGTGAAGCTCATCTGTGATTCCAGACGAGCCATTTTTCATGTAAGTGGTCACTAAATTTCCATTTAAATCCACCCAATTCGTCATAAAAAATGACGAATTTCAAGATGTTCGGGCATCACGGATGAAAACGGAATTTGACAAAGGGGATTCCCACGAAAGAAATTATCGCGCTAGCTAGCTGGGTTTATGATATGGATTGTGTAATACCAACTACTAAGTTTGGTCTCAAATTATTATTATCTATTTTCTGTTAAATAGAAATAGAATTAAAATATATTAATAAACTAACATGTCAATTTATTATTAACACTTGCCAGTGAATAATTCATAATGCAACAATATATAAAAATTTCAAAAGTAAATTTTTATTTGTTAGTTTGGCAACTCATATTTTGGATGTTTCCATGAAATTACATGACATGATAACTTTTTCCCAGTATGATGAGGAGCCTCAGTCAAGTTGCCTCATGGAGACGGAGGCAAGCAAAGCAAAGATTTATTAATTTTTTTGATTGTTTGTTTTATTGAATCACAGACATAATCAAAACAATTTACAAGTTATTAGATAACAATAACAATAAAAGAAAACAACAAAAAGACAAGATAATGATGATACATTGAAACTTAAACATATACCGCAAACAGCATTACTTAGCCAAGATTTATTATATGGAGAGGGGCAATCTTTGGACAAAGCCAAAGGCTTGCTAAAGGGAGGCAATGGGGGGGGGGGGGGGGAGAAACGCAACAAGTAAAGGGTTCAGGTGGGGAGAGGGACCATTATTTCTGCAGGTTTTTTTTTTTTTTTTTTTTCTTTCTCCCTTTCTTTTTCATATATCATTCAAATATTTCTTATATTTTAATGATTTTGGGGGATTCACCGTTTTCACACTTCCGGGAGCGGGAGAACTGGAAGAAAATCCTGGAAGAAGAAGTCAAAAACCAAAAGACAAAACTGAGCAAATTACCCACCGGGGGGGGGGGGGGGTGGATGCACAAGAAAAAGCAACAACTCCATGCAATAACCAATCAAGTAAACAAATAACAAAACTGTTTGTGAGACAATTAAGTGGGTATCATCAGTAAAATATTGATCTCTTCTAAAGCCTTGTAATTATCATTGAAATGGAAATAATTGATCATTTGATAGACATGTTTATCTTCAAACATTACTTTGGCAACGGGTCAGTCTCCTTTTTTAATTTATAATTGATTACGGCTTGCGTGATTGGAGAGGGGGCCACGCGGCTGCCCCGTGGGATTTTTTTTAAGGAGCAAAAGAAAAAATAATTAAGCTTTGATTTTCAATTTTGGAAAAGGAAAGGAAGGCCCATGCAGCTTATTGGGGTGTTTTCTTTACTCCAAGTTGCTGACAAGCAATTTAAAAAATGAAAATAAAAAAGAGCAAAGAAGACCCTGGCTTTTTGGGGTGTCAAAATGAGGAGTGTAGCTTAGTGACGCCTAACAGGGAAAAGAAAATCAATGTAACCTGCCATATCATTATTGTTATTATTTCCCTTTTCCATATGTTCTGTACTGGTTATAAACAGCAACTAGACTTCCTACAGAAATCTAGGGTTATCTCTCTATTCTATCAAACAAGTCCTCTTCTCATTGTTCACTTCTCTTTCTAGTTCAAGACTTTCCATATGATTATTATTATTATTATCATCATCATATCATCATCATCATCATCATCATCATCTTCATCATGATTATTGTTATTATTATCATTATTGTTGTTGTTATTATCATTATTGCTCCAAATGTTAACAATTATTAGGTGACAAAATAATAAGGGGTAACCCTAGGATTTCTTTTCGCCATGAACGGGGAAGCAAGTAATTTAGGCAATTCTACATTTTTACGGTTTAAAAAGAAATGTTTTAAAACATTTCCATTGTTCACGTTCACATTATCATGTTTTCAGATCAGCAGGCCTATTTTTTTTTTTTTTTTTTTTTTAAAGATAATTGGAATGATGATAATTTTTGTACCGAAAGAGGACGGTACAGTAATAAGAAAATTCGATGTAGACTCAGTCAATGAAAAGGAAAAGAAAAAAAAAAAAAGAAAAAGAAAAGAAATATGTAGAGACAGGGGGAAAAACAAACAGTAAAAGTGAGAAACATGTGGACCGGAGAGAGAGAAAGAGAAAAAGAAAGAATGAAACGGGTCTTATTTGCATTTGCCTTTCAATACCTACTTCACAAATTCTCTGTCAAACGAAAAGAAAACAAAAAGAATACAACACTAAAATTTCCATCACCTATATGGAATGGCCTAATTGATTGGCACATTATATTAACTTTGTCCTTGAATATGCGACTGGGCTGGGGGGGGGGGGGACTCTAATATATGCTGGCATGACCCCTGAGACTGTAAGACGATTTATTTGGAGGCATGTCAAAGGCAGTTTTCAAAGTCGGCAAGCCTCGACCAGCTAGGATTAAAAAAAAATACTTTGTGTGCTTTCGATCGAGAAATTGGAGCCAACCCCTACAGCATATTGTTCTCTAATTGTGCCCCCCCCCCCCTCCGTATGCATGCAATGCATATGCATTCGCACGGCCGTACCGCAGTACCTGGAAAATCGTCCTTGGTACAATTCGAATGCTGTAAAATTATTCGACTCGGTTCAGTTTTTTTTTCTTCGTTATTTTGTTTGAAGGTGGAAGGGGGGGGGGGGGGGTGAGGGGTATGCATCTCCCCCACCTCACAAGGTGGGGGAATGACATGTACAATCATCCCCCAGGTTTTAGGGAAGGATGTTTACTTACAATTAAACTGAATTAACATGTTTAGAAATGATAGGAACAGCAATAATGATAATTATTATCATTATAACAACAACAATAACAACAACAACAATACTAATAATGATAATAATTAGTAATGTATTATTATTATTATTATGCTTATGATAATAATAATAGTTATCATCGTCATCATCATCATCGTTAATGTGACTGAAATGACGATTACTATCATAGCTATGTATCATTATTCTCATTTATGTACTTATTTATATTACTTATGGGTAATATCGGTACCGTCACAGTTTTTCTGAAGTGGTGTAACAAAATTTAAAAAAAGAAAAAAAAAAGAAAAAAAGATAAATAGCGTAATGCAAATATGCAATAATGTGTGTCCATAATGTCCATTATTCTATATTCGTTTGTCACGGTGCGTATATCTTCTATATATATCTTCTATATCTTCTATTTATGTTTGTGTATTTGGGTGTATGTGCTTGGGTGTGTGTGTGTGTGTGTGGGTGTGGGTTTGTGTAGTTTTGCAAGCAAGGACAGTGAACAAAGAAAATTCCTGAGAATAATAGTCCTTGGTTGTCAAACAAAGGATTTGAGTTTTATTGTCCACTCGCCCCTCTGGATCCGCACCTGGGGGATTACTACCCCCCCCCCCCCCATTGCTTGCCTGAGCCTTATCAGCCAAGATGTGATCTCAATGAAAATGCACAGGTGCCGGAATTAGCAGGGGCAGGGGGAAAATTGCCCCTGAACATTCTAGAGGGGGGCAAAATCGATTTTAGAACTTAAAAAGGGGAGAATTTTGGATCATAAGACTGCACTACAACCCTACAACCATGTAAAATAAGCATATTTAGTATGATTGGTGCTCTAAAGAAAAAATTCCATAGTCATGAATTTTTCTTTTATCATGTTTAACTCAAGATCCCGACCCAAGATCTGGAAAGAAGAAGAAGAAGAAGAAGGAGAAGAAGGAGGAGGGAAGAAAAAGGAGAAGGAGAAGGAGAAGGAGAAGAAGAAGAAGAAGAAGAAGAAGAAGAAGAAGAAGAAGAAGAAGAAGAAGAAGAAGAAGAAGAAGAAGAAGAAGAAGAAGAAGAAGAAGAAGAAGAAGAAGAAGAAGAAGAAGAAGAAGAAGAAGAAGAAGAAGAAGAAGAAGAAGAAGAAGAAGAAGAAGAAGAAGAAGAAGAAGAAGAAGAAGAAGAAAGGATCAGGATAAAGGAACACC
>CM057160.1:6401276-6415517 GCA_029962745.1 Echinometra lucunter
CCAGCTTTGCATCACTCTACTTCCGAGGACAACAATTGGACTACTATTGTCTCCTGTCCTCACAAGGCTGACGGAATAAAACTCAAATCCTTTGTTTGACAACCGAGGACTATTGTTCTCAGGAATTTTCTTTGTTCACTGTCCTTGCTTGCAAAACTACACAAACCCACACCCACACACACACACCCAAGCACATACACCCAAATGCACAGACATAAATAGAAGATGTAGAAGATATATATAGAAGATATACGCACCGTGACAAACGAATATAGAATATGGACATTATGGACACACATTATTGCATATTTGCATTATGCTATTTATCTTCTTTTGTTTTGTTTTTTAATTTTGTTACACCACTTCAGAAACACTGTGACGGCGCCGAAATTACCCAAAAGTAATATAAATAAGTACATAAATCAGAATATAGCTATGATAGTAATCGTCATTTCAGTCACATTAACGATGATGATAATGACGATGATAACTATTATTATTATCATAAGCATAATAATAATAATAATAATACATTACTAATTATTATTATTATTATTATTGTTGTTTTTGTTATTGTTGTTGTTATAATGATAATAATTATCATTATTGCTGTTCCTATCATTTCTAAACATGTTAATTCAGTTTAATTGTAAGCAAACATCCTTCCCTAAAACCTGGGGGATGATTGTACATGTCATTCCCCCACCTTGTGAGGTGGGGGAGATGCATACCCCTCACCACCCCCCCCCCCCTTCCACCTTCAAACAAAATAAAGAAAAAAAAACTGAACAAAGTCGAATAATTTTACAGCATTCGAATTGTACCAAGGACGATTTTCCAGGTACTGCGGTACGGCCGTGCGAATGCAATGTTCATATGCATTGCATACGGGGGGGGGGGGGGGAGGGGCGCACAATTAGAGAACAATATGCTGTAGGGTTGGCTCCGATTTCTCGATCGAAAGCACGCAAAGTATTTTTTTAAAAATCCTAGCTGGTCGAGGCTTGCCGACTTTGAAAACTGCCTTCGACATGCCTCCAAATAAATCGTCTTATAGTCTCAGGGGTCATGCCAGCATATTAGAGTTCCCCCCTAGCCCAGATGCATATTCAAGGACAAAGTTAATATACCGATAATGTGCCAATCAATTAGGCCATTCCATATAGGTGATGGAAATTTTAGTGTTGCATTCTTTTTGTTTTCTTTTCGTTTGACAGAGAATTTGTGAAGTATAGGTATTGAAAGGCAAATGCAAATAAGACCCGTTTTTTTCTTTCTTTTTCTCTTTCTCTCTCCGGTCCACATGTTAATTTCTCACTTTTACTTTTTGTTTTTCCCCCTGTCTCTACATATTTCTTTTCTTTTTCTTTTTCTTTTTCTTTTTTTTTTCTTTTCCTTTTCATTGACTGAGTCTACATCGAATTTTCTTATTACTGTACCGTCCTTTTTCGGTACAAAAATTATCATCATTCCAGTCTAAAAAAAAAAAAAAAAAAAAAAAAAATAGGCCTACTGATCTGAAAACATGATAATGTGAATGTGAACAATGGAAATAAAAACATTTCTTTTTAAACCGTAAAAATGTAGAATTGCCTAAATTACTTGCTTCCCCGTTCATGGCGAAAGGAAATCCTAGGGTAACCCCCTTATTATTTTGTCACCTAATAATTGTTAACATTTGGAGCAATAATGATAATAACAACAACAATAATGACAATAATAACAATAATCATGATGAAGATGATGATGATGATGATGATGATGATGATGATGATGATGAAAATGATAATAATAATAATCATGTGGAAAGTCTTGAACTAGAAAGAGAAGTGAACAATGAGAAGAGGACTTGTTTGATAGAATAGAGAGATAACCCTAGATTTCTGTAGGAAGTCTGGTTGCTGTTTATAACCAGTACAGAACATGTGGAAAAGGGAAATAATAACAATAATAATATGGCAGGTTACATTGATTTTCTTTTCCCTGTTAGGCGTCACTAAGCTACACTCCTCATTTTGACACCCCAAAAAGCCAGGGTCTTCTTTGCTCTTTTTTATTTTTATTTTTCAATTTGCTTGTCAGCAACCTGGAGTAAAGAAGACACCCCAATAAGCTGCGTGGGCCTTCCTTTCCTTTTCCAAAATTGAGAATCAAAGCTTAATTATGTTTTCTTTTGCTCCTTAAAAAAATCCCACGGGGCAGCTGCGTGGCCCCCTCTCCGATCACGCAGGCCGTGATCAATTATAAATAAAAAAGGAGACTGACCCGTTGCCAAAGTAATGTTTGAAGATAAACATGTCTAGATTCCATTTCACTGATAATTACAAGGCTTTAGAAGAGATCAATATTTTGCTGATGATACCCACTTAATTGTCTCAAAAACAGTATTGTTATTTGTTTACTTGATTGATTATTGCATGGAGTTGTTGCTTTTTCTTGTGCATCCACCCCCCCCCCCCCGTGGGTAATTTGCTCGGTTTTGTCTTTTGGTTTTTGACTTCTTCTTCCATTTTCTTCCAGTTCTCCCGCTCCCGGAAGTGTGAAAAGGGTGAATCCCCCAAAATCATTAAAATATAAGAAATATTTGAATAATATATGAAAAAGAAAGGGAGAAAGAAAAAAAAAAAACCCGCAGAAATAATGGTCCCTCTCCCCACTTGAACCCTTTACTTGTTGCGTTTCTCCCCCCCCCCCTCCATTGCCTCCCTTTTGCATGCCTTTGGCTTTGTCCAAAGATTGCCCCTCTCCATATAATAAATCTTGGCTAAGTAATGCTGTTTGCGGTATATGTTTAAGTTTCAATGTATCATCATTATCTTGTCTTTTTGTTGTTTTCTTTTATTGTTATGTAATTTCTTCTAATAACTTGTAAATTGTTTTGATTATGTCTGTGATTCAATAAAACACATAATAAAAAAAAATTAATAAATCTTTGCTTTGCTTGCCTCCGTCTCCTTGAGGCAACCTTGACTGAGGCTCCTCATCATACTGGGAAAAAGTTATCATGCCATGTACTTTCATGGAAACATCCAAAATATGAGTTGCCAAACTAACAAATAAAAATTTACTTTTGAAATTTTTATATATTGTTGTATTATGAATTATTCACTGGCAAGTATTAATAATAAATTGACATATTAGTTTATTAATATATTTGAATTCTACTTTTGTTTAACAGAAAATAGATAATAATAATTTGAGACCAAACTTAGTAGTTGGTATTACACAATCCATATCATAAACCCAGCTAGCTAGCGCGATAATTTCTTTCGTGGGAATCCCCTTTGTCAAATTCCGTTTTCATCCGTGATGCCCGAACATCTTGAAATTCGTCATTTTTTATGACGAATCGGGTGGATTTCAATGGAAATTTAGTGATCACGTACATGAAAAATGGCTCGTCTGGAATCACAGATGAGCTTCACAGAGGAAGTCGAATTCAATGATATAGAATTCGAGAAGGTAGGAGATTGCATTATGTACAATACTACAATACAAAGGCAATGGGCGAGGGCAGATGTAGTCCGGTAGTGTTGGATATTGTGTAGGTACGGTCATGACGGTAGATCTAGTAAACAGGTTGCTAACTGTTAGTAGTTGGGTTGCTGTTGTAACCCCGGGGGGGGGGGGGGGTACTCGACCCCAAAAGTGGTAGGTATGTGCCGCGGGCGAGACAAAAAACGGGGGCTTTGGAACAGGCTTGTTGTGAAAAGGAGGGTCTTCGGAACGGGCTTCGGAACTACAAATGTTTGTGAAAACGGGCATGACGGGGGTCTTTGGAACGGTTCGCCTGCGTGTGAGTGCGTATGTATCCCTATGGAACGGGCATACGTGCATGCAGCTAGCCCGGCGCCACAGGCGCCGGGTGCGCTCGCGCAGAGGCGATGGTCGGACAGCGCTCTGCGGCCCGCTTTTCACCAAAAATGCAGCTCATTGTAGCGGATCAATTGGAACGGATTTCTTTCTTCTTTTTTTCTCGATAAGAAGAAAATGCTATGCTTTGGAACGGCTTTCTTTGTTCTTTTTCTCAATAAGATAAAAATGCTATGCTTTGGAACGGAAATTTGAGTGTAAAAATGGGGGTCTTCTCAATTCATCAATTCATTGATAAAACTGTGATGTCGCTGTAATAAATATTCATAGGTGCATGCGCAAGTTCGTGTTTTTGTTTCTCCTCCAGATAAGCTTGTACATGTATAAGTGGGTTAATTTCTTTCAACACATATTATTTTATTTCATTTTATCTTCCCTCGAGATAATGCAAATCGTGTTTTCGGGGCACCCAAATACTGCGCGTGCTTTCTAAATCTGTTTTCTTTAAGATTGTAAGCCAGCGGTCTTTGTTTATGTTCAGTATTCATGTGTATTTTGTTTCTGTCTGTGTGTGTTCTTTTTTTTTTGTTGTTTATTTTTCTGGGTTTTTTCTCACTTACTTTCTCTCCTTTTTTTTCTGAAGTGATAGGTTTTTTTTACTTTACTGTCTTGTAACTGCATTAATGAATCATTCAATATTTATGATAAATTGTATACATGACTTGTGTTTTTATTTTTCTTTTGAGGGGTTTGCAAAATATAAGCCTTGCTTTTAAGCATTCCCCTCCATTTTCAACATTCATTCATACATTTAATTTTGAAAATTTCTTTGTTTGAAAGTATTCTTATTTTGTGCATTCTGTTGATGATGTAATTATTTTTATTTATGTTATTTAAAGTTGTAAATGGAAAAATAAATGAAATTAAATTATATGAAATGGTCTTCATGAGTCTCTTGCTAACATACATGTATGTAACAACTGTCAATACTTTAACTTAAAGTTAGTCCTGTTAGTCAACAGAATTTTCCTTCTAACTTCAGTTAGCTTTCCAGTATTTAAACAAGAGCTTATAAGTATTAGAATTAACATTTTAGACCTTTAGTAATTAGTACTGTAGGGTGCCTATTTTGTCATTTTGGTTTCTCCTTGTTTACATTCCTTTTCTGTTCTTCAGTTGGAATTAGTTCATTTAAGTTCAAGTTTCAATAGATGTTATGTTGCCATTCTCCTCATCAGCCTCTGCCCTACTTCTCTCGTCATCTTCATTCCTTTCCTATTCAGATGTGTCCATTCATTCCATCCACACATCTGGTTCTTTTGTTGAACATTCTTCATTACATAATCACCCAGTCATTGACTCATCTTCATCCTAGTTATTTTCTGATTGGTTCTCTTATTGAATTAGGTTGTTACATTTTAGTTGGATCCTTCCATTTTCTCTATGTTCATTGGTTTAGTATGTTTGAATATTTATAATGTTGTGTTTCCTTAGTTACTGATTTGATGTGGGCCAAGGAGCCATGTTATAAAAGAGCATTTTATGTGTAAGAAGGACAAATTAAAAGACACAGACAGATAGAGACTACAACTGCCAGACTCCTTCACATTTTTTTTCCATCTCCTGAGTTCCTGTTAAGTTTTTGATCCTGTAACGTTTGAGTTTGCTGAATGCTGAATGTTTGCTGTTTGAACTTTATTTTTACTTCACATTAACTGTATATTTTACAACCCTACAGTACTTTACCTATAAATTAGATTCTCATTAACACAAAATCTGGAATCTTTCATGTGCAATTTGGCTGTTGCTCTTTTGACAAGTTCATGTATTTTGCTGTCAAACATCCAAGGTTCCAGTTTTGAAATGGCAATAGAATATTTCCGAGATGGTCAATATGTTTTGTATTTTTATGGAATTTGATGGAATTCCAGAATAGTACTTTGACTTTGTTGTACGTTTTTGCAGAACATGAGATATATTGGTAATGGTTGGATCAATTAATCCTTTAGATTACACACACAAACTGGTTATTTCATTGAAATTGATTACTGTAAAATTTGCCCTTTGTAAAGTTATCTTTGTTAAGCAAAATGCTGTAAATCAAAGTTGTTTAAAATGTGTTGCAGTGAAAAAGTATAATTTTATTTTCCTGAAATAAAAACATAAATTCATTCATAAATTTACATCCATGGTATATAATTCTTGCCCAACTTAACAATGAAACAAAATAAACTTAACTTTGTTTGTGGAAAGGTGATTTATAGTTGACAAAAGAGATCAAGTTTAAAAGATCCTTCTTTATGATTACTTAAAATAAATCTGTATAATGTGATTTCTTGTCTTCAAATGTGTATTGATTTAGGATACCAGTCCATTATGTTACATGAAGTTTAATTCATTCATCATATATTGTTCATATGGATATTTATTTTTTTTAAAGCAAAGCAAAAGGGGAATATGTCCATACAATCAAAAGAACTTTAGACAAACAGATACATACTGTAGTAATGGATAACATGTTTGCACAGAACTGTTAAAGAAAAGAAAAAGTACGATATGCTTATTATTCAATTATTTTTGTTTATTTCTATTATTATTATCATCATTGTCATCATCATCACCATTATTTATTCATATTAATATTTTTATGCCTCCGCCCACCGTAGGTGGTGCCGGAGGCATTATGATTTTGGGTCGTCCGTCCGTCCGTCCCGTTTTCATTCTCGCGATAACTCAACCATTTGACGAATCAACTTCAAACTTGGCTCATGTATGCATATGGAAAGGGCAACGGTCTCATTAGATTTGGGGGTCACAAGATCAAAGGTCAAGGTCAAAGAAGATGTATAAATGAAAATAAATCAACATGAATGTGCCATATATTTCCGATCTGGCAAGGGCTGAGGCATAAATTTCGACCGCGCGTGGTCAAAGATTCATCTAGTTATTATCATTGTTATTATCATTATTATTACAACTCCTACTAATACTATCATTATTTGGAAAGGAATTTTTTGAAAGGCCATATACATAAATAAAGAGATAAATTGATTAATGAGTGATTCTTTAACATAGATTTTGTTCATTCTCGCAGGTTGTTGGCAAAGGAGCATTTGGGGTGGTGAGTAAAGCAAAATGGCGAGGCATCAATGTGGCTGTCAAGATGATCGAGTCAGAAGAAGAGATCAAAGCCTTCCGAGTTGAGGTTAGTCTTCTTTCTATGCTTCAGTTGTAAACCTATGAAAAAAAAATGCATGGGAGTGAAGCAGTTCAGCTTCAGAAGACCCCAAAATAACTATGGTCAACTCTGAAAAGAGTATGGAAAACCAAAATACATGAAAATCATCCTGAAAAATTTTCACTTTGAGTGTAGGATGATCCCAAAATTTCCTCTAAACAGTCATATTAGAGTGGCAGATGTACAAGAATCCTTAGAGTATACCAGATGAATCAGCATAAAAAGCAAAAATATTATAACTTTGCATGTGATACATGTTCACTCACTGTGAGAGCGCTATATAAATGCTAATATTGTATTGTATTGTATTGGTTGCAATAACATATTTCGTTGGTGGGAGAAAGATACATTGACAAACAGCATGATGAAAATTTCTGAAAGTTTTTTCATACAGTTTTCCTTTTGGACATAGTATGGGTCGATGTATGTCCTTTTAGTGATAATTGTCAAGAATACCAGAATAGAAAAATAACAGTGTTGCCAAATGCCATTGTGAAGAAGAAATGCTGATCATTTAAACCCTTACAATATTCCTGCAGAGAATGTGTGTATGTTATTATTTCAGGTCAGGCAGCTCTCTCGCGTCGACCACCCTAACATCGTGAAGCTGTACGGTGCTTGCACCACCAAACCAGTGTGCCTCGTCATGGAATTCGCTGAGGGTGGATCTCTGTACAATGTCCTCCACAGCAGCCAGCCTCAGCCCATCTATAAAGCTGCCCATGCTATGAGCTGGGCCTTACAGTGTGCCAAGGGAGTTGACTACCTGCACAGTATGAAACCAAAGAAACTTATACACAGGGATCTGAAACCAGCAAAGTGAGTGAGATCTTTCATCAACAAATTAACACAAATTTTGTAGAAAGAAATTCATAAAAGTACCCACATAGAAAAGGGAGCAAGCACATAACATACATACCCAAATACCAAAGTAGCTAGCCCTAGCCAATGTATGAAGCAGTCCATGTATAAAGCTGTCTATGCTCCGAGCTGGGCCATGAAGTACGCCAGTGTTGACAGCTACCTGCCAGCATAAACTGAGAAACTCAGGAATCAAAGTACCTGTAAATCAGATCTTATGCCTTTAACAAAATAAAACCTTTTGTTGTACGTTTAATTGATTCAGTATCAGTATGATTATCCTTAGCAATTACAGCTATCATCACTAATATGATAGTCATTCTTTTCATTTTTTTATTTTTGTTTTTATTTTATTATAATTATTATTATTTTTGGTTTCTTTCCCAGTCTTTTGCTGATGTCTGGTGGCACAGTGCTGAAGATCTGTGACTTTGGCACAGCTTGTGATTTCCAGACTTACATGACAAACAACAAAGGCAGTGCAGCATGGATGGCTCCAGAGGTGTTTGAAGGTCAGGTCAAAGTTCACTGTTCAAAGTCTACATTGGGGGGGGGGTTATGAACTTGTTAAATACGTAAAGCTCGGGTTTAAAGCCGGAGATAACATGGGCTAGGGTCCATGGAAAATGTGTGTTATGCTGCATTCAAATCGTGCTCAAGGGTTAAACAGAAATTGATATGCTGGGTGTTGTAACTGCAGGGCTGCGTTTCATGAAACCGTCATGAAACCGTCATAAGTCTTAAGTTCATGGACATCGCACTGAAACGTATGTTAACTCTACAACACACGTTTCAATGGGATGTCCAAGGAGTTAGACTTATGATGGTTTCATGAAACGCAGCCCTGGATATTTCAAAGTGCAAAGTCACAATTTGTAAAAGATGTCAAGATTGCATCCACGCTGGAAAAAATATTTACATGATTTTTTAAAGTTCGCAGTTTTAAGGTTTGAATTCAGTTCAAAATGCTGGTTGAAACATTTGCCAGATACTTAAAAGTTCAAATTTTTGTATCTTCTATGCTGGTTGAAATGATAGCAGGATATCTGAGAGGTCAAAGTTCAAATGTTTGTATTCAAAACATATCAGTTTCACATTTATGCAGGTTGAAGTATTTGCAGTATATTTCATAGTTCAGTGTTATGCATCAAAACATTGAGATCACATCCTGCTGATTTATAATTTGTGCATTGTGGATTCTGACAAACGTTGCTTTTATGTTGTTATTTCTTTGTTTTCTTGTTTGTTTTTTTTTCTAACTTTTCAATTGCAGGGAGGATCTACAGTGAGAAGTGTGATATCTTCAGCTGGGGTGTCATCCTATGGGAAGTTATATCAAGGAGAAAACCATTTGATGATATAGGAGGGCCTGCCTTCCGTATCATGTGGGCTGTACATAATGGTAAGTTCCTCAGAGAGGATGTAAAACAACGTAGTATGGGGTTAGAAATATTACTGCAAATATAGATTTATGGAGACAGACCTTCTTTATAAGATTATGCTTGAATTTCATCTACGGATTCTCCTAGATACTTTGTCGCCCGGCTGGCAGAACAGCATTAACTTGAGCACGATACAAAAAGTTTTACATCCCCCAGCTGGCAGAAGGCCGTTAACTCAAGCGCAACATGGTACTTTTCATAGTGTGTGCTTGAGTTAATGGCACTCTGCCAGCTGGGGGATGTATGAAATTATGCGTCACCCTCAAGTGAACACCCTCCTGCCAGCAGGGTGACAACTTTAGAGAAATGTCATCCAGTGATTAAGAAAAGGATATTTATTCAGTGCAAAGATCCATCTATTACTCTCCACCAAAGTGCCATTATTGTACATGTACATCATGAATTTTTTTTTTTTTTTCAGGAAAATGTATATCTTTCAACAACTTTGATTTTACACATTATATAATTTTACACCATGCATCAATACAATCATGGACTGCATACCATGTGCGCAGTTCGCTTATTTTAATAAACATTTCTTTTTTTTCTAGGTCGTAGACCGCCCTTGATCAGAAATATACCAAAGCCATTAGAAAAGTTAATGACCAGGTAAGCTTACATTATGCTGCAGATTAATACAATTGTCAACCATTCAGTTTTGGATCCCAATCCTTTTTAATAGCAGATAGAAATGGCATTTTCATGTACTCTACTTTATATTAAAGAAGCTACGGTTTGCTTCAATGAAGTCTGGAGTTCTGTTTGTATTGAATTCTGTATCAAGGAAAACTGGCTCAAAATCATTGAGAATTGCTTACCACAAAGGAGATGGGTTGTAAAAATGGTGAAAAACAAAGTAAAGGGGTGTACAGATATAAGGGGACATTGTGGTGCCACCTATGTTAATGCATGCAGCGCATTAATGCGTCAACTCTCAGATAAAAGAACTTTGCCCAAACTTGCGCAGACAATCTCATGTCAACATATTTTGCGCTAAATATTTAGGAATTTGATTGGTGCGCATATTTTTGCAGCCAGGCAGCAAAAAAAAAATGTGTCCTGCCTCGATGACATTTTTTGGTCACCTCATACCCCAATGAAAATGTTGTAGGGATTTTATTGCGCCACAATATCGCCTCATATCTGAACGCCCCTTAAGGGACACTTGCTGGGAATTACATCCACTTTCGCTGTCCTAATAATTCTGTCGGGGACCTCGTCTTCTTCCATATATTTTGTTTATAATGCTATTGTAAGATATTTTAATATGTTACTATAAATGCATTGTGCAATTTGAAAAAAAAAAAAAAAAAGATTTTGAATCCTACCATTTCAGTAGAAGAAAATAAATGTTGATTTTAACTTGAACTTGATAAGAGTCCCTATTGAGTATGAAATTTGCCAGGCAGCAAAAAAAAATGTGTCCTGCCTCGATGACATTTTTTGGTCACCTCATACCCCAATGAAAATGTTGTAGGGATTTTGTTGCGCCACAATTTCGCCTCATATCTGAACGCCCCTTAAGGGACACTTGCTGGGAATTACATCCACTTTCGCTGTCCTAATAATTCTGTCGGGGACCTTGTCTTCTTCCATATATTTTGTTTATAATGCTATTGTAAGATATTTTAATATGTTACTATAAATGCATTGTGCAATTTGAAAAAAAAAAGAAAAAGATTTTTGAATCCTACCATTTCAGTAGAAGAAAATGAATGTTGATTTTAACCCATTCATGACAGAGGTCCACATTTTGTGGTTTGGCCTAATATCTTTTGATGCAAAGCCCTAAAAATCATACCAAGTACATGAGCAGAAAGAGCAAAAAAATCTACACAAACTGTGCCCATTTTGGTTGCGTCAATATTCGTTGTTTGATGCTGAAATTTTTAAAAAGGAAAATAAGCATTAAAATCCTTAAATTGGCAATGTGATAGAAAGTTTAAAATCACCGTTTTCCCCTGCAAATTGGCAACTTTTTGACTTCTCATCATAATTTCTGTCAATTTATATTCATTTCAGATACATGATGTTTATAAGAAAAATGTAGCACTAAAATAAAAATGTTGGTGTTGCCAATTTGAAGAATAAAAGCTGATCAAATTAGGCTTTAAATAATTCCTGTCACGAATGGGTTAACTTGAACTTGATAAGAGTCCCTATTGAGTATGAAACTTGCCAGGCAGCAAAAAAAAATGTGTCCTGCCTCGATGGCATTTTTTGGTCACCTCATACCCCAATGAAAATGTTGTAGGGATTTTGTTGCGCCACAATTTCGCCTCATATCTGAACGCCCCTGAAGGGACACTTGCTGGGAATTACATCCACTTTCGCTGTCCTAATAATTCTGTCGGGGACCTCGTCTTCTTCCATATAGTTTGTTTATAATGCTATTGTAAGATATTTTAATATGTTACTATAAATGCATTGTGCAATTTGAAAAAAAAAAAGAAAAGATTTTTGAATCCTACCATTTCAGTAGAAGAAAATAAATGTTAATTTTAACTTGAACTTGATAAGAGTCCCTATTGAGTATGAAATTTGCAGTCATTCTATCATTTAAATTTTTTTCTTTCTTTATCACTCATTCATTTATTTATTTTTATTTGTTTTTGTTTACTCTAGATGTTGGTCTCAGGAAGCCAATCAGAGGCCCTCAATGCATGAAGTTGTCAGCATCATGTCCAACCTCATGTTGGTAAGACAAACATTTCACTAAAGGCCTCGTCACACAGAATCCGATCCAGGCCACCGTGTCCCAAAACGTATCAAATCGCTCTCAGAGCGGTCGCATTAAAACCGCTCCAGTTGCTACAGCATGGTGCATGTTTGGTGTGACCAATCGCATTGGAATATCACACAACCGATTCATTTCCACCGTTTTTGTGCACCATTGTACCGGAACGGGGCCCATTCTATGACCCAGACCGTGTTCGGTGTGTGGAGGCCTTAAGGCTATAAATTTATTAGTCAACTTACAGTGAAATTATCAAGTAAGATCTTAGTATACAGGTAATTTTGTTGCAAATATGTCATAGGAATATTTTCATTTTCATTTAGTCACAGAAAGAATTCTTGAATTCAGATGAATGTATTTATCTGAGTATAGCAGCCAATCACACTGAATATTGTTGTTAGTACCAGTTGTTTGGTATATATGTAGGTTTTTCATTTGTAACTCGTTATGCAACGAGTGTATACAAAATTTTTTCCTTCCCTGGTTATTGACACTTCACAGATCAGATGTCATGGGGAAGTGCAATAGAGAGGCAGCATTGTCAATAACAAAAATTTACAGGGCATAAGTTTGTGTATAATTTTCTTTGACAGGTTTTCAAAGGAGCTGATCAGCCTCTTGTGTATCCTCAGGTATCCGAGGAAGGTAAGTGAATCTTAAGATCATTTAAGCATTGCTGTTACATGTCAATATAGAGACTCCGAGAGATGTATGCTGTATTGAATTCATGGAAAGAAATAATAGGACAGAAGAGAGATCTACAGAAATCAATTCTCCCCTCCCCCTTTCATTGCATGATACTTCTGTATTGAAACTGTAGTGGGCTAAATGAAATCCAGGAGGAATGACAGAATTGGGTATTTTGGATAAAGAGAAAAGAAAGAGAGAAAAAGAGAGAAGATATCATGTAGATAATGAGGGAGAAAGGAGGAGAGTGAAAATGAAAATATGTAAATGGAGAGAGAAAACAAAATATCAAGTAGATAAAGAGAGACAAGGAAAACTATCATACAGATAAAGAGAGGAAAGAGAGAGTGAAAAAGAAAATATGTGAATGGAGAGAACGATGAGGTAAATAAAGAGAGAAAAGAAAACTATCGTATAGATTTAGGGAAGGGAGAGAGAGAGAGAGAGAAAGGGGAAAAGAAAAATGGAGAGAAAGGGAGAATTATCATGTAGCTAAAGAGAGAGATGGGAGGAAGGGTTATGTTAATCATTTACACAAGCAGGTGTGAAACAGTAGCAAGCATGGTGACATACTTGTACATCTCTGGAATGAAGCAATCTACATGGGAATAAACTAGGATTTATTCCATGGCCGGAATTGTAAAGAGAGAGGAATGTAATTAACATTGAATCGGTCGAGCAGGGAGAAAATCCAACCTGATGAAATCTTTGAGGCAACATAAGATGTGATGGATATTGCTGATGAAGTTATTACTAGAGTTATGTTTTTGAGATTTGCATCAAAGTTTCCTGCGATTTTAACTTCTTTTCATGGACAAAGAAATCATAACAATAAAAATGTATCCTCTTATTTAAGAGCCTCTGGAAAGTGCATATGATTGCCATGTATCCTCAGAGCCAGAAGACTAAATAAAGACTTGATGAAAATTCAGTGTTGATTTAATGCCTCCTTGTTTAATTTGGTCTAGTTTTCTTGTAAACCTTGACTTTAGGCCGAGGTAAAAGGCATCATCAGGTTGGAATTTTTGTAGAATATAGACCATGGTCGCAATGCTCGTAGATAAACAAGAATTATTCATGTTCATCATTAGTATACATGTGTACATAGCAACACTTTATCTACATGCATGTATTTACAACAATATCTATTTTATTTATGGCATGGATAAAATTATTCAGAGAGAGGTGCTGGCAGAGGGATGGCAGACCGACTTGCAGAACAGACGGCTGACATGAGCATCTCCAGTAATCCCTCCATGGACTCAAGAGGGAGCACTATTAGCGACACTGTCATACACTCAACAAGTAGTCATAGCAACGGCCCACAAGATCCGCAGAAGGTAGGATATTCTTTTGTTTGCTTTGAATGTAGATCTTAATGTCCACTGCAATAAAAAAAAAAAAAATCATTTGCAATTCAGGTTAGAATACCCCCATTTTGCAAAAATGATCCAAAATGAATA
>CM057160.1:6416017-6453838 GCA_029962745.1 Echinometra lucunter
AAGGAACACCGAGTGGTCTACTTATGTTAGCGATTTTACGTGTGGGTCGTTTTGCACTTTGGTTGAGTCATTTTTACATTCATTTTATGCTTTATATGTGCATGGCAGATAACGAAAATGGACGAACGTGCGTGAAACGCCGGCAAAAGTAGACATTGAAATTTTAGAGATAATTCAGTTTACGTATATTATGGCTTTGAATTTATAATATTGCATTACTCTTTCAAGATGGAAGCTGTGAAACATTTCAATAATGAGGTAAGAATAATCTGTTTTGCGTCATTTTTGTGCATTATCAAATAATTTCTCAAACTTCTCAGAATTGTGACATTGTGAATGCGGCAATGCGCATGGCATGAATGAGGCATAGGCCATAGCCATGCCATCTATAGTACACAGCAGCGCTGTACAAGCGGGCATAGCCATAGGAAATAATTGCGAACCCGCTGCAAAAAATTGCGACAACATCGAGTTTGTGATGAAGCTTAATTCTCTCAGCTACAAAAGTGACATTATCTTAAATTTGAATGTTTGATTGATGTTTTTTCACTTCTCATATTTATTTTGACGACTTAGAACTTACCAAAAAACAATGATTTATCGCCATATTCCTGATAATTATTGCTTCATCTGCACTCCGAAATTTCATTCTCTCTGCCTAGGGTCAACCGGAAGTTTGACCTCTCGCACATATGCAACTACTTTACCAATTTGTCAATTTCTTGCGAGAGTCGCCATATTGCAAACAATCGTTCGCATTTCTCTGTTGTTTGATTGGTACTATGACATCATACGACCTCAGCTTCACCTCGCAATAATTCATTTTTTAATTAATTTTCGTTTTGGTTCCAGAACGCGCATTTTTGGAGTTTTTATCTGAAACATGGAGACCTGCATAGCTCAGAGCACTAAGGGATAACTTTCAAATTGCTGTTAAATTCATATTTTGGCAAAATATAGAACAAAAATTATATGTATGAAGAGGTAAAATTATGAATATTTCTGTACACCCCTATTTTGTTATGGAGTATCCCCCAAAAGAAATAACGTTGTGAATGTGCTCCTATGTTGTTCTGAATGACCGCAGACTCAGATAGAGAATCACAGTTGGAGATACTCTGTGCAGATATCAGCTGACGAAACCGCGCGCCGGTTTGCGCTGCCTAATATCAGAATTACCTGATTAAAACATATTTGAAAGTCATTGTAAACTTGATTATGGACTTGTCACATACCTTGAGTTTCGGCTGTCTCTGCCGATCTCTGCACTGTATAAATGGCACGCACCCATGGGGCGGCCCCTATTCTCTGAGTTTGCCAATGGCAATGGGCGTTGAGCATAAAGCTTTTGGTCAATTAAAGTGACGGAATAATCAGCGTTCTCGTCAGGATTTTCTTTGTGCATGTCGGAAATCCACAAATTTGGAAGCACCAAAATTTCCATGTGTTTTCATTTCTGTATAAGCTATATCTGAATTTGGATTCTCCACTTTCCAACGACCAACGTTACGTATGTACTGTACCTCCGCGGTTCTCCCAGTGTACAAGCCGAGCCTGTCATTTTCTGGACGCCAGTGCTGGCGCTAATGTTGTTGTAAGTTGGGGCAAAAATCAAATTGGAAATCGAATCAGCAGTTTTCAAGATCTTTTTTTTTTTGCGCGTGCATGTTGCAACTTGGTGAACCAGACCAGACAGAGATGAATTTGCATTGTTTTATTCATCTTCCTATAGTCGTGATAGTAAACTCTTGAACAGTTTGCTGAATCTTAACTATCATTTGAAGGAGCATTTATCTAACGATGTCTAGAATCTAATGCAGAAATTGAGTGAAATAGTTAACCCATAGACGTACAAGCCTTTACTATGATTTCCATCGATCACTCAAAAAGTACATACCTTCCCGCCGGCAACGCTAGTCTCATCCTATTTTTAGCCCTTGGCATCTGCATTTTAGTTGAAGGGTCCGCGCTCAAGAAAAGGATTTTATTCATGGGGGGAAAAAAATGCCATCACACATCTCTTCATTTTCTGTGTCTTGTCAATAGAATGAATTAATTCAAACATCTTATCACTCTACTCTGTTCTTCATATAGTGCAATATATCATTATTGTCCATTCATTTTCCAAACCTATTGCATGTTTCACCCCCATACGATCATGGAATCTCCCATCCACGAAAAAGTCCAGACGGCAGAGTTTATTTCTCACAAAGGGATCAGACAAATACGTCAAAAGTATGATCATAAAAATGTAGAATTATAGAATGGATTGTTGTATTATTTGAATTTATTTACATGAAAAATGAATAGGTATGTACATGCAATCATGTTTTGATTTATACATAATGCAAAATCAATGAAATCCGAAAGTTTCACCCCCCTAAAAGAAATGGAACAACCCACACTGCGTATGCAAATTTTAGGACAATGCCATACGCTTATCACTTTCCCGCCCGATAACAGACATTGTGCAGTGCAGTGAATGTGTATCGTGATCTGAACGAAGCCTGAATGTGTAGTCTTGTCTTCTAAACCTTTCAAATGTATGTAAGCATTTTTAGAGACATGTTATTTAGGCAAATATTGTAATAAGAAATTTGAGCAAGTGACACAGTTGTCTGAATTGGATTCGACATTCAAATGAATGAAAATACATCAAAACTGTAATAAAGAAGCTTATTAGAATAAATAGTAAGTGAATAATTACTAGAAATAAAGACTAGCGACCCCAGCTAGATCAAGCTCCCAGGCAAGGCCACGTGCACAGACACAGGCCAACTGCATGTTCACAGATTTTTTGGTGGTGTTTATCGAAATGTTATCTCCTGTTTATAAACAAATTCGGTCTTGGCCAGCCAGAAAATAAATTGAGATGATAAGAAGAGAGGTTGAGAATGGGAAACAAGGCCTGAATTATGAATCAGATTTGTAACAAGTGTTCCTCTCCCCATTTTTCCCAATAGCGATATACTGTCTCTATCATCAAAGAGGAAGAGAAATTCAGGGGGAAAATTTTGGAAGAGAAGTAGAATTGTTTTTGTGATTGTCTTTACTAGGATTAGGGGGGATTAGGGGTAGCGATTTATATTTTTCATAAATGGCAAAGCCATATAGTCTAGGTGTTGGAATGCATGGCCACCAGCTTGGTGCATGTGCAGACTTTCAGGGCACTGATTCACGATGTCGATGAAAAAATGATGTACGAGACATAACACAATTTCATGTTATATTTTCATTCTCAATGGGAACACAACAACGAGGAAAGAGAATAAACACATTTAGGAACTGTATTTCCCAGATGTATCAATAATTTGGCTACTAAAAATAGGATTGCAGAGATTGAGACCAAAGTCGCTCGGTTGTTTACACTCACACTTCACAGTCAAACGTACGG
The DNA here is from genome assembly GCA_029962745.1 of Echinometra lucunter. Classification (NCBI taxonomy): domain Eukaryota; kingdom Metazoa; phylum Echinodermata; class Echinoidea; order Camarodonta; family Echinometridae; genus Echinometra; species Echinometra lucunter. Next base: position 6,419,412 of record CM057160.1, read on the forward strand.
CATACACGACACGTAAGTAGTGCATCCAACACACACACAGGTCACAGCATGGCGCTGCACAAATAAAACAGATTATTGGTTTAGGCGAAATTCAGGCTAAACCATGGAAAATAAACAACAAAGGAACACAATTTTCCGTAAAGAAATAAAGATACATCACATGACAGTTATTCACAGTGACGACAGAAGAGTGTAGAAGCAAAAATAAAAGCAGAAACGACAGGGGAAAAATCACACACTGACGTAGTCAAACTAAAAACTGTTGCGCTAATGCACAGTGCACAGATCAACGTCGCATCAAAGAAACACAATGCTCAACCACAACTCACCAAAACTCCACTAGATAAAAAAATCAAACGCTAATATATCCACAGAAAGTAAGAATTATCCTGAACAAATGTTTAAATGGATGTAAATGAATGAAAAAATGATGAGACAATGCAAATAAAGGATGAAAACTAGCTTCCCTGCGTATCGCAGAGCCAAACTGGTGGCCATGTTCGAGTCCCAGTCAGACAATATTGCGATCGCAGATATCGATAATAGGGGATTTCCCGGGATACGCGCGGTTTCTATGCAGCGACGTCAACATTTTCCAGGCTCGTACGGACTCAGAGTGAAATGTCCAGTTGGGGCCTTTCTAAAATGAATAGCTCAGCATGCAAATTTATTCATGAGGTATGAGAGGTACCTCCTGATTGGCCAATTTTCGCTCTTTCTTCCTGTCCAGGTCCCAGGTCATGGGAAGGCCTAGTTTTCTCAGAACACCCAAAACGTCGCCTTTAGGCGACGCTGTACGTCTATGGGTTAACACACACAGATGTTTGCTAACAAAATATGTTAATGTTTACATGTTGAGACACGACTCCTTTTTGCATAATTCTAACATATTTTTACATTTTTTTCTTTCCAGCTGTCCAGCTTGTACGAGGTCAAGCCGCCCATCTCAAGGGCGAAGATGACCTCGGTCACCAAGTCTGCAATCAAAGCAATCAAACTCTACAAACATGTCGTGCAAAGTGTGGAAAAGTTTATACAAAAGGTATGGATGCTCATTTCAAGCGAAGGGACTACATTTGTAGTTTTCATTCATAAATATCGGCTTGCTTATAAAAAAATATTCTACTATTGTGATTTGTGAATAAACTTTTAATTCATCTACTTCTTCACCTAACCTTTACTATATTCTGAAAGTTTGGAGGTCGGGTCTTGGTTCTGGCTTCAAGCTTGTACGTGTACCAATTACCAAATTCAATGTCACTATACTATATTCAGAATATTACTTCTAAAAAGAGATATTGTGAATTCAGATATACTGTCAATGTAAAAGCGACTATTGAGGGAGACTAGTTGACCCACAATGTACAGTCATGTGGGCATGAATTAGGGCGTCTATGGAATCAAACAGCATTATGATTTAAGACACCTTTATGTTCTTCATTTTTTTTCGAACTCTTTCAATGTTGACCCATAGAATGCCAGATAAAGGGGTTCTTTTGGGGGGGGGTTATTTCCCACATACTACCCATATACTCCTTTTTAAAAATTAGTATTTCACTTGATTGGTACTTTTTAGATTTTCTAATTTGTATTTATTAAAAGGGTAACCCAACCTTTCTATTGATTTAAGCTAAGGCAAAAGTAGAAAAAAGGATGAGAGCAACAGGGCTGCGTTTCACGAAACCGTCATAAGTCTAACTTCTTGGACATCCCATTGAAACGCGTGTTGTAGAATTAACACGCGTTTCTATGGGATGTCCATGAACTTAGACTTATGATGGTTTCGTGAAACGCAGCCCAGGTTGTTGATAGTTTGATCAAATTTGGATAGATTTCATGGAAGTTGTAGGAGTTTAAACATGCTTACATAATGACAAAGGTGCCAGATTGATTTATCATTCATTAGACTGTAACATATTTGAAAAAAAAAAACACAAAAAACCTACCATTGCTTGACTCTACAATATAAATTAATTTCTATGTCTTTCTTCATTAACTTATCCCCTGGCATGTTTTGGGCAAGGTTTGAATTAGATGAAAAGAGATCAGTGTTATGATATTTTTTGTTTATTCTTCCTCACAGTGCAAGCCAGAGTACAAGGTTCCTGGACTCTATGTCATTGATTCCATTGTTAGGCAATCCAGGCATCAAGTAAGTGACATTAATGTATCCACTCATCACTAAGTGCTCAGGTTAATTGAATTTTAATGCACTTGGTTTTCAAGTGCTAAGTGTAATCAGTTCACTTTATTTCACCATAAAAAGCAAACATGTTACAAAAGAAGTATACATATTAACAAATCAAAATCTACATTCAAGCAAAATATGGTTGGGACCACAAAAAAGCGAAAGGCTTATAAAGCATAATCTTTTCTGTAATATCTTACAGAAAAGGACAAATGTTAGTTGAATGTACACTTCAGCAGATTTCCTGGCATAAATGAAAATAAACTAGTTTAATTTTTTGTTTGTTTCTATTCAACTTGTTAGTCCCACTGTCATATATTGTCATTTCATATCCTTGTAAAAAATGATTTGGAAAAGGAAATTACCCCTTGTATAATTGGAGTGAGACAAATTGTTCCAACTCTTTAGAATGTGACAGTTAAATAAATAAGCATAAAATTGAATCTATTATGAGAGGAAAGTAATCGTTCATTGTCACATGTGTACATTTTTCCTCTTGTTGTCACTGACAGGATGTTTAGTTTTGTCACTATTTGAGTGTCAGCATCTGGAAGTTGGAGCCTTACCGACATGGTTTTTCCCTTTTCAAAATTTTTTTTCTTAAGGAGTTTTGATAGATTTCATCTGTGAACATTTCTCTCATAATTTTCAAATTCAATATGTAGCACTACATAACTTATGAAAACAATTTTCCATTTAGTTTGGAGCAGAAAAAGATGTTTTTGCACCTCGATTTGCCAAGAACATCAACGCCACCTTTCAACACTTGTTTAAATGTCCCACCGATGACCGCGCCAAGATTGTGAGGGTACTGAACCTTTGGCAGAAGAATGCCGTCTTTGGAGCAGAAGTCATTCAGCCTCTCCTAGACATGGCAAACCCAGGTAAGAGCTTGAGAGAGTGAAGTGTCTCGTTGAGTACTTGGAGTGTAATGTGATTAACTGAGAACTGCCATAGTGGTTTCTGTGTCTTGTCGATTATGAAGTATAACTGAAAATGAGAAGTGGCATGTATTATATTAGGGCTTGACACTAACGGGTGCCCTGGACACATGGTCCCTCCAATTTAGGTCTGGACCCCCACACTGAACAATTTTAACACAGGGTTCATTACATGTACTTGTAGAACCCCTAAGTTTCAAGCCAGACCCCTACCAAAAAATTTGGTTTAAAACCCTGATTATGGGGCTATTTTACTAGCACATAATGTTGAAAAATATGGATCTCTGTCATACTTTGTGAACAGACAGGCAATTTCTAGTATATTACCATAGCCTGCTAGTCAAGACCCCTGTACATGGAAATCTCTTTGGAAAAAAAAGTTTCCATCATAAATCTCAATGTGTACAATGATATGAATACCAAAGGAGATTGCAATAGTTTTTAGAATATAAAACTTTGTTTATGTGGGCCTCTTTTAGCTTCCACGGCTAACGAAGAAAAAAAAAAAAATAATAATAACCACATGACTTATTACACTGGGATGGAATGGTATTCAGCCACAACAAGGTTTATTTCTAGTTTGTAATTTAAATGAACACTAACATTTTTCACGGAATCCATCCCCAGAAATATTGCTCGTATATTTTCATATAACACAAAAATTGTCTCCGAAATTGGTCAACTACTTCAGATCATAAAAGGGGAAATATTTATTAAGGCCCTGTCATGAATGATGGACTAACCATGTTAAAATATATGATCATTGCAGGTAGTGGAGGTGGAGATGTTGCGGTGGTCAAAGCAGCAGCCCCTGCACCTGTTGCAGCAACTGCTGCTCCATCACAAGCCGCTGTGAAGCAAGACAAGAGCTCAGCAGACGTAGGGTCATGGCTCTCTAAGCACACTGAAGCAGCTGAACAAGTGGTGAGTTTATGTCGTCTGTTGAGAGCCAGAAGGGCTGTAAATCTATGTCAGGGTGTATTCATTAATGGTCTTTTGGCCCTGAGGCAATCCATTTTGGTCATTTAAAATTCTTCTCTACAGTTTCCTTTGTGAGTATATCTCCATTTGTTATGCATGTAGCATTGTAAAACATATCTTTCTTTCTCTTTATCAGTGAAGGAATGTAAATATTGTGGTGGTATATGAAGATGATTTTTTTTCTCAATCCAAAAATGTGTATATGAAATGAGAGGTGTCATATTTTATAGAGTCTGCTTTCATGTCAACGATGAATGACGTTAAAATTCCTTCTGCTTTCAATTTATCTTTAGTGATGTGAAGGCACATGGTGTTGCCCTGCAGGTGAAGAGATTTGTAGTAATGTGTTGTGAGATGATATGTTTTGTGATGATGTGTTTTGTTTTCTATGTCTGCTGTACACCTACTCCCTGCTTGATGAAAGTTTCTCTTGGATTTGAAGGGAGGATTGGTATCTCCCAGGACAATCTTCAGCTTGGTAGTGATGTCTGTTATTCTTCGCAATCTGTTTGACAGCCTGCATGGGCACCCTTCTGGCATAGAGATTTTGCAAAGTTTCCACTAGGTCCCAGCGAAGAGCTGTCAGTCAGAATTACCCGCCCTTTGCTTTCTCATTGCCTAGTGTTCTGAATAAGTGCATCTCGCAGGTTAGTGTGGGCTACTTGGAGTTTTGTGAGGATCTCTGAAAGCAGAGATAAGCAGCTGACTGTTTGCTATGATATTTCATAGAGGTTGATGGAAAAACGTGTGCTATTGTACATTTAGACATGGATATGATTCAGTATTTTCCTTTTCTTGTGGATATGTTTCTCTTGCTATCCAGCAACAACAGCAGCAGCAGATAGAGCAGCTACAGCTCTTGCAGAAACAGCTGCAGAAGCAGTCCCAGGTGCCCAAAGCCGCTGCTCCAGGCATCGATTCGTCACTTCTCAGTCAGATGCAGACCTTGACCAGTCAGCTTAATGTACTGACAAACCAAGCATGGGGTGGGGATGCAGCTGTGAAGGTGGAGAAGCCTGTGCCAGTGCAGGCCAGCCATACCAACTCAAAACCCTCAGGTTTTAACAAGGTCAGTATCCTGCAGACTTTTTAAGTTAAAGCCAGGGGTTTGTTTGTTTGAAATTTATTTCTGCGTTCAACATGTTCAACACAATAAAACATAATCAATTATTACATAGATTTTATACATATACATTTTAGACACATGAATCATTTACAATCTCTTTCTGAATATAAAAAAAGTATATGAAAAATATTATTTAACTGAATTTCAGAACGCAGGAGACCGTCGTCATGAGCAACCTGCTTGATGTTGACGACGGCCTCAAGGTAAAAAGCGACATGTAAAACTTGCACATTTTTTAACAAGAGGTCATGAGGGTGCAGTGCAAGTGCAAGTGCAGTGCAAGTACATTAGAGGAGGGGTGGTCAAAATTCATTTAAGAGTAAAATAGATAAATGATATAAAAATAAGTACAAGTATAGTCAATGTAGCGGATTTGAATACAATGATATTAGGTTGCGCTTCATAGTGGCTTTAAAGTGAGGAAAACATTTTCAGTTGCGGGTAAATTGTTCCATAAGTCAGGGCCATGGTGTCTAATTGATTTATGAGTTATTAATAACTTTGGGTTTGTTACGTGAAAATTTCCAGAAATACGGGTAGGGTATGTGTGAATTGTACTGTTTAGATTAAGTAAATTTTGAAATGGTTGTTTTTGTATTTGAACATAAAAGCTGCAACTTGCATGACATTCAAATCAGAAACCTTCAATGTTTTAAGCTTAAAGAATAGTGGATCAGAATGAGAAAAATAAGACGATCCTGTACAGATACGAAGAGCCCGCTTTTGTAAGGTGAGAATAGGTTGAGTTTGGTAATTCCACAGTTGTCCCAAACAATATTACAATATGTTATGTAAGGAAGTATTAGTGTATTGTATAGTAAAAACAGACTTACTGGTGTTAACATAAACTTTAACTTATGAATAATTCCCACGTCTCGAGAAATACATAGTGTAACATGATTTATGTGATCATTCCAGGTTAAATTCTCATCAATAATGACACCCAGGAATTTTGAACTCTTCTTTTCTTCAATAGTATTGTTGTCAATGTTGATATTAATTTGATTATTATTCACATGGATATTGTTGTGCTTGAAATGTATAAAATGGGTTTTCTGAATATTGACAGAAAGTTTATTGCATTTAAACCATTTCAAGACTTTTATTAATTCGGCATTCAGGGTATTTTCTAGAGACTTAAGGCTCTTATGAGAATAAAATATGTTACTGTCATCTGCAAATAGGAGAAAAGATCACAATGATGATGTATTGATTATATCATTGACTTTTAATAAAAATAGAAGTGGACCCAGGATAGATCCTGGGGGACACCACATTTGATTAGAAGAATTAATACCATTGAAAGTAACATACTGTTTTCGGTTGCTTAGATAACTTCTAAACCATAAGAGCGCATATTTGATACTTACCCGGTAATGTTTAAGAAAACATGTAATTACTGAGCATATTAAGCCCTCTGTTTGTAAGGTACCAGTATTTGAGAGATTAACAGGTTTGCCTTAGACATACTCCAGTAACAAATGATTCGTGGTCCGGTTTTAACACTTGCCAAATTCCTAACTTCATTACTTGACTAAAGCTAATCCCATCGCTCACATAGCCTGCAGACCAATCCCATTCAACTCCTAAACTCTTGTCACATAATGCCTGAAATGAAAATTGTAGCAATTGCCAGATTACTTGTTGAGGATAAATGATCAGTTGCAAGTAGGTAATGATCAGTTAGAAGTAGGTTAAGATCACTTATCTCTAAGGTATGGTCCCCACATATCCAAATCTGTGTTTTGCACATGTTGGTGGATGTTTCTTACCCATTTGTTTGTATATTTTGTTGCAGGCTTTACTCGACTTTGATTATGGAGACGAGGAAGATGATGAGCAACCAGTCAAGAAAGACGTTACTCCAACACCAAGTACCATGTAAGTCCTGAATGCAAGGGTTTTTTTTTTCTCTCTTCAGTCCCACACGTTTATTTTGCAATAACCATGTAAGCCCCAAACAGGATTTCTTTTCTTTCTTCAGTCCCAAGCATTCTGATTTTTGTCACTGCAAAGATTGTTTAAAGAGAAAACAATTTTTATTGTGCATTATTCATGATAGACTCAAACCCACATGTGAAGCCCAGCTGGAACGTGCTTGTGGGGATGGATTACAGAATAATATACATGTAGCACTCAATACAGACTTCTTGTGGCTAAAGAGCCACATCTCTTAACCCGTTGAACACGATTTGATTTCAGTATAATACACATTTCCCATAGACCCTAGCCCGAGTTATCTCGGGCCTAGGGCTCAACGGGTTAAAGAGCTCATGAGAATTTGTTACTTTGTATCTCATATGCTATAGAGAAAATTGAGTTGAACAGTTATGTTAACCCATTAAGCATAATAATATGATAATAATGAAGAAAACTTGAAGAAGAGCACACACACCATCCAAAGATGCTCATGGCACTAGCCGTTGTTGTTTATTATCACCCTTAATGATTTACACAAATCAGTTAAAAAGTGTTCCCTTTCTCTTTATGCGGATGACACTTGCATGTACTTTGCTGCAAAAGATCCAAAATTTTTAGAAAAAACAATAAATGATGATTTGAAATCCTGCAACAACATGGTTTTCAAATAATGAATTGCTGCTCAATGTTGACAAATGCCAATACATGTTAGTTGGTTCAAAGTCAAAATTAAGTCGTTTATATAATGTTGGTATCTGACTAAACAACAAAAAATTACTTAGAGTCTCTGAATGTAAATATCTTGGGGTTTACTAGACCACAATTTTTTATGGAATCTACAATTAGACCATGTAAAAAAAAGGTTTTAAAAACATTTTTTGCTTTAAAGCGAATCAGACAACTTATTGATGGAAAATTGGCATTAATACTTTATAAAACATTAGTTCAACCCCACTTTGAATATTGCAGCATAATTTGGAAGAATGGCAAAACTCCAGATTGTACAAACAGATGCCTACGGATGGTACTCTAAGTAAATATTAGATTTCCCACTGATATATTATTCAAAACCCTTAATGTAGATCAACTTAAAGTACATTGGACAAAACAGGCACTGGTCATAATATCTAATTTGTTATTTGATTTTGGTCCTCCTCGGTTAACCGCTTTAATTGAATTTAACACCCGGTTAGGCTATACTCTTCGCTGTGCCAACTCACAAATTGCCATCCCAAGACCACACACAAATTTTCTCTAAAATAGCCCTTTATATCAAGCTTCAAACTTTTTAATACTTTGCTCTTCAATCTTAGACTTATAAATGATGTCAAATTATTCAGCACAGTGATAAGTAAAATAGAAAATATTGGCCTACTTCTTTCCTCTACTAGATAAATCACCTGTTCCCCCCCCCCCCCCCCCCCCATTTTTTGATACCACTCTATTACATGTACTTTGGTCCGTTTTCTTTTCTTTTCAATTTTGTGTAGATATGTTTATCCATATAGTATTTATATATGTTCTTTCTTTTTATAGCTATAATTGATTTGATTTCATTCTTGTTTTCCTGTATATATGTTTCAATTTATGATTTACATATCTTTTGTTTGTTGATTTGGTTTTTCATGTTTATGCCTATTGTTTAATGTTTCTTTTTATCACGACCCTGCTGAAAAACAGCTTTCAGCTGAATGCGGGCACAATTGTATATATTGTTTTTAACCGTGAATAAATAAAATAAACAACAACAACAACAGCAACACTTCTCTGTAATACCAAGTGTACTACAAATTATTTTATATTGGAGTTATTTCTACTAAAAACCTAAAACAGATTCATGACATTTGCATCACCCATTGCAATTCTCAGCTCCACCCAGTGAGGCATGGTGCCCTCTTGCTGCTCCATTTACTGACATTTCTTGAGAAAAGCCCGGTCAGTCCATGAATCACAGGAGCTCTAGCAATTGAGGCCACCAGGCCCCACATGGGTAGCCATTGGTTTGATTCAGTATGACACACATTTTCCATAGACCCTAACTTAGGTTATCTTGGGCAAAGGGTTCAGTGGGTTAAAAGTTCACCTTAATTTCCCCCTGCAGGATTCCCAGCCTACAGGCCAGTTTGGAGGCAGTCCAACGTCTTACCCATCAGCTTCAGCAGGCTGAGTCCCAGGATCATGTCAAACAGCAAACAGTGTACCCGGATGCTCAGCAGCAACATTATCAACAAGACAGGGTAGGCGTTCTTGAGGTTCATTCACACTTTAGCTGTTAGATTGCATTGAACTGCATTTTTAAGCTCTTTTTAACATTGGCATTAAGTAGTAAGCTGCCTTTGAAAAAAAAAAATCAACAAAAGTTGAGCTTATGAACAACCATGGTGTAGTAGTTCATAAAATAATGAGAATAGAGATATTTGAAAGACAATTGCTTAATGCTCGATTCTCATCTAATGACATTGTATCTTTACCAGGATAACGCCACTGCCGCCCCAGAGCCTGGAGAGATAGAGGCAGAGCCGGAGCAAGAGGAAGTGGATGAGAGAGGGGAATACTACCGATCTGATGAGGTGGAGGAATACAGACGAGAAGAGTCATCATCTTCATCTAAGAGATCTAGAAGAGATAGAAGCAGGTGGGTACTGAGACTCTGTTGTACTAGAGCTATCATTCCATTCATGAACAGAGGGTCCACATTGTGTGGTTTAGCCCAATAACTTCAGATGCAGAGCCCTATAAATACACACCAAAAACATGACCTGGGGGTGTTTCATAAAGCTGTTCGTAAGTTACGAACGACTTTACGCACGACTGGTGATATGTTCTTGCGTTACATATAAATGAATGAGAAACTGATTAGCACCCAAGAAGGTATCACCAGTCGTTTATAAAGTTGTTCGTAACTTACGAACAGCTTTATGAAACACCCCCCTGGAAGTGTTTCACAAAGATTAAATTGATCTTAGATTTTGGTTTGATTTTAAGCAGGGATCGATGCAATATGCTTTTGTATGGCTTAAAATTGATTCCTGATATCCTGTTTCGTCAAATCAAGTTTAAGTTACTCAAAACTGATCGGTTTTAAGATCAATTTTAACTCTTTGTAGAACACATCCCTGGAAAGAGCAAAAAATTCTACACATACTGTGCCCATTTTGGTTGGGTCATTGTGTCAGTGGTGCTGAAAATGTTTTTAAGGAAAGTAAGCACTAAAATCTGAAAGATGGCGACGTGATGGAAAATTTGAAATCACTGTTTTTTTCCATGCAAATCGCCATCTTTAAAACTTCTCAACATATTTCAGATACATAACTTTTGTATCAGAAATGGAGCAATAAATGAAAAATACTGGTGTTGCCACTTTAAAGAAGAAAATCTGATCAAATAAGGCTTGATCAAATGATTCCTGTCATGAATTGGTTAACCCATTCGTGACAGGAATTATTTAAAGCCTAATTTGATCAGCTTTTATTCTTCAAATTGGCAACACCAACATTTTTCATTTATTGCTACATTTTTCTTATAAAACATCATGTATCTGAAATAAATATAAATTGACAGAATGTATGATGAGAAGTCATAAAGTTCCCAGTTTGCAGGGAAAAAACGGTAATTTTAACGTTTTCATCTCATTGCCAATGTAAGGATTTTAATGCTTATTTTCATTTAAAACAAATTCAGCATTAAACAACAAATATTGATACAACGAAAATGGGCACAATACATGTAGATTTTTTACTCTTTCTGCTCATGTATTTGGTATGATATTTAGGGCTCTGCATGAAAAGTTATTAAACCAAACCACATAATGTGGACCCTCTGTCACGAATGGGTTAAGGATATGACATGTTTTATTCATATCACCAGTTAGTTGTATAAAACATACAAGTACACAATACCTTTACCCTGTATCAGATTCGCAATGTTTTTCCAGTGCATTTAAAATTGCAGCACTATGATGATAGAGTGTGGAGTTTGTTATGGTTGTAAGGTTGCTTTCAAATTCATGAATATCATCATTAGTAAGATTCATTCATTCATCTAATCATGAATTGTGAAAGTCATATTTACATGCACTAGGTGTGCAGCAAGAATCATTTAAAGGATATGTACTACTCATTTCATTACAATGTTGATTTTTGTGAGATGTGTGCATATCAATGTTATTTCACTAATTTTAAGATTTCAAAGAAATTAATTAATTTTTCTGAGGATGGACATGATTTTTATTTGTGTGTTGGTAAATTTCAAGTCGTCTTCCTTTTTTTTTTAGATCTCGTACTCCAAAGAAAAGCAGACGTTCACGCAGCAGGTCACGTTCAAGGTCTAGGTCTACCTCGCGTTCGCGGTCAAAGTCTCGATCAAAGCGGAAACGACGATCCAGATCCAGAAGTCGATCCCGGAAGCGGAGGTCGCGCTCTCGTGATCGCAAGGACCGTGACCGAGATAGAGACCGCGACAGAGATCGTGACAGGGACAGGGATAGCGATAGACATAGGGACAAGGAGAGGGATAAGGAGAGGGAAAGAGAGGAACGAAGGAAGGAGAAGGAAGAGGAGGAGCGTCAGAGGGAGAGACAGAAGGAACGAGAGAAGAAGGGTCTTCCATCCATTAAGGATAAACATCTAAGTGGTAAGAGAAAAGTTAACAAAAATACTTTGATTTATATTGTGATTTTAAGGAACCTAAATGGTGTCTTCTTTCTCGTAGCAGTTGCAGACCTCCCAACCATTCTGAATTTGGAGATAAGAATCTGAATTTTGACCATTCCAAGCTCTTGTTCGATATGATTTTCCAATTTTCCTTGATAAATTTAGTATGCACTCCAATGGGAAAGGCTGTTTCTTTCCTAAGTAGGGCAAAATCATCCCTATTTTTCAATCAGAAGGATAGGGATGTCTGGCAATTGCATCATCTATTAGATTTCTACTTAATACAGCTTAACATTTATGCATTCATGTTTAGAATCAGACTGATGTAGAAATTCTTTTGAAACTGCATAATTTTTCATTGATGAAGATATTTCAAGTCTTTAAGGGCACATTTGGTTTTAAAAATCTGATAAATATGCCAAGTTAGTGCATTGAAATTTAGAATTGTGGCAGAAACATTTTGAAACTTCTGTGTATAATGCCATAATATTTTGTAGATTGTCAGTTAACAGCTTTTAAAAGTACCTAGAATATTTTTATACAACACATATTTCTTGAGTTTCAAAATCAAATCTTTAAGTTATTTTTGTACATCTCACATATTGAGATACCCACCACTGGGACCTGTGTGTTGATGCAAAAGCTGTGTGTAGAGGTGAATTATCTATGTGATAATATTGCAGTAATCAGGTTTTGTGGTAAAACTGCCTCTAAACTACGATCTTTTGTCTCGTTTGACAGTGTGTAGTACTACGCTGTGGTTAGGTCGTCTGGCAAAAAGCGTTGCCGAGTCCGACATCAGGACGCTCATTGAAGAATATGGAGAGATCAGTTCAGTGGAGGTAACTCTTTTTTTTTTTTTTCAGTGCACGTTTTGAATTTCTCATATATGGCAATCACTTTCAAACTGAGTGCATTAGTTATTTCAAAGCGATTTCAAAGCGATTTCAAAGTGATAACGTGTGTATTCCTCTTTCATTGTTTTGTTAACCCTAAAAGAGCCTGGCTTTTTGGTCTATGCTATGGCTGGGGGCCAGGGGGGGCAAACCCCCTGAGATTTCAGCCGTTGATTTCCCAGTCGCAATGAAAATCAGAATCCAGGGACTAGTTCATGATTTTATATCTGCTCAAGATAAAAAACGTGTAGCTGATTGGTCCATTTTAGCGTATTCTTGTGATTTAAAACTTATTGTGTAACAAAAAAACATTGTTTTGAGGATTATTAAATGATAATGTTTATTGGTACACAGATCATTGGGACTAGAGGATGTGCTTATGTGTGCATGGCAAAGAGACAGGAGGCCCACAAAACTCTCAAGAAAATCAAAGATGTCAGACTTCATGGCAATAACTTGAAGGTGAGTGTAGTCTTGCAGTTGAGTGGTTAAGCACTCAATTCAAGAAAACAACGTTTTTCTCTGGTGGTCAGTTATAATAAGTTCAAATATGTGAATTGAAATTTTAAAACATCCATGAAGCATAATTTGCATGTATAGTATAGAAGGATTGCATTAGAGGGATTTCATGAAATATTAATAATGGAATTAATCAGTATTAGAAGTAAAGTACATGCATTTTTAGTTATATGCATTGCATCCCAGTTTCATGCAAAGCCAGGAATGAAGGGACCCATCTCCCTCAAAGGGATGGAACAAGTTTGCGAGAAATTGTCTCGACCACAAGTTCGCATCAAATAGAAGGGTTAACTCAGATAGGAGACTTGAAAGTAAGGAAGATACTTCCAGTATTCGTGAGATCATGTGGGGATCCTTCTCCATCTGACTGTATTTGTAGCCAACTCCAAATGGAAACGTTCCCAAGATTTTATTGAACGGAGCAATTAGTTTTATTTCTTTTGTACTTTCATTTGATGATATTTGTACTTGGAGATATGGATATTGCCTAAATCTAGCACAGTTTGTGGTAGGTTGTTTGAATATTGCCTAACTGTATATCTTGATTTCCTCATTTAATGCAGGTTGCCTGGGCCCTTGGCAAGGGTATGAAGGATGCCAACTACAAGGAGTACTGGGACGTGGATCGGGGTGTGAGCTACATCCCTTGGGATGAGTTGCCTTCCAGCGGTAACTACGATGTCATTGCCCAAGGAGCCATGATTGATGAAGAGACCTTGCCTCCAGAAGTCCGAGAAGGTTAGACTATGATGACCATGTTTTTGTGCACTAAAAATGGTTTCCAAATTTCACGGCTGACTTGCATAATGCCCTTGACAGATATATTTTTAAAGTTGAAGGAATGGAAACTCACCTATGTCATTGGCTCCTTGAATGGTGCAAGGGTTCTCCATCCTCAAGCTTTATTTGCATTAATTGTAAAATGAAAATAGTATTTAGCTTTATTAATGTATCTAACTAGACTAGGGTTAATTCCCCTTTACCTATTCATGATAGGAATTGTTTGGAGCCTTATTTAATCAGCTTTTCTTCTTAGAGTTGGCAACACTAGTATTTTCTTTTATTGCTACATTTTTATAACTAAGAAGTCTTGTATATGAAATGAATATAAATTGATGGAATGTATATTGAGAATTAAAATAGTTTGCCATTTTTTCATGGAAAAGTGGTGATTTTGAACTTTCATTATATTGCCAGTTTAAGGATTTTAGTGCATATTTTGCTTTTAACAAATTTCAGAATCAAGCAGCAAATCTGATGCAACCTAAACAGGCAGAGTATGTTGTTTTGCTTGTTCTGCTCATGTATTTGGTAGTGGTCTTAGTTTGTAGGGATCTACATCAAAGTTATTGGGCTAAACAACACAGTGTGCAATTCTGTCACATATCTGATATGAAATTTGCTGTAAAACAATTCTGAACTATGTTTTCTTACTTCTGTTTGATTTTCAGCCAAAGCAGCACGTGCAGCAGCCATCAAGGCAGCAGAAGAGGCTGCTGCTTCTGCCAGTGCAGCAGCTGCTGCTGCTGCTGGTACTCCTGTTTCCACTGCTGTAGCCTCAGCTCCCCTGCCTCCTCCGATGGCTGTGGCAGCTGCTGTTCCTGCACCTCCACTCCCAGGCATGCCCGTAGTGGTACCAGCCCAGCCAACTGTCTCTGCAGTACCGTCTGTCCTGCCAACAGTCACGCAAGCATCTGCCATGGCGCCAGTACCCGCACCAATGCCCCCCATAGCGACGCAGCCTCAGGTGGCATCGACCGTTGCTGCCCCTGCGGCAGTACCAGCACCCCATATGGTCCGGATGCCTGTGATGCCGGGTGGCGTCTTCCCACCATTTGTTGGATTCGGTCAGATGGCCACTCAAGGTTACCGGTTCCCTCCAGGATTTGTTCCTGGACAGCCACCGCCAATTGGTGTGCCTCCTCCTGCTGGGATGATGCATCCGTCTGGGATACCACCAACCATGCAGCCTGCTATGCCAGGTGTTAGTCAAGCAGCAGCTGTTGGCGGAGCAGCACCTCAAGAAGCCCAGAAACCACCACCAGGCATCTCTCCTGGAGTCACTGAGCCTAAGACAGAAGCAAGTGAAGATGCTACAACTGCCAATAGCATGGCAGGATTAACAAGTGCAGTAGTCACGACGCAACCATCATTTGTCATGGCCGGTGGCATGAGACCTCGGTTCAACCTACCAGGTGTAGTGACACAGGGCTTGATCGTCAATCCAGGAATGCTTCCCGCACAAAGGATGCCTCCCCCAAGAACATCTATGTTCCAACCTATCCCTCCTGCAGCATCTATCACAGCAGCTTCAGTAGCTAATTCAATAGCAGCTGTCCGTCCAATCCAGTCCCTGCTCAATAATGCAAATCTACTTGGTCTGACACCACAGACATTGGAAGCAATTCAGAAGACCGTGTCAGAGGCCACTGCCGTGAAAACCGAACCTCCCAAGTTGCATGGAATTTTGAAGAATGCAAGACCACAACCTGCCCAAGTCAGACCTGGTCAAGCTGCTGGAGCAGGGACGCCTCCCAGGCCATTTCTTGGGCCTGGCATTAGAGGAATGAGACCCATTGGTCTTGCTGCACTACCGATGTCAGGCCCTGGTGATAACCAACAACCTGGAGCTGAACCCAAAGATGGCCCAGCAGTTGGACAACCAGAGAGGCAGGACAAACCCAATTTACCAGAGATGGGAGGGAGTATGGGACCTCGACCAGGGATGCCGGACAGGCCAGGACCTGGAAATCAGGG
Source organism: Echinometra lucunter (assembly GCA_029962745.1). Lineage (NCBI taxonomy): Eukaryota > Metazoa > Echinodermata > Echinoidea > Camarodonta > Echinometridae > Echinometra > Echinometra lucunter. The sequence continues at coordinate 6,435,392 of CM057160.1, forward strand.
AGGAAACTCTGATAGAAGAACACCAGATAAGCCTGATGATCAAAAGGTCAGCCTAGATGACATGCAGATGATGTTTGGGGAACGACCTGGTGTGAGACCAGATATGGCAGGTTTACAGAGATTCCGGCTTCCTGGACCAGGAATGCAAACAAGACCAATGAGGCCAGAGTTTGGAGATGTCAATCGATTTGCTGGTCCTGCGCTGCACATGCTGCGTCCTATTATAAGGCAGCCAATGATGCATAGAGGAATCCCTCCAGGCATGCAGATTCGGGTTGGTCCACCAATGCAGAATGTACGATTAGCTGGTCCATCTGGGGGAGCTCAGTACCCTCCTAACAATGGAATACGTATGCCACCACCACCTGGGATGGGGAATCCCCGTGGACCCCTTCCAGGTATATTGCGCTCGCAAGGTATGCCTCCCCCAAATCAAGGTATGCCACCTCCAAATCAAGGTATGCCACCCCCAAACCAAGGAATGCCTCCTGACCTGAATGACCCATCCAAGAGACCAGGGCAGAATGTCCCTCCTCTGTTACCTGAAAAGCCTGAGGGACAAAGTAGAAGAGAGGAAGATATAAGGAGACCAGGTGGGGCACCTAGTAGATGGAGCAATGCTGCCCCAGATGAAGGCAATAAATTCCCCAGTCGATGGCAAGATGGAAATCAACCTGACTGGAGAAATAGGAACAGAAATGACCAAGGTGGAAGAGATGGTCCTCCAGGAGGAGGGTTTGGAAGAGATGTTGACTTGAGGATGCATGAGGGACCACGAGATAGGGACTTCCGTCGCCCTCCTGATGAAGGAAGAGATTGGAGACGAGATCGCGGGGATCGGGATGATAGATTCATTCGGGACAGAGATGACCGCTTTCAGCGGCATGATCGTTCACGTGATCAGGACCGTGATTCTGATAGAGACAGAGGAGATAGAGACCGTGGTTGGCAAGATCGTGACAGAGACCGCACCCGTGATCGCGACAGAGGTAGGGATAGAGATAGAGATAGAGAAAGAGACAGAGACAGGGATTGGCGCGATCGTGATCGTGACCGTGACCGTGACCGTGACCGTAGTGACAGAGATAGAGATTATCGCCGAGACAGGAACAGAGAGAGGGATAGTGGACGAGATGCCCCTCCAGGAGACTTTTCTGAATGGAAACCTCCCGTCATGGAGCCACCTTCTCAAAGCACTGAAGCAGATCAAAGTACAAGTGCAGAAGGAGCAGTACCTGATGCTTCTGCTTCTGCACCTGGACTTCCCCAGGAGGCTATCATGAAACCATCGGATACCCCAGAGGCTGTGCTTCCTGCCCAGCCATTCGAAGCTGCAGAGCCGAGTCAACCTTCTTTCGGGGAAGACAGCTATGAACCTGACAAGCCAACTGAAGATTCTGAGCCAGCGTATCCAGAAATGTCTTCTGCAGCCATTCCTCCATCAGTTCCAATGCCAGCACAACCCATGGAAGACCTTGGAGCAGCAGCACCTGGTGATGTCCCTGGTGTTGCCAACATGCCTCAGGAGCCTGTTGATGACAGTACTAACCCTGAACCAGCTAGACCCTTCCTAGAACCTCCCATTCATGAAGAACCTCCTCTTCAACAAAACCTTGGCATGCCAGCATCGCCAAGCATGCCCCAGGCAGCTTCTGAACCTGCCCCTACTGAAACTGCCCAAGTGGAAAGTGAGCAAAACCAACCTGAAGTTGAACAATCAGAAACTGGAGAGAAATCAGAAGATGCTTGAACTATTCTTGTCAGTGCCAAAAAAAGTGCCAATTATTCAACTACTTTATACTTTCATGCCCCATTACCAGCATGTCATGAAGTCACAGACTTAAACTCCATGGACATGGTGATGTTGAGAGTGGATTTTATGAAACCAGTGATATGTGGCATATTTCGTCAGGTTTTCTCAAAGAAGATCAATATCTTTTGAGCAAGTCAAAACATCTCTATGTTGGAGTTTTTTTTAATATATCAATATTTGATTAATTTTATATCTTATTGTCTTAATACATCACATTCCTGTGGAAACTGGTTAATATCCTTTTTTATTATGTGAACTAAGTTCATGATCATCTTTAATGAAATAAGTGAATACCTAATAAGTCCATCTCAAAACCTGAATATTTTATATTTCAAACATTTCTATCTTCTTTAGGGCATTTAGGGTATTACAGATGAAATAATAATAATAATAATAATAATATGCAACATTTATGTAGCGCTTAATACAAATGTTTCTAAGCGCTGCATATCATTACCCCGGCTTTAGCTACTGATGGAAATTGAAAGAAACTGAAAGAAACTGAGAGAAACCAGAAGTTGTTATATAAGAACAATTTATACACATCAAATGAGATCCCATTGTATTTTTGAAGATGAAAATCATAGAATAGAATAGAATCATAGAATATCATGTTTAAGTTATGGTCAGCAGTACCTGCACTTGTACTCTAGGTTTTTTATGCAACCATAGGTTGGAGTTATTGTAATGCATGAGGAATCACGTTGCTCACAATTGCATTATGCAGTGACTGATCCAAAAGACGATGGTGGCCTACTACTCTCAGGCATGGCCTGTTAATGCCTACAGAGCAATGGAAGACTGCAATTTAGTATTTGCAAGTGATTTTGAGCAGGATGCGTTCTGATAAAAGCAATCAGAAGTGGTATTGTAGATTTTAAAGTTAGGTTCAAATACACATGTAGTGAACAATCACGGTTTTCTTTTTCTTTGAGATTGGTCTTTTTTTATAAATTTGTAACAAAATATATCAATGATTTCTGGAATCTGAATTGTAAATTAGAAATATAAAAACTATGGTCAGGATTATAGGGCTTATTTCGGATGAAATTCTTGAAAAAGAACATGGTTTTCTCTTCTTAAAAAACAAATGATTGATTTACAATGAAATATTTATTACTTCAAAGTTATTGCTAAAGGATAAAATGGTTAAAACATGATTACAGTCTTGGGAAATTTGGTTATGTTGTAGTTTTAAAACATGAGGTAATAATTGCTTACACATACAACCTTCTTTTAAGTTCCAGATCACTGTAAGAAATCTGTTCATGTCGTTTTATCAAGTCTCTACAATTGACTCTGAATTTAGTTATTTTCATTTGGAATTTCTGTCGCAAAACTTTGTGGATATGAGACATAATAACAGCTCTTTTGTATGTCACTCTTGGTTGAATATGTGCCTAAGAACTACTGCAAATCCTGGGGACATTTCACAAAGATTGCACTTAAATCTAGTCTAGCACTTAATCTTACGTGTAATTTCGCTAAGTCCAACTGAGTGTGATTCACTTCGGCTGACAAAGTCTGTTTTACGTAGTTGCTTTTTTAGGTAAAAATTTACGCAAAATTTTAAGTCAAACTGAAATCATTGCGAAACACTGCCTGAAACATTTCAATTTTAAGAGTGGCTGTGTTTTGCAAGTTCCATGCAGCAAAACTTTTCAGAAAAAAAAAACATTGCATTTTGTGAAAGTTCCTTCATGCAAAAAGGGTCTTAAATAACACTTTGTAAAGTTAAATGTTGCAAAGGGTTCTGGTTTCACAATATGCCTCACTTGGTAAGAAGGAGAGTTTAGTAGTATGAAACTGTAAAATATTGATTTTTGCAATGTTTGTAGCAGGGATAAGAATTCAAATTCTTTATTATTGATTCCTCTTGGTGTAGATTCATGCCAAAAAGATGCCTTTTTTTGGCTATGCAGGAATTCACCATTGGATCAAATTGAGTATTTTCAGCTACTGCATGTAAATTTTCAGTTCCATTATAAAAAAAAAAAAGAAAGAGGCTTTATAGCATAGACTAAAAGGTTTAAGAGAGTTTATTTCAAATTCAAGGTTGACTTGGTATGACTCAAAAGAATTGTTAAATCAAGTTATATGTCCAATTCTAATTACAATTTGTTGTTTATCTCACATGAAATTTACTTTGGCTTTGTTCTCTGAAATGTTAAGTATTGTGATGCAATCGTGTAACAATGCAATTCTGTTTGAATCAAATGTACAATCTTTTTTCCATGAAAAGGAGACAGTGTCTTGCTTGAGAAAACCTGACGAGACCTTCTGGTGACGAGAGTGATACGAGAGTGATATATACATTGTATTGCCAAATTGGCAACCATTCCAGAAAGATACTTTGCTTTCTAGAAACCTGCATTAAAAAAGAAACACGTAACAGTGGCAACTTTACTGCAATCCGTATTTCTAAAAAAAAATTAGGACATCGCTCTTGTCACCAAGAAGCTTTTGCTGTGATCTCTACCATTAGGATATTTTACTGTTGGAGGATATTTCTTTAAAGTGCAAATAAAGATAGTATTTTCACAATTTTTTTAATGAAACGATATCAGTCTGCACATCCTAGTGTAATCTTTCCATCTTGGAATTTTTAGTGATGTTCTTGTGGCACGGCAACTTCATATTGAGGGAAGTTAATTCTGGTTCGAAAGTAAATGCATCTTTCTGTGGGAAAAGAATAATTAAGAAAGTTTGAATGATAATGGCTTGGAATTTTTTTAATTTTTTTTTTTACATAGTTACAATAAAGTAAATGCATGGTAGCATTTCTCCCTTTTTGTACATATATTTGAAATAAAAAATATGATTGTGCATTGTGAATAGGGAATTTGGGGCAGAATTTAAAAAGGAAGTCTAGACATTGACGAAGCCATAGTACTTGAACAAATGTATTTTGATTTGATGAGAAGGAAATATAGATTACAATTATTTGGCACTCTTTGGCCAAATTTTTGGTTGTTTTCCCACGAAAGATAGATGTAAATAGGTTATTTGGATCTTAAGAATGGATACCTGTACATGTATATATTTGCATATTATAATTGAATCATGTTTTCTTGGTTAATTGCATGTGTAGGTAGCTCGTTACTTTAATACTTTTGTGTAAGTAGAATAAGGTAAATACATTGTAATGTTACAGTAATGGATGTATCGTGGAACATGTGCATAAATGATCTTAACAAAGATCCAACGTTGGAATAGGTCTTAACCGAGACCCAACGTTGGAACAGGCCTTAACCAAGGTCCAACGTTGGAAGCGCAGGTCTTAACCAAGACCCTACGATGAAACAGGTCTTAACAAAGACCCAACGTTGGATCAGGTCTTAACAAAGACCCAGCGATGGAAGCACAAAATAAGGACAAGGTCTTAACTGAGACCCAACGTTGGAAGCATATGGCTTCAAACTGAAGTCCAACGATGGATTTGGTCTTCACTAAGACCCACCGTTGGACCAGGTCTTCACTAAGACCCAACGATGGACCATGTCTTGAACTGAATTTAAAGAACATTCAGGTAACTACCTTGCCTCTAACGCAGGCAAGGGTAGAACCACTTCTGAATGATTGAATGATTTTGTCATATCCACACTTTATTACTTTGTATATCAATGAACATTTCATTTGCACTGATTTCTTTGTCGTTGAAAAGGGATCAAATCACAAGGCTTATAATGGAAGACGTGTTTTATTGTTCTGAATAGTGTATATACTTCTGCATTAAAATCCAATTTGCATGCATACAATCTTTTCATTTCATTTGCATGCAACTTCTTTGATTAGAAATAGTGTATTGGGTGTGGGATGATCTGATAAATGCATAAGGGTTTAACTTTTGTGTTTAATATTGGTGATTTTATCCTCTTTTCACGACATTTGATTACAAATGCATTTTGTTGTATATGATTGCAATGCAGAGACTTCTAAGATAAGTGCTTGTACGATTTTTTTTCTTTTCACTATCATTTAGACATTTTAAGGTAAAAAATTTGATCAATATGTCAGAAAACGTCCTGTGTACACTAATTTGAGACGAAAAGCAAAAAGAAATTTGAACTTTGTTGCAAGTAATGTCCGTCTTGGTACTGGCAATGATGCATAACGTTTGATGGGACGCTATTTCTGTTAAAATTTATCCAGAGAACCAAGATTGGTGTTCAGTGGAATTCTCTGTTGAGCAAATGAATTGTTGTTGCTTGAGTTTGTGTTTAGTCGATTAGATGTTTACAAATTTGGTGTATTAAACAGAGTGGTTAGTACATTTCTCCCATATGCTGAAGTGTGTTGATATTGGATATTTCTGTGTGTAATTTTGAACTTCAGTTCTCAACATTCTTTCCTGGTTAAGTACATGCAAATGTACTTTCTTAGTACATGTACCAGTACATGTCCGATTATACTAACCCAGTCTTAAAGGGGGTACCCAATGCTGAAGGAATGTTAATTCATTTAAAAGAGCATGATTTCATTAGCAGAAAATCATCCGCCAAAAGTTATTTAAAAAGTCATGTTGCCAAGGAAACCCCCAAATGTGTTAAGATTTCAGGATATTTTTGACCCCTCAGCTGTGACCCAGTTTCAACTGGGTACCCACTTTGACGTCAAAATGACGTCAAAGTGGGTACCATGTCACGCAATTCTAGCAAAATGCGCGCAAGGTATAATACATATTGTACAGTCTAGCGCGCAGCACAACTGCAATGCGCGAAGCTGGGTACCCACTTTGACGTCATACCTCATACTCAAATTTTTTGGTCAACTCATGACTTTTTATGAGAAAATTAGCCAAAATGCATTGATTTCGATTAAAAATCATCAAATTTTTAATGTTATTCTTAGAATTCTATTCTCGATCATATATCAAAAAAAAATTTACCATTGTGTAATCACTTTAAAGCAGGTTTGTACATCGTTGGACATATTTTGCAGGCAAGTATATGGGGGGGGGGGAGAGACTGAAGTAAAGGTGAGCAGAAAGTTGTACATCGGCAGACTGATGCATGTTTAGTTGGGGGGGGGGGGGGCATTGAGGGAATTTGGGTTCCCCATTGAAAGTTGTTCCTCTAGTTTCAAGAAAAACCCCTTGCCTGTACAGGATTTTAATGGGCAGGAATTTGGTGGGGATGTGAATTGATCGGGAGGGGGGGGGGGGGCATCCCCACCTAGCCTCTTGTCGATGGCCCTGGTGCTGTTGGAATCCCAGGTCGATACTGAAGTGAGCCAAATGTTTCGCCCTGATATCAACCATGGACTCTGGCAGCACCAGGGTCTACAAGATTTAATCCTCGCCCAGATTTTGAAACTTGACATTTAATATAACTGGAGTAAATTGAAATTTTGAAATAGTCCCCATGAAAGGTTAGAATTTTTTTTTTTTTCAGTTAATTGCAATTAGAATTCAGAAACTTTCAGATGGTCCTTCCCCCCCCCCCAATGTTGAAAAAGATTTATGCCCATGATCTCTCGAGTGGCGAGGAGGGGGGGGGGGGGGGGTTGGGGTCCTATTGCGGCCCCCAATGTTCCCTTGCATTACACTGGAACATTTTCATTTAAAAATACAATTTTTTGGGGGGGGGGATGTCAAATTACCCCTCCCAGTAGGAATAGGGTTAAAGAAGAAGCCTAGTGAATATTACATGAATGAGAAATATGGGAAGGGCTATAGATCTGTTTTTCAAGGTACCTTTTCCAGTTTCACCTCTTGAGAAGGGCATTCTTTGTGTCAAATGTTCTGTAATCTTTTTCACAATATTTCTTGGGGTTTCCTCTCAAAAGAAAATTAACAAAATCACCCTTTCCCTTATCAAGTATACATGCAGGTATAATACTTTACCTTCAGTGCTATATAGTACTGTGTAGGATCTGGATTTTGACATTATCATGGGGGGGGGGGGGGGGGTCAGATATATAGATATACACACACACAACCTGAAAAATGTGTGAAAGGGTAGCTTTTGCTTCAAAGGCCCATTTAAGATGCCAAAAAGGGCAAAAATGAAAAAGTTATGCTTTTGTACTTTAATAGATGTGTTTAGGGTACCCTTTTCTCCATCCTTATTCTGGTCTATTTGTTCAGGGTATATTCAAGGATGTTAACCTCATTTAGGGGGTAAATTTTTTGAGAAGAGGCTCAAAAACTTGAGAAGGCGATTTTGACCATTAGAATTTGTTAAGGTGGTTTTGGAAAATCTGTGCTCATGCATGTGTACGGAATTATACCAACTGCCCTCCTCGTACATGTATCTTTCAATGTAAGGAAGATCAGAGACCACCGCTATACTCAATTGGTTTTGTGCCAATTGTTATTTTTCACTACCCAAAACGTGAGCTTTAACATACATCAATTGGTTCAAACACAAAAAAACGAAAAAATTTTCACACAATTTTCCTTAAAATACTATTTTCATTTTTAATCTTGACATAATTCTTGCAGAACTTGGTGGAGCTAGGCTCATTACACTCTCCATGGCATTTTACAAGTACGCAACGTGCATCAATAATCAAACTGACAACACAAGTGCCAATGTGATTTTGATTCCTTTTTAGTCTATGGAATAAGACAATACATGTATTTATAAAGTTTTCAAATAACATGGATCTGATCTACATGTGAATGGCAACAAAATAACACAAATCACAAGTTAGACTGAATTTTACAGTTTGTCCATTTTCTAGTCTTTTTTTTGGGAGGGGGGGTTCACATGGAAATAAATCGAGTTTTTTTCATAATCTTGTCCTTTTCTTGTTAAAGTATCTTCATAATTTTTTTACAGTACTTTCATCAATTGTTTTAAAACTACAAGAAAAGCTCTGCTGGGAAAAAGCAATAGCATAAAGAAGAACTGCAACATATTCAAAATCCTTTGTAAAAAGTACCATGGCCCCCATGGTACAAACACAGTAATGCGAACACACACAGTAATCTGATGGTATATGTTCAAACAACTAGTGTACCATCAAATTACTGTGGTGTACCGTCAAATTACCTTGGTTGTACCATCAAATTACTGTGGTGTACCATCAAATTACCATGGTTGTACCATGGGTACCATGGTACTTTTACAAATACAAAGGATGAGAGCCAGAAGGGCATCAACTTGCAAGATTTCAGTTAACAACCTTCTGTCTTTCAACAGTTTACATGCAATTTGCATATTTCTACACATACGCATAGACAAATGGTGCAACGAAGTAGTACAGAACTGTTGCTGGCTGCTCATTCGGCAGCTTGAGGAAGTCCAATTGTTCAACAACTTCAAGGTTTGGCAAACGCACACCTGCGACTCTGGCACGCAAATCATTATACAGCCAAATCATCATGACTGTTTACAGTTAATTTGGGCTTCTGCAATGCTTAGATCATTATTTTCACTACGTAAATTGTAGATGACCACATGAAATCAGAAGTAAGAATCTGTCTTTTTATCCACTGTGAAAATAATGCAGCAAATAAAATGACTTGTGCCGACCGAAGAGCCCATGATTTTAATATCCCACATATGCATTCTGCTATCAAAAAATTCTAGCATTTGATAACTATCTCCCCTCATCTTTGTCCTATGCTAAATTCAATCTTTTAACTCGTTAAAAGTAATTGGTTAACTGAAAAATCAATACAAAAAATTTTGCATTACTACTGCAACAATCGACCTATACAAAACAAACAAAATTTGAGTGGTCATACATATACATATCACGATTACACTTTGTAGTGAATGTCTTAAGCAGTGATCAGAGTCGAGGGTTATCTAGTCAGGCCTTCATGATACCGATGACCCCACAAGCCAAACGTCCTCCTGCATTACCGGTGGTCTTGCTTAGCTCATGGCCACCCTTGCCCAAGTCGTCTCGGTCCGCATGCACCTGAAAAGATTTGAGTGAACAGAAAAGATGAATTACAGACATGGTCCTTCTTTCATTAACCAGTTACCAATAACAAGTTACAATAAATACAGTGATGCCAACCTTTTACAAACCATTGCAGTATTTTGAGAGATTAAAGGCATTGGTTAACTTTGTGAGCAGCTGATTTAAAAAATTCTCAAACTAAGATGAAACGTGTGTATGAGTACTTGTATTTATACTCAAAAACCCTGAAACCAACCATAATTTGGAAGGAAAAGCTGTAAGTTAGACGCAAACCGTGATTTTATTAACTTTCGTCTCGAGAGACACTGAACTAAGAGGACCGTTTGCGCGAATTCAAAAATACCGTTACTTGCCTTCCGCCGCGTGATACGTCAATACACACAGTGCGGTCCGTTGAGTCATGTGCGCACTCCATACGTTAGGTCTATGCAACCGACCCTCGTATATTTTTCAAACATTGGTTCACATTTCTAATATTTAAAAATACTTCCCGTGGATATTATGCTCTGAAACTTTCACACTGGTATTTTTACACTATAACTGTAATGTTTATCCCATTTTTAAGTAACAAAATGAGATTTTTTTTAAAATCATAACAATGTTAGCCAATGCCTTTTAAAAAAAAAGTATTTTGGATGGAAAAACAGTATTTTCACCTTTTCTGCAATAGACATGTGTAGTAATTCGATTTTGGGGGAAAAAAGTATTTTCCATAAAACCTGCAGCATTTTAAAAAAAATAAAAAACAGTCTAAAATACTGCAAAAAAGGAAGTTTGCATCTCTGTAACTGTTATCAGCTCATGAAATACTTCACTGATTGACTGAGAAAATTAGTAAAAGAATTTTATCGCTGAATACTGTTAACAAGTTTTTTGTAAAACTGGGCCATGGACCAAGCTTTATAACATGCTGGCATTTATAAAGATGATCACTGAAGCCTGAAATAATTTCTAGTGATTAATAATGTGCAGGGATGACTCGGCTACACAGTGCAATTTCAACAGCACCTATGGGAGGTTGGAATATAAATTCACAACAGATGAAGGTTGGAACTTCATGATGAATCCAATGCTAATTTGGCATATTTTACAATGGATTGTAAAGTATACTGCATTGTTAAATCCATCAAAGTACCTAGTCCAACAAACTCCGGCTGGAGTTTATGAACAAGGCATGTTAATACCCAAATTAAATTGTATCCGATCATCTTATTCTGATGGGATAGGTCTCTCATGATTCAAATGCACCATGAACCTGCTTCAGATTTGCTTTAAATTCTCTGGTCTAAACAACAGAATGGCACTTTACCACGGTAACTTGAAGAGCAAAAGTTTACTAAACTAGAAGTGAAGATCAAATGAAGCTCCTTTGACTTACCACCAGTGAGCGCCCAATGATGGAATGTGGTCCAGAAAGAGAGATGGATTTGTCTGTAATGTTCACTGTGGCTTTGCCATCGCTACTGGCTGTAACATTTCCAAGATCACCAACATGTCTGGTAGAACAAATGCAAGAATGATGATGATAGCTACAATTATCTTGTGCACATATCCATCCTACAGGATACCCAAGTTGCCTCAAGAGTACAATTATTATCGTACTCTGGTTCAAGGCAAGCTGCCCTATGGTGCCAAAAGCAATATTCGGGCAATTACTTCCTACTAGATACTCATTTATTTAATACCCTTGAGTTTAGAATGGCAAATGTGTAGACTTCAGGGGAGCGTTTCATGAAAGGACTTGTCGGATGTTTTATCCGAAAAAGTCTGTTTTATCTGACGGTTGCCACAGTAACGATGCTTCTCAGCCAATCAAAATCAAGGAAAGATGTCAGATCTGATAACTTGTCAGACAACAAATGTTGATGAAACGCTCCCCTGGTCTTGGCGAAGGACAGGGAAGTACCCTAACTGGAGCTCAAACTGTGAACCATGTAATCCAAGGTCCTGTGACACTACATGTACCAGGCACTAGAATACATACATGGGCACCTAAAAGTCAAGTCTGAATTCTCCACATTATAATAATTTTAACATGAGGCTCAATACATGCACACCCCAGGATTTTAATCCAGACCACCTGAAAAAGAATAATTACAACAAAAAAAAATAGTGTGGAGTCGTGCTTCATATGGTCTTATATATTTATTAAGACTTCTTAATATGGCGGCCCTGAAGTACGTTCAACGACAGGTCATATGCATCGTGAATTTGCGACCACTGGATGTGAACTTTGTGACTTGCGTGGTCGCGAATTTCAGGACTTGGCCACGAAATTCATGGCGCACATGACCTGTCGTCGTCGAGCGTAATTCAAGTCGCAAACAGGGCCACCATACCTTAACCGTAAACCCCTAGAATGTCAGGTAAAGTTTGTTGGGATTATTTCATTTTTTTCCAGGTAAGTTGGTACACTTTCAATATATGGCAGAATAATATCTGGAACAATTGTAGCCAAAGCATTACTATGGAGGATCATATTTCAGAATTTTACTGGGAATCCTTCCTAAAGAGCCTACCTCATCTCATCTTCAGGGGCTCCATGTTCCTTGCTGTGGGGATTGAAGTGTCCTCCAGCAGACACACAACCTGGCAGACAAAATCAAATTAGGTCATGCTTAGAAGCATATTTTGTATTTTTTTCTACACAAAAAAAAGGGTGTGGAAAATGTTTCTGAACGTATATTGACAAGGGGGCCATGTGATGCAGCTAATTATCATACAGTACTCATATGGATGTGAAGGGACCCCATTCATGGCAGTAACTGTACATGCACTAGTCCTGAATCCACAAGCATGCCTGCCTATATTGGGATTTAGAAATAACTTTGAAGACATTCCATAGAATGGGCTAAACGGGATCATGAGCAAGGCTATTGACTGGACCATTCTACACAGTATTATTATGGAGGATCATATTTCAGATTTAGAAATAACTTTGAAGACATTCCATAGAATGGCCTAAACAGGATCATGAGCAAGGCTATTGACTGGACCATTCTACACAGTAAAGATAACTGTTATCAACTCCTGATGTGTCATACACTTTTCTCAAGAATAGTTTTACGGATGTCTTCCAGTTTCTGTTATTTCTTTTCTTTTTTAACTGGGAAAACATTGCTCAAAAGTGATGATACAAAGGTAATTATACTGCCAATGAAGACAATGACGTGATTATTAAACATAGGTTTTGTCAAGGACAATGAAAATGACCATGTAAATTGATTCTCATCATTATGCATATCAGAACTTGGGGCATGTCTGCTGTGGCAACTTGCACTCATGGCAATTAAATGGTTAATTACCATTGGTGTTGTCTCCAAACTGATGAACATGGAAGCCATGCAGACCAGGGGCCAGGCCAGTCACCTCACCCGTCACACTCACAACATCTCCCTGCAAATAAAAAAAAAAAATAGTGTTTAAGAAAAGCTTGAGTTCTGGGAAAGGTTGAAAATAGTATGTATAGACTTTCTCTTATTTTTTTTTTTTGGGGTGAGTTAGGATGAATACCATAGTAGAAAGGTTACCTGGAAAGGATTCCTCTTCAAGGGCCCTAATATTCGAGCTAAAGTGAATCATGATGGATTAAAAGATGACATTTATGGAATATATAATACAAAAAGGAAGAACATAGAATCTGCTCACTGTAAATATTAAGGGAAAGAGGAGTATATATCAAGGAGAAGAAAACTATACATTGAAAGACTGAAGAGATGGCTTGAGTTGTGAATGAAAGACAGAGGAATGGAACTAATGGTGAAGGCTAGAGCCAGCCAGTTGTAGAACATGATCATCAAAGTCAATATGTAGCTTTTTTGCAGTGGATACAAACCACTTAAGTGCCTAGAGCGTGACTGTAAAATGGGAACATTCCATGCCCATTTAACTTATATGAATACAGCAAGTGGTTCAGAAAGTTCCACTAGACCAAAAATAACTGAACTGCAACTGACACGATAACTCTTGATTTTTTTTTTTTTAAAGTTGCTATAAAAATTGCAGTCATTGACAAGATTTTACAAAAAAATTTATATGGTGTATGTTTCTGGTTATATGATAAATAATGTACAAAGAAGACAATGTTTTGTATTACTCTTGATATAAACAATATAGCACCATGCATCCTCTTGCTATACAGGTGCTGGTACAGGAGCTTGCATTGATTGGAAGACCTGGTACCTGTATATTTTTCTCTTTTTTTTTTCTACAAAGATGGCCCCTTAAACGAACCTTCCTCCATAATTCTCTTATCAATGGCATCTCTCAGTCACTTATCAATGCATTAAAGGAGAAGTTCAGATGATTTCATTAAAATTACACTATAAAGCTTAAAATTCAAGCTAACAGTAAATGCTACTTTCATTTGTCAACGTGATTTTTGTGATTTTTAAAATACCGATTAAGTGTTGGTTTTTTTACTCCGAATAATTGAATTTTACTACCGAAACCCAAACATGGTCATTGGTCGTGTGACGTAGGAGATGCATTTGCACTGCGCATGCACACATATTCTCTGTATGTCCTATATACAAAATGCCGATATGTCAAGCTTTTGGGTGTACAAATTACACCAGTTCTGTTCCAAAGAGAAGTTTTTTTTGCAATCCCGGATCCCAATGGACAGGGAGAGGTGTGCCCGAAGGATTAATAATATTGGAATGGGCAAATTCGAATTAAAAACTTATAAATATTCAAAGTAAAGGAAAGTGTGCAAAGACCACTTCGAGCCAGAATGTTTTCAAGTGCCGGTGGATAGGGTGTATGCCTGCGAAAGTGATGGGCTACGAGCCCATGAGAAATTGCAAGGTCTTTCCGTTGATCGCCCATTGATATGGTCAGATTTAATGGCCTTTACAAATTCTGAGGCTAACAAGTAGGCACATGAAGCATAAATGAAATCAGAAATGATATGGCTGTAGAGCTACTAAAATTCAGAAAAACGAAGCTACGGCACGCGTATGATATGTGAGAACAAAACAAACAAATATGTACCTCTACTGCAGTGGATCCTACAGCTCGCGCTAGTGTGCATACACGTACGTACATATCGCTGGCATCATTATCATCATCATGCATCGCTTGTGCGTGTGCGGTGCGGTGCATCTGCTACGTCACTGGGCCAGGCTGCGAACTGTATTGTGGATGAAAACGGGCTCGTACTAGAACTTCTGTTTATACAAGTTAATTGTTGATTACTCGGTAATCCTAGGGTATGTTGTGTAAAGTAAGACATTTTCTAGCAGCTAAATTTTTTCTCTTTATGATCCATGCATGCTTACAGAAATTGCCTTGACTTCTCCTTTAATGCTATTTCAATTATATTTCAACTGCCCAATGTCATCTGCACAACACACAAAAATAATGAAAAACCAAGATGAACATCAAAAAATGAAAAAAAAAATGAAGAAAATCAAAAGCAGTGCTGAAACTGCATGAACCAGAGACACAATCTTAACTTAAAGAGGCTGAAGTCTTCATTCAATAAATTATAAGTCTTTATTCATTTCAGAGAGCATGTCTATACTGATGTCGGCTACACGATGAACAACCAGAGGAAAAAAACAATTAAAAAAATAATTAAATTAAAAAAATAAAGATACTATTTTTAATATTAAATAAAAGACACCAGACCTGGAAGCTAACACAATTTACCTGGAAAATTGAGAAGAGTTACGCAACATCAAAGCTAAAAAATTTGCAAATTTTGATACCAGTTATATTGTTGAAAGACATGTAACAATACATGTAAGTTGTTTGTTACTAACAAACAACTTACTCTAAATGCTATTTAGTGTGGCATTGTAACACAGAGCAATTAAAAAATTTTTTTTTGTGTGAATACAACATTGGCCTGGAATCAACTCCCAACAAGTTGTAGACAGTACATCGATCACCAGAGGTGTTAAAAGCCAACATACAAAAAAAAGCCACCTACGTTTCGATTAATTTCATTTGTGCCCTCTCCTAGCATGGTGCATTATACCAGAAGGTCTTGCACTGCACATTGCACAACATCCAGATCCAGAGCGGATAAGACTACATTAACTTTAAAAAGCTGTGGCAAAATAGAATTAACGAAAATGAAATAAAACGAGAAATGTAATTCGTCACGGGACGAATTAGGTGGTCTGTCACATTCTTTTAGTAAAAGAATGTCCCGGGGGACATCCAAATTAAATGTCACAAAGAAGATAATAAGGTCTGGGAAAAAGACTAAAATAGATTTGGGACGATTTGAAATCGCAGTATCACGAACAATTGACCCAAAGATGTATTAACACGTTAACGAATGAGATTTGCAGTAGGGTTGTACATTAACATTAACAGTTTATCTAATGTTCGATGACCTGATGAACTCGAAAAATATTCAGGTCTGAGAAGGAGACTAGCATCACAGACCCAGGACGATTTGATTTGTACATGTACATGTAGTATTATGCAAAGTTAACCCAAAAACTTCAATACACGTTCATGAATCATATTTGCAATAGAGTTGTACATAAACTAATGTACACTGCAATAGACAAAACAGGCAAAATAACGCAGTTATCGCATTGTTTGAAATTGTATATGTAAACGAAGTCGATGAAGATGGTAATATAAAAGGGCAAAAAATGTATTAAAAAAAAAAAAAAAGACACAGCCGTCGCCGGGAGTCAAACCGGGGACAATGAGGATGTTAGACAAGTGCTTTACCAATGGACCAGAATATAGTCCATAGAGATAACACGTAGATGGAAAATGGGATTCCAAATTCATATCTTCCAGTTGAAATTCCGATATGTTCCTGACATCTAATTAAATAATAAATGGCACATTTAAGATAGACGATTTTCTCAGCTACAACATACTCCAAGCTGAGTGAGGATCGAGCAGAAATGACGAAGCTGTTGCCTCGAAAAAGACGGGAATGTAGAATCAAGAATTGAGAAAGGGTCATGTTCCATAGACAATACATGCAAAACGTGAAAAATTGACATGCCCCCGTCAGTGATGGAGTCGAGGCCGGCACTTCCGAGTCACGAGGCCGCTGGATAAAAATTTCTCCCATAGACTTTGTACACGTGACTCGGACCAAGGCCAAGGCCGGCAAAATGTGGCCTCGAGGCCGGCCTCGACTCCATCCCTGGCCCCCGTTTATCGTAAAATTAGACGATGATGCCGATCTCAAATTGAAAAATAAAGTAGTTTAATATATAAGAGCTTTGCCTCAGCTACAACATATTAAAATCCTGGCGAAAATCGACCAAAAATAAGCGAAATAATCTTGATTAAAGGTAAAAAATATGACGTCATAATTGAAAAACTGAAATTTTGAGTTCACATGAGAATATGGCGACCTTCCGACGTTCGAACCCCCCAATTTTTTTCATGAATTCAAATCTTCAACTCATAGACTTTCAGAAAATGTAAAAGAAATGGGGGGTCCCCATGCTTTTTAATGAGCTATGGCGGATTTTAAAGGGACATGTTTTTACATGTTTTTATGTTATTTGCCATATAAACGCGCGTACAGATTTCAAACTTCGACGCGTGCGTGCGGCCTTATGGTCAGTTGAAATCGATTATAAATTGATGGAAATGGTCAAGAAATGTCTCAGAATTGCAAATCAAGTGAAAAAACAGCGGTTTTACGTTATTTAGTTGCGCACGCGCAATACGCGCGTGCGTGCGGTTACGCGTGGAAATTTTCGAAATGCTTAAAATGCCCTGAAATGGATTTTGGTTTGATCCTTGAGTGATTTTGATTTCGCGTTTAAAAAGACAGAATTGTTCAGATTGATATGAATATTCATCATGACAAATATGAATAAGAAATGGCATTCTGTTAAGAAGAAATGATCAAGACACAATTTTTACAAAATGCCGCCTGGATGACGTCACGAGGACCCGATGAACTTGAAAATGACTAAAAATCCGAGCTCTCGTAATGACTGATTATTCCTGAAAATTTGACGAAAAATGATTTAGCCAGTTCTGAGATTTCTCGACTGCACAAAAAAGTGGGTACCAATAAAAAGAATAATAATTAAGAATAAAGAAAATTCTGACGAAATTAAAAGGTGATCTGTCAAAGATGACAGACCACCTAATGATGACCCCCCCCCCAAAAAAAAAGGAAAAAAGGAAAGGAAAGAATGAAAGGTACGGTATGTGGTACAGAAAATGCCTCATTTAATGATGAGAAAGAGAAAAAGAATGACATGAATTACAAATTATACTTTGTCTTTAAATTATCTGTTTCCCATGGGGGATGCCAGGACACAATCACAAACCATAACACAGGATGTCTCCTACTTGTCATGTATTTGTATCTGCTACCTATTTCTTTAATGAACTTACTAGATCTATATCTAAAACATGACAGAGTGGAACATGTAATGTTACATTTTACCATGACCCACACAAATTGAGTTAATCCAATCACAACACGTTACAAGGGCACCGCCCACATCAATCCAGCACTCCACTCCTGCCTTCCAGTACGTGCAGGGTCGGTCACCACTATAACTTATAAGGACAAGCTCAATGTCAATTTACGTACATAAAGGCATGGCATGTATGCAACCTGCATTGCACACATGCGTACACTATAATGACTAAGCACATTTATTGAGCGAGTTGGGGAGCTAAACATCATCCAATTAACATAGATACATGAATTTTACCTTAACGCTAAACTGGATCCATTTTTCTTCACGTGACCCTTGAAGGAAAATTCTGCCAGTAATTCACCATGGTTTTGCCTT
>CM057160.1:6454338-6594784 GCA_029962745.1 Echinometra lucunter
GATTGTTTCATCCAAATGATTGTGGATTATATTCAGTATAAATTCACCACCATTTACTTATCAATCACGCAAATTAACAGCTCACACATCAGTCAATTCTCCCATCATTCAAAAAATTCATCCACTATTCTATCCATCAACCAAACAATGTACAAATTAATTCCTCAATCACTCATGCAATTATACAGATTACTGAATTGAACAGTATTCGTTCATCAACCATCAACTCAATATCAAAACTATAAATCAGAAACTTAAATGATTCTGCAATTTATCTTTGATTTTTCATGAAGTCTATCAATCCATCCATCTATCACTTGACAAACATTCAGTGAGCTCTTATGTACTCTACTTGAAGGTGTTTGTGTTGTGTCTACAAAACCCCCGAACAATGTCAACAGTTCTAGTACGTGCTTGTCTGATGGTACAAATTTCATCATTTCTTAATCAAATCCTCATGGCGTGTATAAATTTCAAAACCTGTATATCAACAGAAGCACTTCTAATTCTATATTGTTAGACTAGAAAGGGGGGGGGACAATTTTTTGATCAAGAAATAATTGGGAAACATGAAATTTGGAGGATGACAGTGACACCCCCCCCCCCTCAAAAAAGGAAACACCAGAAAACAGAAAAGAATGAAGACACCAAATAAGAAATAAGAAAGCACATCCTTTTTCTTGCAGTCACAGAAGTCAACCACAAACTCACTCATGATAAGCCTCTTCACTGCATACACAAGCCCACATTAAACACTATGCTCACCACTCACAAAAAAACACAAAACACTGGGATTTTTTTTTTTTTTTTTTTTTGCGCATATGTGACTTTATTGTACACTATAGAATTGTGTGGGGATGTGCTTCACACACTTCTTTGAATGTCTTTCAGTGGTAGCCATATCCTTCAATGATCTTCTGGTAGGGGGCGATCTTGTCTCCAACGCTCTTTACAGCCTTCCTTCGCAGGGCCTGACAGATTTAAAGAAAAGACAGCAAAAAAAAAGGGTAAGATTATTGAAAAAAAAAACCAAAACAGGGCAAATACTATCGAATCATGATAACAAGTTAAGGCTTCCTTTTACATGGCCTGGTACCACAAACAAAAAGGCCAATAGAACAGTAAGATTCCTCAAGATAACTAAGTTGTAAATGAGGGAAACACAAAACAATGAGAACGAAACTCAGTTTACTGCCTACGTCACTTGTCAGTACCTTCTAGTGCCACAATATCTGTTAGCATAAATTATGAATCTGGAAGAACTATAAAAAGTCTCACAGTAATAAAGATTCATTATCCTTTGAGGAGACTCGAGAGCAATGAGGATGCATGATGCCCACGACTTACATACTTCAGAAAAATAACCCATCTGAGAGCACACGAGAGTGCTTTCCCCTACTTACCAAGTTGTTTGTTTGTTTGTTTGTTTTTTTCATTTGTACACCCCTCAAAATGTCAGAAATATGACTAACCTGCATCAGAATTCATACTATTCTCATTGCATTTTCAAACAATGTAGGTAGGATGATAATTCATCACTAGCAAGCTAGTCAACATTTGACTAACAATGGTGATTACAATAAATGCCTCATTTAGAAAAAAAAAACAAACAAACATGGGTTTCACATGTGTTCCCTCTTTTTAGAAGCCCCTAATATATTCTCTCAATAAAATGGAAAACCCCACTCAGAAAGTGAGAAACAAGCCTGTAACAATTGACATCAGACACAAATAATGCCAAAATGTGCACAAGGATAGCAGGCTTACAGGACCACCTTCAAAGCTCGATTTACTTGGTAAAAATTTGATAAATCTATTTTCCAGTTTGAGCACATTACTTTTTTCCCCTACTGTGTGCTCATCGCATACAGTCAGACCTGTCTATATATGAGTGCTATTCATGGGACATTAAAATGGCAACTTAACCCATAGACGTACAGCATCGCCTTTAGGCGACGTTTTGCGTATTGTGAGAAAACTAGGCCTTCCCATGACCTGGGACCTGGACAGGGAGAAAGAGCAAAAAATGGCCAATCAGGAGGTATCTCTCATACCTCATGAATAGATTTGCATGCTGAGCTATTCATTTGAGAAAGGCCCCAACTGGACATTTCACTCTGAGTCCGTATGAGCCTGGAAAATGTTGACGTTGCTGCATAGAAACCGCGCGTATCCAGGGAAATCCCCTATTATCGATATTTGCGACCGCAATATTGTCTGACTGGGACTCAAACATGGCCACCAGTTTGGCTCTGCGATACGCAGGGGAGCTAGTTTTCATCCTTTATTTGCATTGTCTCATCATTTTTTCATTCATTTACATCTATTTAAACCTTTGTTCAGGATAATTCTTACTTTCTGTGGATATATTAGCGTTTGATTTTTTGTCTAGTGGAGTTTTGGTGAGTTGTGGTTGAGCATTGTGTTTCTTTGATGCGACGTTGATCTGTGCACTGTGACTAGCACAACGGTTTTTAGCTTGACTACATCAGTGTTTGATTTTCCCCCTGTCGTTTCTGCTTTTAGTTTTGCTTCTACACCCTCCTGTCGTCACTGTGAATAACTATCATGTGATGTATCTTTATTTCTTTACGGAAAATTGTGTTCGTTTGTTGTGTATTTTCCATGGTTTAGCCTGAATTTTGCCTAAACCAATAATCTGTTTTATTTGTGCGGTGCCATGCTGTGACCTGTGTGTGTGTTGGACGCACTACGTTACGTGTCGTGTATACGTTTGACTGTGAAGTGTGAGTGTAAAAAACTGAGCGATTTTGGTCTCAATTTCTGCAATCCTACTTTTAGTAGCCAAATTATTGATACATCTGGGAAATACAGGTCCTAAATGTGTTGATTCTCTTTCCTCGTTGTTGTGTTCCCATTGAGAATGAAAAATATAACATGAAATCGTGTTATGTCTCATACATCATTTTTTCATCGACATCGTGAATCAGTGCCCTGCATGTCTGCACATGCACCAAGCTGGTGGCCATGCATTCTAACACCTAGACTATATGGCTTTGCCATTTACGAAAAATATAAATAACCACCCCTAATCCTATTAAAGACAATCACAAAAACAATTCTACTTCTCTTCCAAAATTTTCCCCCCTGAATTTCTCTTCCTCTTTGATGATAGAGACAGTGTATCGCTATGGAGAAAAAATGGGGAGAGGAACACTTGTTACAAGTCTGATTCATAATTCAGGCCTTGTTTCCCATTCTCAACCTCTCTTATCATCTCAATTTATTTTCTGGCTGGCCAAGACCCAATTTGTTTATAAACAGGAGATAACGTTTCGATAAACACCACCAAAAATCTGTAAACACAATGCAGCTGGCCTGTGTACTGTGCACGCACGTGGCCTGGCCTGGGAGCTTGATCTAGCTGGGGTCGCTAGTCTTTATTTCTAGTAATTATTCACTTACTATTTATTCTAATAAGCTTTTTTATTACAGTTTTGATGTATTTTTATTCATATGAATGTCGAATCCAATTCAGAAAATTGTGTCACTTGCTCAAATTTCTTATTAAAATATTTGCCTAAATAACATGTCTCTAAAAATGCTTACATACATTTGAAAGGTTTAGAAGACAAGACTACACATTCACGCTTCGTACAGATCACGATACACATTCACTGCACTGCACAATGTCTGTTATCGGGCGGGAAAGTGATAAGCGTATGGCATAGTCCTAAAATTTGCATAAGCAGTGTGGGTTGTTCTATTTCTTTCAGGGGAGGGGGTGAATCTTTCGAATTTCATTGATTTTGGATTATGTATAAATCAAAACATGATTGCATGTACATACCTATTCATTTTTCATGTAAATAAATTCGAATAATACAACAATCCATTCTATAATTCTACATTTTTATGATCATACTTTTGACTTAATTGTCTAATCCCTTTGTGAGAAATAAACTCTGCCGTCTGGACTTTTTCGCGGATTGGAGATTCCATGATCGTATGGGGGTGAAACATGCAATAGATTTGGAAAATGAATGGACAATAATGATATATCGCACTATATGAAGAACAGAGCAGAGTGATAAGATGTTTGAATTATTTCATTCTATTGACAAGACACAGAAAATGAAGAGCTACTATGATGGCATTTTTTCCCCCAATGAACAAAATCATTTTCTTGAGCGCGGACCCTTCAATTAAAATGCAGATGCCAAGGGCTAAAAAAAAAAAACAAGAGTTGCCGGCGGGAAGGTGTGTACTTTTTGAGTGATCGATGGAAAACATAGTACCGGTAAAGGCTTGTACGTCTATGGGTTAAGGGAAACATAATGGCCATCATCAACAAGAAACCTTTCTAAAAAGGTTCATGAATATACATTTCTTCCTACAGAAAGAACATCAAAGTGACCAATAAGACCGATTGGCCTCTAAGACAGGTTTGACTTTTATTTGTAATACATGTATTTGGTAGATGCGCAAAAAAATATTCAGTCCGAGTTAAGACATGAATCTGTTAGGACTTACGGCTTTCCTCTGTTCCTTCTGGTAGTGGAGATGTGCACGTGCCTTCCTCTTCTCCTCCAGAGCCTCGATGATGTTCCTGTACTTCCAGCCAACTTCGTGAGCCAGACGGCCAAGTTGGCAGAACTATTGGAAGGAACAGAACACAATAAGAATTAATATTAAAAGCATATTTACAGCATCTATTTCAGGATATTCCCCTAAATCAACTACACATCGTTATTCCGTTTCATTACAAAGATGAAGAATTAGCAAGCATATTCACATTTTTCAACATCTGACTTGGAAACACAAAAATAAGCTACACACAGCTCTTCCATTTCTGTCTGCCTGACACGTGCTCCAGTAACTATTGCTTTACAGTCAATTTATCCTAAGCTAATAAAGTTTTTAACTCCAACCCTGGACCAAACATTATACCTTACCCTAAGCCTAACCTAAAACCCAATTGCAAGTTGCAACCCTTACCCTACCCCTATATAGCTGTTAAAAAAAAAAAAGAAAGAAATGTCACAAGAGCAAATGCTGAATCTCAGTTTCTTGTCTTTTTATAACAGCTTTGAGAAAATCAACAAACTTGGATTCTTCGTACATTGAAATCAATTAGTACATCAACTTTCGACTTGAAATTCATGATCTGTTTCAGAACTTGCAGATTTGTTCTCATGTTTAGATCGATCCGCTGAATTGAAATTCATCACAAACAGACCACTTAAAGAACACCTCCAATGCAATCTCTGAGGATGAGGCACAAAAATGCATCCATCAATAGCAGGGATCATTCTGCTTGTGCAAGACCAAGTATACAGCATAAAAGCAATTTAGACTGTTTATTCTGAATAGATTTATCTTAGAACGCAAAACAGTACGCCAAATTGGTATTCCACTAGACATTCTTAGCCCTCTTAGGAGTTTCTCCTCCTGGATTACCAAAATGTATGTCTTTGTTGCCAGTATGGCAAAGCCTTGCTAGAGTTGAGGCAAGTAGTTTTGATCTGGTCTTTTGTCTTCTGTTTATTCTACCATGGAAAGATGGTCAAAAAAAAATAAATAAAAAATAAATAAATAATAATCAGAACGTGTTACTCTTCCAAACCATGTCACATACACCAGGATTTTAAAAAAATGTAAATGATTAACAATTGAAAAGTGTTGCATTTTCACTGACATGGTATAACACTTTGATAGGTTGCTTACCTTCCTGCCTGGTTTGAGACGCATCACTCTCAGGGCAGCGGGTACGACAAACCTCTTCTTCTGCACAAGGAAAAACAAGGAATGAAGGAAAGAATTAGTCACTTAATGTCTTTGCTAATTAGGCAACTGAAAATATAAACCCTCTGCAGGAGCCTAATGGGATTTGAATTAAATGATGGAGTACACACGTGCTATCAATGGCAGCAGATGAAACACCATCCTCGACTAAAACATATCAATAAAATTTGTTTACTTTTTATGAACAGTGTATCAATACGCGCAGTATTAATTGTGAAACAAGTGAATGAAATGGATTAAGGTTAAAAAAAAAAAAAAACCTGTCTCAGAATTATAGCTTTTCTCATTATTTAATCAAACAATGTAGGTAGGATGATAATTCATCACTGACAGGCAATGCATAAAAATTTGTACAATTTTTGAAACAGTGACAGAACTTCATTTTTCCTAGTTGGTCACCTTGCATTACATGCTCTATTCACAAATCATTTTAACTTTTTTATCAAGATAATTTCAAGACTGCAATATTCAAAATAGGGTTCTAATTTGGATTAAGACACTGAGACAGATAAAGCATAAAATAAAAATATAATGCAATAAATATCGAAGGATCGGTATGCTCATCCCAAATGATTATGGAACAACACAACCCAATTTCAATAATGATGAATTCCTTTCTCATTCTGCCTTAGATTTTTGCGACCATTTCTCCTTCTTTTTTTAAAAGGAGAGCAGCCAGTTTAAAATTGGGTGAAATCCATTGATTGGGGAAACATTACCATGCCTGTGACACAACATCTTGGAAAGAGAAAAGCTCAATAGAAGGCTGTGGGTCTGTAATCTTTGTGACTTTGGCATTCCACACAAACAATCCTAAACGCAAGGTGTATGGGTCTACTACCATTCAGCCACAAACTCACCCTGTCGTAGGGGGCGGGACAGCCCTCAAAGACCTTGAGCCTCTCCAGAGCATCTATGCCGCGTGACCTCTTGTGTGGCAGCATTCCTGCAGCAAATAAACAACATACAAGCATCAACGTGGTGTTCATAGAATGATTACAGGTCATGCCCCATTCAGACACTGCAGTTTATTCTATAACCTCATACAGCGCTGCAAAATCGTGTAATGTAAAGTGAATACAGTGGAAGCTCAGTATAACGAGGTCCTTGGGACCATCAAAATTACCTTGTTATAGCAGGAATCTCATTATATCAGGGTTAAGAAACAATAAAATGTAAAGAGCTGGGACCGGAATATTACTTTGTTATATCAGGAATATTGTTTTATCAGATCTCTTTATACCGAGTTTCCACTGTAGTATGAGAGTAGAAGCTGGGAGGGGGGGAGGGAGGATATAAAAGGTAGAGCTGAATTAGCGGTGCAAAGTAACTGCATGC
This sequence comes from Echinometra lucunter, assembly GCA_029962745.1. Classification (NCBI taxonomy): domain Eukaryota; kingdom Metazoa; phylum Echinodermata; class Echinoidea; order Camarodonta; family Echinometridae; genus Echinometra; species Echinometra lucunter. The sequence continues at coordinate 6,461,443 of CM057160.1, forward strand.
CTACTAACTGACCTGTACCATAATACAAGAGACAGGAATATCAATTGTCCATTCCTAACACTAATCTTATCCAAGTTTGTTGCGACAATGTTTGAAAACATGTACTGCCATGTCTGTAATGGCATTCATACATGTGTCATCTGGTTCAGAACTTGCAGATTTCTTCTCATAAAAATGAATTTCGATCCGCTGAATTACATTCATCATGAATGACACTTTTCAAACCAGCACAAATTAAATCATTTCAAATTTTGCAATTTATTTCTACCACATAATTTAGAATGGAAATAACTTTTCATCTTTCAAGTTTAACCAAAAGCATTAAAAGGTAAACATAACATGATCTACTTCACTAAAATAGTAGTTACATAAGAAATTTGAGGGTAACACAAATACTTCGTTGTGCTCAAAATATGTGAGAAAAAAAAAATTAATTAAGAAAATATCACATGATGATATCACACTATATTATCAACCATTCCTCTTTTAACGACCTATAAACTAAAAGAAACTGCAAATGAGTTTTGCCCCGCACTTACCCCTGATGACTCTCCAGAACATGCGGCTTGGACTTCGGAGATGGTAGGGCCCTCGGGAAGGCTTGGTGTTGGTGCGCTTGCGCATGAACTGCATGTACTTCACTGTACAGATCATTGAAATACAACAAAAATAAATGGGAAAAGAGTGATCATATCAATTCCTGATGAAAGTTAAAAGTTGAGAGTGAAGACAAGGATACAAAAGGCAAAGCATTTTCATCACTATCTGATTTCATTGGGTAGACATTAGTGGTTGATGATAAATCAATCTATTTTCACTCCAGCAAGCAAAGTTCATCTATTGTTCAATCCCTGAAACATTTTGATTCAAGTTGAAATTCAGCCAATCTCAGATGGTAGTGCATGTAAAAGAAAGTCTTCTCATGGTTTCTCACTCGAAACAGTGAGGTGATATCATCACTGATGGCCAGATTTCAAACAATGAACAGAATATCATACATACTGGATAAATTGAATATTCTGACTGAAGGACATTTCTTTGACGATCTAAAATTTGCAAATGCATGTATCTTTATAAAAATGAACGTTTTACAGCAGAGATATAGCATGAAGTTAGAGTTCCGATCGAGTCTTGGGTTCGGGTCGAGTTTCAGTTAAGTTGGGTCCAAGGTGTAAGCCAGTAATTTGAATAGTGTAAGAAACTATGTGTTGACTGAGCCTTGTTTCCTACCTTCACAATGTTAATATGTAAGCCCATTCTAAAAGCAATATACTTGCCTTTGTATTTATGATACATATCAGTATGTTTGGGGGTTTTTTGCTTTGCTTTTTGCAGCAAGTAAAGGTTTGCTTTTGATTTTTGTGAATTTATTACTGTTGTTTTTTAATTTTCTTTAATTCAAAGCTCTTTTACACTTTTCCATATTTCTTTTTAAGCTTTCAAAAGCTAAATTATTCAACTCTCTCGCAAATATTCTTTTCATCCATGCTTACACTTGTTCCTGTAGAAGCTGCCGGAGATGTTGATGAGCTCACATCGTACCACGACGACCTTCTGACCTGTAATAATGACAACAAAAAGTGGGGAACATCTTAAATCTGAACATTTTAAATCTTTATTTGTTGATATCATACACAATACTGTCTCAGATGGTAGTGCATGTAAGGAAGATTTATTCTCATTGTTTTCACTCGATACAGTGAGAAATTTATCATCACAGACAGTAAAATCAAACAATAAAAATCAAACAGTAATAAGAATACTTTTTAGGCACAAGACCTTAGAGTGTCATGGATCACAGTCTCTCAAACAACAAATTTATAACATCTTCCAAAATTGAATACAGTGAAAACTCGGTATAAAGAGATCTGATATAACAATATTCCTGATATAACAAGGGAATATTCCAGTCCCAGCTCTTTATATTGTATTGCTTTTTTTAACCCTGATATAATGAGATTCACGTTATAACAAGGTAATTTTGATGGTCCCAAGGACCTTGTTATACAGAGTTTCTACTGTACTGATACCTTTGAAAAGGTTACTTTACTAGATTTTTAAAAACGGTTTGCCAATATAAAAAATGCATTCTATACAAAAAATAATAAAATAGAATAAATACATGATGAATAAACAGATACATATTAACATAAAAAAATAAAAAAAAATTTTAAGACCAATGTACATTAGTTCTACAAAACCACCAACCCCTAACAGTTATCTAACTTCTGAAGAGAAACTAGGGCCCCAGGGCACCACACTAACCATTTTTGTAATCATGCAGAGGCCATGACTGACACAATAAGGGTCTTCATGTTTGGAAATGCTCTTTAGAAAAAAAATATATAGGGGGGGGGGGAGGGGATAAGTGTTAGAAGTTTAGTTGTTCATGTATGAGAACTAAAAAAAACACCAAGAGAAAGAATCAAAACAGTAACAGTAAAGACTTAGTTTTGTATTTAATGCTTTACTTTAGTCAGAAGAAGAGGAAATGGTACATCTAATAATCTCACCCTGAAGGAGGTTCTTGGCCACTATGGACGCTAGACGTCCAAGCAAGTGACCTCTCCCATCAATCACCAGCACCTGGAAGAAGAAGAAGAAAAAAAAAAAGAAAAAGTGCATTGAATTTCAGTTTTAAAAAAACCCAAAACTTCAAAAATGTGTACACTGATTTTACACTTTTAGTAGTTTAAAGAAGGGGGAATTACAAAGGTTGCCAAACAAAATCTCTCTTCCATAGAAAAACTTTGTGCTTTTGCAAACAATATTTCTTCTTGTAACACCGATTTCAATTTCATGGAAATTTTAAGAGGAGGTGTCTTTGCAGCATACCAGCAAGACTAGTGGTCAGTATTGACCTTGACCACTAGCGTGCGTTAGTGCATTTACAAGGATATTGGTAATAGTGCAAAAAATTGATGCGTACAGTCCTATTCCGGATGAATTGTCCAGAGAAAAAAACACCTTTTTCGCAGATAATTATTGGATATCAAGCGGAAATGTAAGTTTTATTTTCTTTTTTATTATGAATATGAAGATTTAGATCTATATATTTTGAAAGGTTAGACCTTTCAAAATATAAACCATTCTTGCTGGTTCTAGTGGTACTTGAGCGGCTGCCTTACTACATATGTAGTATAAGAAAGCCAAAGTGTCTTTGCATTGCACTCTTCTCAATTTAAACTACCTTGCTGCTTCTCCCAAGAAGCAAGTTGCAACATTTTTTGTACCTTAAAATCAGATATCTAATGTTCCAGAGTGGAGTTCCTATCATAAAAGTCATGCAGTGGATTTCAAGCTTAATACAGCTCCCCAGAAGGTTTATTCTTCTAATCACACACACACACACAAATCAAATCTCATTTTTAATATTTTCTTGCTCTGCTTTTAATTTGATGCTTGTTCTTAGTCCAGTATGGGTGGGATGGTAAAAACAAAATTCTATTTTCTTCTTTGGCTTTGCAATTACTATCAAATTTTCAAACATCTCAAGAAGTTTTAAATTCAGCCAATCTCAGATGGTAGTGCATGTAAAAGAAGTTTTCTCATGGTTTCTCACTCGAAACAGTGAGGTGATATCATCACTGAAAGGCCGATTTCTCTCAAACATCTAAAATCTCAGTAAAATATGACAAAACAAATGGGCTGCTGACAAGAAGGAAGTAGTGTTCTCTGTTACATAAGTTGGGCAGATCGAGGAGCAACAGCTCTCAGCAGTGATCAAAGAATTTTTTTTTTAATTCACATGATCAAGATACTTTAGATCCAATTGAAGGAACGCGATGGAAATCACTGGAAATAGGATATATTATCATCCTAGGGTGTAAAGAGCAAATATTTTCTACAAATTTGTTGATTATTGTAGTGTTTTCTATGCTCAACTATAGAGGGCAGCATCCACATAAATTTACACAGCTCACCATACTAATGACTGTTCCCCTGGCCCCGTGTGTAATTTAATTAACTTAATTAGAATAAGCAAGGTAGACGAAATTATGGTGGCCCTGAGTACGCTCGACAACAGGTCATGTGCGACATGAATTTCAGGGCCAACTTTGTGTCCCATTCGCGAAATTCACTACCCGTGACGCGAACTTTGCGTCCCAGTTGCGAAATTCACGACCTTTGACGCAAAATTCATGACCCGGGATGCGAAATTATGACCCAGGATGAGAAATTCATGACCTGGAAAGCGAAATTCGCAACTGGGACGCAAAGTTTGCATCACGTGTCGCGAATTTCGTGACAGGGACGCAAAGTTGGCCGCAAAATTCACATCGCACATGACATTAGACATGAGTACCTTTTGTCAAGCGTACTTCAGGGCCACCATATAACTGGGCGCTACAAACCCACTTGCCCGCTTGCCCGTAACAATCATGAAAGGGCAAGTAAATTCACTCAAAGGCAAAGCTATTAGACAGTATTACCAGAACAAATGAAAAAAAATCAATGCATATGATGCTCATAGTTCAAGTACATCTTTAGCAATGGCTATCAATGTTGCAAAATTGAACTCAAACTGTCATGAATTTTCGTAATTTGTGGAAATAGAGCAAGTGAGATATGTTTTCAGGCAAGCAAGATATGTTTTGGGCAAGCAATTTTCAAAGCAACTTGCCACGGGCAAGCAGGAAGAAAAATTTATGTAGAGCCCTGAATATACATTCAATAAACCAATACTGTAGATATTGCCAAGGCAAACCCGGAGAATAGGGCGCATATTCATTCGTGTGCAAGCAAATGCAGCCCAGTGGCAGCGGCGATGGGGACAATCTGCACAAGATTCAGCGATGAAACATTTGTGTGTTTTACTTTGAGAACATTTCTGGCCAAAATCAAAATGATTTTCATCACATAACCAAAAATCTGAAAGCCAAGAGGACAATGTAATATATTCACTGATATTAGAACATAATTACCTGATTAAAACAAATTTTAAAGTCATTTAGAACTCAATTATGAACTTGTCACATACCCTGACTCTAAAGTTAGCTCTCGGCTGTCTCTACCGATCTCTGTACGATCGAATTGCATGCGTTCGCGTTCCGGTCCCGTATTCTCCGGGTTTGCCGGTGTTACGACTTTTTAGTTGCTGGAAATAAAGTGTTTCCCCCATCACACCACCAGCAAGCATATGCATGCATTAACAGCAACGCACAATTTGCCAATTGATGCCATGGGTGATTTCAAGTTCGGTGTGCGGTGTTGGTGTTGGTGTTGAGAGCGTGGAAAGGCTGCTGAACCGAGCTCCAACACCGTCGGTCAGTTCAGAGGGACGATACCGCTCTGATCCGATCACCCTTATCGATAGCTCAACACCGAGTGACGTCATACGCTATAGCGAAAAATCTCGACGATAAAATCATTTCACCTCAGAATTTCTAATAAATCTACATCTTATTGGATTCGAATTGCATAATCATTTGAAGAATCCAAGGAGAAAAATATTACTCTTCCATGGAAAATATATGGTTTTGATTATACCACGTTGTTTTGACTGCAAAATGGGTTTAACCACCAACATGTGACGAGTGGCCGTAGCAAAGAGTGCCGCTGCTGTGCAAGGGACAAGCCACAATAACATGTTTGATTACAACACCAACACCAACACCGTACTTGAAATCATGAATTTCCCGATCCCTAGGGGCTGGTGTTGGTGAATGGGGATTTTGCATGTAAATCGTCAACACGAACCGTGATACTCGGTTCAGCAGACGACATTCAACACCAGCGGACAACACAGACTACCGGAAATACGTCAAATTGTGCGAGGTCAACCCCAACACCAGCCTGATTTCAAGTTCGGTGTTGAGGCTGGTGTTGGTGTTCTCACAACACCAACACCAGCCTCCAACACCGTACTTGAAATCACCCCATGTCAATACAATGGCACTGGCACACTGCATGCAAATGCACACAGTTTGCCACGCGCGTGGACTAATCCATGTAACCACGCACTAAAGGCAGCAAGTGCCAATATGCAGCAAAGCAATTGCCTCATATTTATATGCCATTATCTCAAACTAATAGATCACTGAGGTCAATATGATTAGGATCATTCAAATATGTGATCATGATGGTTTCTGTTCATTAAACTTTAAAGTAATTCTTTACACCAAATTTTGATAAAGGGATCGTTATTTCAAGAGGTTTCTTCGCGTAACTACCTTCGTAAAACTCGACATGGCTGCGAAAAAGACCGATGGATGACCTTTCAACTCCGACGTCATATTATCATAGGCCTAAACTTCTAAAGCAAAATACTAAAATTAATGTCGAATTTCCCTCTTATCATAAAAATTCGGAGCTCAGGGAGGTCTAAGTATGAATGAACATGTGAATTTGATTTTTTACTTCCTAGATTCTGATCCCTATGTTTTTATTGATAACATTTTTAAAGAGCCAACATTGGTCACAATTTTGTTTTGTTGATATAAAATAAGTCCGATAATGCTAACAGCGTGACTCCGTGGCGCAACGGTAGCGCGTCTGACTCCAGATCAGAAGGCTGCGTGTTCGAATCACGTCGGGGTCAAAAGCAAATTTTTGCTTTTTTTCCCCCCACCAAATACGAAAAAGCGTCGTCTCTCTTATCATTTCTGACTATTTTGTTTTAAATTCACACTTCTTCTTCTTTTTTTTTTTTTAAACTGAAATCGAAAATATGAAAACGAGAGAACACACCAGAAGCGGGGGAGGGGCAGATCGATCGAGGGGCAGTGTTCACCCAATGGGCCCCCCTGAAAGAAAAATAAAGAGAAAATTTCAGATCATGACTTTGCATAAAATATTAGAGCTCGCGCTATAAAATACAAACCGTCAGCACGATCAAAACTCAAAATGTTCTCACCCGTGCATGTTGGTTGCTAATACGCTCCTATAAGCTCGTAAAAGCAACGTTTCTGGCGCCAGGGTATTTTGATAGAGGGGGCAAGATGACCCATAGGTCAGTTTATTTAAGTTTTTAAAGAAAAAGTAGGGGCATTACATTGTTACATGACCTAATCATCTCTTTTCGCATATACTGTTCTTTCTTCTGGTCTCTTTTGGGTCACTTAAAAAATCATAGGGGGCGGTCCGCCCTCTTCCCTGTAGCGCCGCCCCTGTCATGTTTAGAAACCCTGCTGTACTGTATCTATCATTGCCGCTATGGGGACAAGGGTAGAATGAGTGCTCCATCTGAGGGGGGGGGGGGGGAGGGGGTTGGAACTGCTTTTGCCCCCACCATGCTAAGCCTACGTGACATTATACGAATTGCGATCATCATTCTGGTCGTATAAAAGAGCGGGTTATCTCAACGTAATTTTGTCACATTGTCGCTATCATCATGATGATAGGAGCAGTATCCTCTGTCTACCAGTGGCGGCAAAAGAAAGGAGGCGTATTTTTCTCTAAAATTATAATAACTAGGATGATTTTACCCGCCCCCTTGACAGTATAACGAACTTTTCTTTTCTGTGCTAGGAAAAAAGGCCTATAAATGCATGTTTTCAATACGGAATAATTAATGTTCTTGCATGCAAATTTGCAACAATCCATTTTGCCTTATCAGTGGGGCTCCCTCGCAACTACAGAAAATTGTCATTTTTTTAAAAAAAAAATGTAAAACGATAATAAGCTTTTCTTCGGTCTGAAATACATGGCCTCAACATTCCATTTTTTTAAATTTATTTATTTATTTTTTTTTTTTTGGCTCCCTAATGGAAAAGATATATAGACTTTAAACAGCGCGCGCGGTGTCTATGTCAGCGGGGCATTAAGCAGATTTTTTCTCTCTCTCTCTCTCTCTCTCTCTCTGGTTTTTGTTCTTGTTGAAGAAATAATTTTATCTTTTCTCTGCAAAATGAAATAAACAGAGCTATCGGAAGTTTCATCATACACGTCATTTCAGATCTACAAAACAAGTTTTTCAGTAATTTTGTAAGGGCTGTAATAGGGAGGTGATGTATTATATTACCTTGATCCTCGTCAGTGCATGGATGGATTATAGGATATGAATTTGTGGACTGGGATTTTTCAGAATATTCATTATTTTTCTCTGGGACTCCCATTGTATTTACAAAGTTTCTTTCGCAAGACACTGCAACTATGTAGTTTTCTTTTCCTTTTCTCTTAACCCCCCCCCCCCCAACCTGCACCTTCAGCACGTGCATTGCAGCGGGTTGGGGAGAGGAATTGGCATTCTCAAAAACGTCCAGCGGTAACTATAAAAGTTTCAACCCCGAGCACAATGTGTAGCGTCTTATCAAATCACCTTTTTTTTTTTTTCTTATTGATGAATTCCTATTAAAGGCTACTCGATGCCCCTACCTAACAAACAATAATGTGGGGGTGCCGGCAATGCCCCTGCTGAGTGGGAGTGTCCTTAGTGTAACCAAGCTATAGAGAAAGCACTTGATCGAAGTTTTTGGTTCTTTAGCGTGCTCCCGATTCAATTCCTATGAGAAATCGGGGGGGGGGGGGGGGTCTCATTGAGGCCTGTACATCATCCGCGTAGAATCACTTTCTGAAAAGCAGGCTGAACGAGAATTGAAGTATGTGGTTTTGATACCCTTAACAGGGAAACCTGTCAAAACATCTCCGATGTTTTTGCACCCTATTCAGGCTTCTCACTAGAAAATAATCCACACACGGTTCCCCTTCTGCGCAAAGCGCGGAAGTTTTCGAAGTACTTGTTATAAGAACACCAGATAAAGTTAGGTGTGGCGGCAGTGTATGCCATAGCGAAATGATGAAAAATATTTCTTGGTGAGCAGGAGTTGTCTACTAATGGCATAATAGCACAAATACATTGCCAAAAAACCAATCTGTGGCATTTATCATTAATGTTAGGGAATATACATGTATACTCCAATATTTTTTTTTACCCTTGTTGCCACGCATGGTGCAGCAATTTCACAAATGGTTCTTCCTTGTCTGAAATCCTGCATGTACGCATGGTAATGGAACCATGGGTGTTATGTACTGCAGAGAACCATGACCCTATGCAGGGAATGCATTAAATTTGATACCCCTTTTCTTGATTTCTTTTTCGTTTTTACGCGTTTTCATGAACACGGCTTATTGTATAGACCTCGTGAGATAATTTTTATACCGTGCATACCCCAGGACATTTTGAAGTCATGGCCCATGCATGCACAGGTTCGTTGTTTGTTTGTTGTTGTTGTTATTGTTGTTTCTGTTTTGTTGATGCTTTGCGGGGGGGGGGGGGGGGGGAGGGGCAGGGCCGTATCCAGAGTTGGATGTTTGGGGGGAGGGCACATGTCATAACTGAATATTGATCGCCGTCCGTGGGAGAGGGGTTTAGGGGAGTGGTGTACCGTTTTATGGAGTGGGGGATCGTCATTTACCGAAATTTCTTGCTCACACTCGAATATACAACCCCCTTAATCATTGGCGTAAATCCCGGGGGATGGAGGTGATATATCCTGCCACTTTTTCGATAGGGGGGATGGTGTGTACAAACTTCCCCCCTCATTTCAAGGAAAAAATAATATTTTAATTAATCAGTTGGTGATTTTTTTTAATGAAAATCATTAATGACGGTCATATCGTGGAATTTTTATTTGAAACGCTCTTAACCATTAAAGTGGTTATTTTTCGCTAGCTCGCTTCACTCGCTCGCAAAATAATAATTATTATATGTGTGTGGCAGGGGCGTAGACAGCGGGGGGGATGAGGGGTATGCATCCCCCCCACCTCACAAGGTGGGGGGGATGACATGTACAATCATCCCCCCCCCCCAGGTTTTAGGGAAGGATGTTTTCTTACATTATCATTATAACACCAATAAACACAATAATAATAATACATTACTAAATATTATTATTAGTGTTATTGTTATTATCATTATTATTATTATTATTATTATTATTATTATTATTATTATTAATATTATTGTTATTAATTTTCATAATTATGATAACAATAAAAGTTATCATCATCATCATGATCATCCTTAATGTGACTGAAATGGCGATTGCTATCATAACTATATCGACCATTATTCTGATTTATGTAGTTATTTATATTACTTTTGGGTAATTTCGGCGCCGTTTTGGGTAATTTATATTACTTCTGGGTAATTTCGGCGCCGTCTCAGTTTTTCTGAAATGGTGTAATAACAAAATTTAAAAAAAAGATAAATAGCGTGATGTAAATATGCAATAATGTGCGTGACAGTCCATATTCTCTATACGTTTGTCACGGAGCGTAGATCTTCAATTTACAGAGGTGGCGCTCCCGGGGGGCAGGGTGCACAGTGTTCCCCCCCCCCCCTCCCACTTTTCGAAGCATTCAAAAAGTGCCCCTTTTTACCCAACAAAAATTCTGTCTTTCAAACCTGTTCAGTGCCCATCTTTTATCTTAGAAGGGCCCATTTTCTTTGTTGATCAAGTGCCCTTTTGCTTTCTAATAAGTGCCCCCTTTTCGTTTCAGATAAGTTACCCTTCTTAAAATCTACAGAAATGCGCTCTTTTATGCCTTTCCCTTTTAATAGCGCTCTGTTCCCTTCTGAGAAGTGCGTTTCTTACACTATGAATGTCCCTTTTAAAATGTGATTATTATCCCCTTTCACTACCTCTTTTCGTTTTTCACAGTGCAATTTCTCTTCTGCAGGTAGCCCCTTTTCACCCCTGATAAGTGCCCCATTTGAAATCTGATACATGCCCTCATTTATTTCTGATAAGTGCCCATTTTCCTTTCTAGTATGTCCAATATCTGCATCTGTTCATGTAAGATAAGAGCAATTAGCGCCATTTTTATTTTTTGATAGTGTCCCTTTTCCATTCGGGCAAGTTCTTCCCACAACTGTAATTAGAAGGAACGGTGCCCCTAATGGGGGGTATTTTTCTACTTTTTCTTTCTAAAGCTCGCTCGCTACGCTCGCTCGTATGATATCTCACTCAAGGCAGTTCAAGTGTGTTGTAACCATAAAGTCTTATATGTTCTAAGTTCCTGATAGTATTGTGCTCAAAACCCCATTTAATTTGAATATTTTCTCTGATAAAAAATAATCAGTAGCTATGAGACCTCACTAATGCATTTAAACATTATAGCTTGGTCACTATAAGAAAAACTATATACAGAGTAAATGGAAGAAATTTACAATGACAATGGAACACGAATTAAAATAAATTTCCGGGAGCCTTCATCATTATAGGCCACTCGAAATATACTGCAAATACCATGCCCTTCAGCAAAAATACCTAGCATTTTTTGCTCGCTCGCTTCGCTCGCTCACAACTGAGTAAGACAGAGCAGTATACAATAATAGTGCAAAGTAGTTATTATCATGACTTGTAAAAGTATATCAAAATGCACTTTAAAAGTGTGTTAAATAGAATGTAAAGGTATATTTTCCTTCTCGTGTTCAGCTTTTGTAAAGGCCCCCTTTTTTCCCCCAAAGTGCCCTTTTTCGCTAGTGCCCCCCCCCACTTTGAAAGACGCTCCGCCGCCCTGTCTATTTATCTCTGTGCATTCGGCTGTGGGTGTGTGGGTATATGTGTGTGTGTATGTGTGTGTGTGTGTGTGTGTGTGTGTGTGTGTGTGAGTTGTGGGGGGTTGCGGGTGTGTGTGTGTATCTGTATACGAAATTATCCTCGATTTCTCGTGAACGGCAAATCATCCCCCCCCCCCCAGGTGTGAGAACCTGTCTACGCCACTGGTGTGTGGGGTCTGCGTGAGTGAATGAGGGTGTGTGTGTGTGTGTATACTTAAGTGTGAGTTCACGGAAAAAAAAATCAGAAAAAAAGGTGATCACCCCCCCCAACTCCTCAAAACGGATTTACGCCGGTGCCCTGAAACAAGGCCCGCCCACCCGCCCACACAACACTACTTTTCATTTTGCGAGCGAGCGAAGAGCCAACTATTTGTAATCAAAATACACTTTAGATCTATAAGATTTTCCAATGGTAAATTTGGTCACCACCCTTCCTAATATGATATATCTCGCTGGTTCAGTCATTGTTTGCTGTCCCAAACCACTCTGAACTTTCTAAATATTACGAGCGAGCGTGCACTCTTTCGATGACAGAGTAGTAGTACCATACTGGTTCGGTGTAAAAATGTCAGAGGTAAAAATGTCAGAGGTAAAAATGTCAGAGGAAAAAATGTCAGAGGTAAAAATGTCAGAGGTAAAAATGTCAGAGGTAAAAATGTCAGAGGAAAAAATGTCAGAGGTAAAAATGTCAGAGGAAAAAATGTCAGAGGTAAAAATGTCAGAGGTAAAAATGTCAGAGGTAAAAATGTCAGAGGTAAAAATGTCAGAGGAAAAAATGTCAGAGGTAAAAATGTCAGAGGTAAAAATGTCAGAGGTAAAAATGTCAGAGGAAAAAATGTCAGAGGTAAAAGGGTAAAAATGTCAGAGGAAAAAATGTCAGAGGTAAAAATGTCAGAGGTAAAAATGTCAGAGGTAAAAATGTCAGAGGTAAAAATCTCAGGGGAAAAAATGTCAGAGGTTGATTTGTCAGACGTAAAAATGTCAGAGATTTAAATGTCAGCTCTGAAAATGCTGAAGTGAACGTGTTACAGGTAAGAATACCGAATTTGAAATTAGGAAGAGCACGAGATATTAAAAAAAAGCATTCATACTGTATAAATGGAGAGTGATCACAATAATACTGCTCTCTGTAAAAGTGCATGTTCAGTCATTCGACTGGCCTTCCTGTCTTACTCATTTGATGTGAAAGTGATAATATGCTGCCCCATTCAACCACCTGATGAGACCAATCTTGTTTTGGCCGGGAGAACATCCTGGTATGTGCGCATTGCCCAACAGTGTTTTGATCTTCCGAGCACTTGTTTAGCTGACTCCAAATATAGCAGCAAACGAATGCCCAGTTCCCTCTCTGTGTTTAAGATTTGGCCGCTTGACACGATTGCACTGTGAAACATATTTATGACAATTTCAGCAAGCGATAGGTAAATCGCGCATTTTGGGTAAGAAATGTAGCTTGGGATGATGTTCATTATTTTCTTTGTGAGATTAATTAAGTTACAGGATTATATCTAAATGATTTAAGATCTTAAGTGGAATGACAGAATGGTAGATGAACTTAAGAAGGGATATCCACGTTTGATGTTTTGCATATGCTAACACAATTATCTAATTGAATAATTCTCTTTAAAAGTTGTAAATTCCGCAGCGTATCGGATGAAATAATACAAAAGGTCGAGAAATAGATCGAATTAACGATTCAATTTCGCTTCCTATTCTTCCTTACGTATAAGGACAATAATATTGAAGCATTCGTTCACGTATACCACGCTTAATTGAATAATTCTCTTTAAAAGTTGTAAATTCCGCAGCGTATCGGATGAAATAATACAAAAGGTCGAGAAATAGATCGAATTAACGATTCAATTTCGCTTACTTCCTATTCCTATGACATTTTTACCTCTGACATTTTTACCTCTGACATTTTTACTTCTGACATTTTTTCCTCTGACATTTTTACCTCTGACATTTTTACCTCTGACATTTTTACCTCTGACATTTTTTCCTCTGACATTTTTACCTCTGACATTTTTACCTCTGACATTTTTACCTCTGACATTTTTACCTCTGACATTTTTACCTGGCACCACCATACTAGTATATTGCAGGCCTGTATACAAAAAATAAATTCAATTACCTCCCTCTCATGCCCAATTCGTTTGCCTCCCCAAAGAATTATTTATCCAGTTAATCATTATGAGTGAGAGCAGCGAGCGAGGAGAAATATACAAAATACACTAAATGATTTTATAATGTACACCTTCCTGCAGAATTCAAGGATATAGACTTCAGACACATTATATATTCGGACATCTGCTGCTGCATGGAATAGGATATTATTTCTTCTTTAAAAATGTGTGTGCAGGGTAAATTATACACGACACCCCCCCCCCCCTCGCGAAAATGTAGGGCGCAGGGGCGTAGCTGGGGGGGGGGGGAGCGCGGGGGGGGGGGAGCACGTACCCTCCATAAATTTGGTGTGCCCCCCAGGAGCCCCCCCCCACAAAAATCGAGAGGTAGGAAAAGAAAAAAGAAAAAGAAAAATAAAGCCCAAGTATCTCACTATCAGCAGGAAAAAAAAGGTAAAGCAATACCGAAATGGGCCAGAATGGCAAAAAAATGTAGACTTTTGTAAGGGCAGATTTCAAAATTTCCTTGCTTGCTTCGCTCGCTCTTCATATTTATAAGCAGGATGGTTTGAGACAAGATCAAGTTCAAGTTCAAGTTCAAGTTCAGGTTTTATTTCCAATATAACACAAGATATAAAAAAATATCTTTTTTCCTTTTAAAATAAAAATATCGTGAACATAGGCCTGCATCATTTTTTTTTTCTCTTTTTTTTTTAAACATCAAAACAAAATATATGTCTGCTCAACACAGTGTATTAAAAAAAAAGAGACAGCATGGACCAGCGAGATATATCCTATTTGGTAGAGTGATGACCTAATATACCATTCAAAAAATTATAGGTCTAAACTGTATTTTGACGACAAAGTGGTTATTTTGGCTCGCTCGCAAAATTGATAATATTATATTTGTGTGTGGGTTTGTTTATGTGCCAAAGGGTAGGAAAAGAAAAAACAAATTGAAAAATAAAGCCCAAGTATCTCACTATCATCATGCAAAAAAAAAAAGGTAAAGCAATACCAAAAAACTGGCCAGAAAGGCAAAAAAAAAAAAAAAAAAAAAATGTAGACAGTTGTAAGTGAGGATTTCAAAATTTTCTTGCTCGCTTCGCTCGCTCTTCATATTTAGAAGCAGAATGGTTTGAGACAGCATAGACCAGCAAGATATATTCTATTTGGTAGAGTGGTGACCAAATATATCATATTAAAAAATTACAGGTCTAAACTGTATTTTGACGACAAAATAAAAAGTGGTTATTTTGGCTCTCTCGCAAAATAGAAAATTTATGTGTGTGTGTGGGGGGGGGGGGGGGGAGGTGCGTTGTGTTTTGTGCGTGTTTGTATGTGCCCCCCAAAAAATTATTTTGGATGCCCCCTACAAAATTTCAAGGCCCCCCCAGTCCCCCCCCCCCTACTGAAAAAATCCTAGCCATACGCCACTGTGTAGGGGATGGTATGCATCTCTATCCCCCGGCGCGGGGGATTTACGTTAATGGGTGTTTGAAAATTTTTTGCTTATCTAAAAGGGCTATATCGATACAAAATGGTGGACTTTCTGACATGAATTCAATGGAATGAGGGTATGGAGGGTATTACGCAGGCTCCCGAAGTACCTCTTGTGTGTTTTATATTTTCATATAACATTAAAATGTCAACACAGACTTTGGAATTTTAGGGGGCACGTGCCCCCCCCCCCCCCCCTTGGCTACATGCCTGGGGAATAGGCGGGGGTACCGGCGGGTTAGTTTGCGTCGGTTTGCTTGTTTGTTCGTTTCTTAGTTAGTTAGTTAGTTAGTTAGTTAGTTAGTTAGTTAGTTAGTTAGTTAGTTAGTTAGTTAGTTAGTTAGTTAGTTAGTTAGTTAGTTAGTTGGTTAGTTAGTTAGTTATTTAGTTAGTTAGTTAGTTAGTTAGCTTGTTTGTTTGTTGTTGTTTTGGGGGGTTTTGTTTTATTTATTTATATAATCTCAGTTTCATCGATGGGTAAAGGCCGGAGGTAAGAATAGATCTTTTTCTTTTATTTAAATTTAAACCTTCGTCAAAACCCAGATCGAGCTGGGAGTTCCTCCAACCATAAGATCCGTGCTCCAACTGATCGGAGAATCTCCCCCTCAGTTCCCACTTGTACGTGGAACAAACGCGACACGTGTAAATAGCGCGTTCACACTGTACAATTGCATCTGAGTACGGTACCGTATGTGGGATCGTGTCGGATCAAGGATCTATGCTAGCTTTGTACATGGTATTGATTGCATACATGTGTACGTGTATGCAATGATCGTGATCGCTGGCGTTTACACTTCATGCAATGTCTGAAAGCTTGAACTTCGAAAGCCCCGAACAAACACAAAGATGATTGGAATTTTAAGCTTGCTTTTAGCTTTTTCCACCCTGGTAGCAGCTGAGGAGGCTTGCCACAGTTTTGCAGGAGGCCATGTTTATCCTGGAGAAACTCCTCGATCTTCTGCTCATGCAGTACATTGGAGTAAAGTTCAGAGTAAGTTTTGCCAGCTGTCCGACTTCGCATCGCGGTCGTTCGAGGACCTAGGGCCTCGGCAGGCCGACGGCTACCCATGTGAAGAGGGCTACGCCGTCGATGCTTGCATGCTTAGCTGAGCTGAGCTTGAGCGGGGCACATCATATGCTTCTTCTTTTTTTTCTTTCAAAAGAACAAATAAGGCATTATCGTGAAATAAGTCACCAGTCCATTCACTGCCGTTTATTTTGTCAGTGGCAGTGCTAGTGACACTGACAGCTTTCCACTCTACTTTGTCTTTGTACACAAACATGACAAATCGTGATAAGTCAATGCAAGTGCACACGCGAGAAGAGAGGTGACTTATTTCACGATAAGGCCCAAAAGAATTAAGTTTACATGGTTTAGAGTAGATGTTAGCAATTAAATAAGATATCAAACTCAAACTCAAAAACAAAAAGTCTTAAGTAAAGCATTTGAATGATGATGAAGGTGATCCGTGGTGTTGGCGTTGCCGCGTTGGAGTCCTTGACAACTTGACCTTGTTGTTGTTGTTGTTCGTTCCGTTTTTTGGCGTTCGATTTGTGTACCGAATATTGACGCCATCTACGTGCGGGTTTCTTTATGTTGTTGTTGTTTGGGTTTTTTTGATGTATTTCACGAGGGGTCCACAGGTCCGGCGTTGGTGACGGTCCTCCCACTTGCATATTTTTTGGTTTGCATCATCTGGACATCATCTGGACCTTGCATTCGTGTAGACTAATTTAAAAGCCCTGTCACACACAGGCCACAGTGTCCCAAACTGTATCAAATCGCTCCCAGAGCGATTGTATAAAAACCGTTCCAGTTACCATTCTGGGGCGGTATTCTGAAAATGTTCTTATCTCAAATATGATCTTATCTACGTCACGATCACAAATTCAATTGGTATTCTGAAAACGTTCTTATCTTTTTCTTATCTTTTCTTGTATCTTTACAACCTATGCTAAGCGCCGATAGTGTGCGTACATGGCAACTGGCGTATAATGCTAATTTATTTGCGCGCTGAAAGATAAGATCGTGAGATAAGTGGTATTCTGAAAATGTTCTTATCTTTTATCTTATCTCATATTGCATGGTATTTGCAAAAATATTTACAATACCTAGAGGGCTATTATATCTCATGATGGCAGTGATCTTTCTTGCCCAACATCGGGCGGATAATGTTCGACGGGTAAGAAGGAGACTGTGTGACCGCACAACTCCCAGAGGAGATATTTCGAAGAAATTATCGAATGGGATTTGATGATTTTACGTCAATATACGATACGATTAAGGAAGATGAGCCATTTCAGAGCAACAAGTTGGTACAACGGTAAAACAGAAAAAACAACCTTTCATTTAATAAATGTACTAGCGGTTGTTGGCAGCCCAAATTACATTTTTTGAACATCTGTGCTCGATGGCCTGGATCTACGCATGATTCCTTATTTTGCAAAACAGCCGACTCTAAACGAGTTTAAAGAGGGGAGGATTTATTTATTTATTTATTTATTTATTTATTTATTTATCTGTTTATTTATTTATTTATTTATTTATTTGATTAACATATTTATACAGGGTATCACATGCAGATTAAAAACAGGTCTTCCATAAGGCCCTGTCATAATTTAAAAACACAAATATTTACAAATTTCACAAAATAAAATTTCATACAGACATGACAATAAAATGTAACATCGAAATGCAATAATACATATAGTAAAACAGACAGTATCAAGTGCATTACGCCAAAAACTTAATGATGCCATCTGGTTGGCTATTAGGTTAGTCTATTTCCTGTATATATGAAGATCTATATTGACCCAATATCACTGGCGTAACCAGGAAGTTTCAACAGGGTGGGGAGGGGGGGGGGGCCAAGGTGAGGGAGTGCCCTTCCCCATATTAGGGAGATTTTTGCAAATTTGTGCATGAAAATGGCATCTTCTGCACACTAAAATTCAGTATTCATGGTATTTTAGGGGTAACTTATATGAGAAGTGGCATATCATGGATGTCAAGGCGAGGGAGCGAAGGGTTTTGGAGGGGGTATTCCCCCTTCCCATGGTAGGGAGATTTTTGAAAGTTTGCGTATGAAAATGGCATTTTCTGCACACTAAAATTCAGTATTAGGGGGAACTTTTTTCATTTCACAGGGTAGGGGTAGGTTAAATTATGTGAAGTGGACTAGATGAAAGTTTTTTTCATGTTTTAAAATTCTATCTTTATTTTTTTTTTTGCCGATCAACAGGGGGTATGGCCCCATCCCTAGCTACGCCAGTAGTGTCCAATACATTTTTGTTTTTTCATCTTAACATGATGATGCCAATATTTTGTCATTCCATTTTTTGGCAGGTATATGTGCATGTCGGACCCCGAGGTCCCTACGACACGGTACTGTGGAATGTGAATGAAAGAGTCTGAAGAAAAGGCAAAGTAAAGGATTAAAAAAAAGACATAAAAAGACATAAAAAGGAAAGAGAAAGGAATGGAAAGGATATTAGGAAAAGTGAAAAGTCATTTTTTCATTTTGTTTGGTCGATTGTTTTGTGTGCTCATGTAATAACAATTATGATAGTACTGTATATAGCGTATGAATATATATTTTGCGCACTATATAATTACACCCGAAATTAGTATACGCGCACTGCGCATAATTGTGTCTTGACATAAGGGATGTTTCTATTAGTTAAACTAACTATATAAAGTCTGTTTTGATTGGTAATATCTCAAAAAAAGGGCGTGTTAAAGATAAAAAAGAGGCGGTCCTTACAGAGATAAGATTGCGCTAAAATGATTTTCAGAATACCAACTTACAATGATTTTAGCGTTATCTTATCTCGGTAAGATAAGACAAAAGATAAGAACAAAGATAAGAACGTCTTCAGAATACCACCCCTGGTTATCACAGCATGGTGTGTGTTTGGTGTGAACAGTGGAATCCGAATAGTATGATGGGGGGACCATAGTTCGCGCACATTTTAATTTTGTAAAGAACGCACTTTCAATCCATAATTTCTCAAATTTTACCAAAAATTATTCTGATTTAATTGACACCAAAGACAAAGCAAAGTTTTAAACTACAAACGGGTGCAAGAAGAAGACTAATTTACGAAAAATTCCTGAGATATCGCGATCACAAAATTCGATGTCATATCGCAACGCACTGGACCTTTGCGCGCCGTTGTACCGGAACAGGGCCCGTTCTGTGGCCTGGACTGTTCGGTGTGCGGAGGCCTTAACGTAAAGTGGTTGGAGTCTAATGTTAAGACCCTAAAAGTTACACTAAGTTAACTATTAAAACCAAAACAAGTTGGAGCTACACATGATGTATGAAAGTGATTAGATGGGTCAACACTTAATAATTAATTTAAAAACAAGCATTTGCAACATTGTGCAAGTCAACTGACATGACACATTTGCCTTTATTTTAATCAGAGTTGATGTACTGTTTATCAGGGCTCTCACTAGAAAAAAATCCAAACATGGTTCCCCCTCTGCGCAAAGTGCGGAATTTTTCGGAAGTTTTACGGAATAACACCTAAGGTTAGGAGTGGCAACATTATATACTTTAGCAAAAGGATGAAAAATACTTCTTGTAAGCAGGAGTTGTCTACTAATGGCATTATAGTAAAAATACATTGCCAGAAAGCAAAACAATCTGTTGCATCTATCATTATTGTTAGGAATATATACTCCAATATCTTTTTTACCCTTGTTGCCACACATGGTGCAGCAATTTCACACATGGTTCTTCCTTGTCTGAAATCCTTTACGCATGGTATTGGAACCATGGGTGTTATATACTGGCGAGAACCATGCTGTTTATTATGCCTGGTGTACAGTACATACATGATTCTTCAAGCATATTTCATTGTATTCCCTACATAATTTTAATTTGCTATAGACTACTACTAGCTGTTCATTACTGGGTAATTTGTTCTCTCTCTCTCTCTCTCTCTCTCTCTTTCTTTTGATCATTTACATGTACACGCGCCTTGAGCACTCCACAGAGTGGATTTGGCACGATACAAGTTATATATATTATTATTTTTATTATTATTATTATTATTATTATTATTGTTATTATTATTATTATTATTATTGTTGTTATTATTATATTATTATTATTATTATTATTATTATTATTATTATTGGTATTATTATTATTATTGTTATTATTATTATTATTGGTATTATTATTATTGTTATTATTATTATTGTTATTATTATTATTATTGTTATTATTGTTGTTGTTATTATTGTTATTATTATTATTATTATTATTATTATTATTATTATTATTATTGTTATTATTATTGTTGTTGTTGTTATTATTGTTGTTGTTATTATTATTATTATTATTATTATTATTATTGTTATTATTGTTATTATTATTATTATTATTATTATTATTATTATTATTATTATTATTATTATTATTAATTATTATTCTCTCCCTCTTTCTCTTTCTTTTTTTAAACAAAAATTGAAATCCCTGGCCCTTGAATGCCTGGCTGGAGCATGTGTAGGTTGCAAAGTTTGCATTTCCAATCCAGTTGAATAACAGAAGTAAAAATAAAATGAAATGAGATAAAATAAATAAAAGGTAATAAAATAGAAAAAGAAACAAAGGAGGGAAGGAGAAAGTAAATTTGGATTGTGCCTAAAAAGCTTTTAATTTTAGACTATGCCATATCCAACACACTTTCAACTATTGTTCTCTTGTTGTGTAGTTTCTAAACCAGCTCCAGACTTTGAAGGTACAGCAGTTGTAGATGGAGAATTCAAGGCCATGAAGCTGTCGGACTTTGCTGGAAAATACCTTGTTCTAGTCTTTTATCCTCTCGACTTGTAAGTTTAAATTCAACTTTTGTGGATTAATATTCAATGAAAGAAGGTCTTCTGTAAAAAACTTCATCCTTGAAGTTGAAGTACTGTACTGTAAGCAGCCTTCATCATCCATTGAAATTTGAAAATTGAATGTGAAATTGTTGGGCTTAAAGGTACATTTGCATGTCTTTGTTCTTTGAAGTTCAAAGTGGGTTAAGGTATCATCCACTTTCATTGTGGAAAAATGTCTATGTCAGGATGAAGGATAAGAATCGAAGGAAATATATGAAGCATGAAAATTAGAAAAATGGAATTGGTTTTTCTAATTTTTCTAATGCATATTTTTTAAACCTAGTATCACAGCCACAGGTAAATTCAGATTTGAACAAAAGCTAACACTTTGTGTAAATTGTTTTTAAAAAACCCGTGAAAATATGATTGAGGAAGAAATGGTGAAAAAAATTCTGAAAACAAAATCATGAGAATTTAATGATGCAAACTTTAATTTCCAATGATGAAACCAAACTTGCACCTCATGTATCACATACCGAATATTTCTTTACACTGAAGGTATATACTGTAGCATTAATTATCTGATATTGCAATTGAGCAGGAAGCAATTTAGTGTTGAAAATCAGTTGAAAAAAAAAAAAACACACACACACAGTAGTAATACTTTGTTGAAAATTTTAAATAGCATACTTGTGAACAAAACATAAACAAAAATAAGATAGTAATTTTTTTTCTCACTTGTCTGTAATATCTCCATTGCAGTACGTTTGTATGCCCGACTGAAATCATTGCCTTCAGTGATCGTGTTGATGAGTTCCGTGCCATCAGCACTGAAGTGGTCGCCATCTCTGTTGATTCCCAATTTACTCATCTGGCCTGGTGAGTATTTTCATAGAAAATAGTATTGGTTTCTTTTTATTTTTCATCTTTTTCACAACTTTTTTGTTGGGGGGGGGGGGCATATAGCATTTTAGGCCAGTGTTATTGAATATGAATTGTTGCCCTCAGTATTCTGAAAATGTAGTGTTAGATTTTACTTGTTTATGTTCAAGAGTTGTTTTTTCAAAACAAATGTTGTTGTAAGCGATTTGTTTGACTAGTTATTCTACCCTTCCAGTGCAGTGGGTCATTCATATTACTGAAACTTTGATCTAATCTTATTCTTAGGGGGAAAAAAAAAGAAAAGAAAAAAGACTCTAAGAAATAGTATCATCAAATTTCAACTGTGATAATTGTAGCTGGATAATTCACAATGAAGAAACTAGTAATTTGTTAACAACTGCCACTTTTCCCGCAAGAACTTTTGCATTTTCCCAAAATTCCATGTTACAATTTAATTATCAACAGTATTAAATTTTTCACACATCTGACCCTGTGAAAAAAAATGTTATTGCATGGCTTTATGCATGCAATGGTTTCTGATTTACCAGCTGGTTGTAAACTTGATGACACACTAAGGGGTAAAGTGAGGAGGGTGGAACATCATTTATTTTCTCTGAAAATCCTGTCGAAGTATAGACACACCTAGAATACAATGAAGTCTTCTGAAATGGCATCATGAAGATCTTGATTTTTCTTTGGTTTGAATCATAGTGGGTTTTTTTTTTTTTCTTTTTTTTTTCAGGATAAACACACCAAGAACACAAGGAGGTCTTGGCCCTATTAAACTGCCAATTCTCTCAGATCTAACCCATCAAATCTCTAAAGACTATGGAGTTCTTCTTGAAGATTTAGGACATACTCTCAGGTAAGAACTTAGCTTGATTTTTTAAAAAATCATTAAATGCAATAAATAGAGACATTGCAAGAATAGTGTAATTTGATATAGGAGTGTTCTGAAGTTTCATTTTTTAGTTGAACATGAATAAAAGAAACAAAATGCATCATTACTTAGGAAATAGATTCTGTCAAAATAATTGTTCTTATTCATCTTGTTATGAGGTTCAGGAGATCTGTTTCAAGTAAAATGATAAATAATGGTTGAATTTTTGCATAAATATTTTGTAGCATTCTTACGGGGAAAAAAAAGTTGCTCATTGATTATACTGTATAGTGTGCTGTTTAAATACCTGTAGTAGAAGAAAAATCTGTCTTTACTGTATTTCTTTGCTTTGTATGCCTTGCATCTCACTCATAAGGCCCATTTACACTTGCTTTCTCAGTGTTTTTTCATCACCCCTTGTACACTCGTCATTAAAATCGAGGAATTAACAAAGAACATACCTAAATGTATTATAAGCAAATACTGCCTTGTTGCTGCTCTAAACTTCAATTGAATGGCCGCTAGTTCCACTTAAACATTGCAATTGTACACATCATAGAAAGCTTATAATAGCCTCACATGGGAATATATACACAACTATGCTATAGGCCTACACTACATGGATTATACCAAGCTAAAACATGACCTTGAATAACGGATTTAATCTTGAATGAAGTTGAAAAGCACCAACTAGCGAGTTGCAGTCTGGAAGAACAGAAGGTCATGTGACAAATACCATGGATTTTCTGCAATCTGCATTTACACTTGCTAACTCCCTGGAGCTATTAATGAAAAACCCCACTTCAGCTTGGAGTTTTTCTGGCAAGGCTTTTTGGCACCATTGAAGAAGTTGCTGAGCAACTTCCACTCAATGTCTAATGTTTTTCTAAGTTGGCACTTTTAACAAGCAAGTGTAAATAGGCCTATAGAGGCAAATTGGTATTAAAGTCTACCAATTCAATATCGGGGAACCAAACATTTACTCTTTTTCAGCTACACTTGGTTTTATTGTTTACAAATGTGTAATTGATATTGCACCATAACTTCTTTTCCCTTGTAGGACATGTACACGTATATGAAAGTGTACCTGAATATTTATTCACCTGAATAAATGCACTAGCTGTTTTCAGCTAGTGCATATGAAAGAGCCTTCCATAAACTTTACCCAGCATTCTAAGGATTAATGGGTTAAGGAATTTCAAGAAATTAAAGGATAATATAAGACCTCACAATTAGGGAGTTTATAGAAGTGAATGGTTGTTTGATTCTGTAAACTACTCCATAATTCACACCTGCACATGCATATGTACTTTAACTAGTCTGCCTTACTAGTCGCTTTTATGTTAAGATTTATTTGATCTCACAATATCTCTTTGGGAAAGTATAATTCAAAGCTCATATTTTGAATATAGTATAGTGTCACTGAATCCCGACATACAAAGCAGAATGTTTTTGGTGATTGATGCACTTTAAATTAACCAGTAACCTAAAGTACATGTTCAGCTTAGCATTAATGGTTAGTGATTAAAATTGCCCTACAATCCATGTCTACATGTACAGTGCACATATGGCAAGGTACACCTATTCCCATGTGATTTCATGAAAGTTTATATTCCCATGTGATTTAATGAAAAACTGCTATCCTGGAAATTAGGGAAACCTGGAAAAGGGGTTCTTTTTTTTTTTCTAGTGTGAGTAATAACAGCATATAAAAAAAATAAATAACTGGATTCAGGAAAAATCAGAGAATTTTAGAAAAAAGTAAGACAAAGGCTTCTTAGAGATGTTGCAAACTGGAATTATGTTGAAATAATGATCTTGACATTATGAAATTATGTCCAGGAAAATGTCTGGGGAAAATAAGCAAAGTTTGTCTTCCATGAATTTCTTGGAATCGTAATACAGCTGTGATGTTAGTAAAATTGTATAACAGATCATTGTTTGAAATGCAATCACAAATCTAGAATTTCATTTCTTGAACTGTATGTAACATGGCATGTTTTGCTTGATATGTTTTCCAGAGGTCTATTTATCATTGATGACAAGGGTGTCTTACGTCAGATCACCATGAACGATCTCCCTGTTGGACGATCTGTAGATGAAACGTTGAGATTGGTACAAGCATTCCAGTATACAGATAAACATGGAGAGGTGTGCCCGGCTGGATGGAAACCAGGCAGTGATACAGTAAGTTCTCTTTTTTAATTTAATAAAACATATAATTAACATATACTTTTCATATTCACTTCCTTCTCCTCTTCCTCTTCCTCTTTATTTTTTCCCTCCTTCTTGGGATTTCCTTCTTTTTCTTCCTGAAATTCGTTCTTACATTTTTTGTATGTCAATGTTGTTTTTTTTTTACTTTGCTTCTGATTTTCCTCGATATTGTTCTTCCTTTTCTGTTTTTATTTCCTTTTTCCTTTTTATTTCCTTTTTCCTTTGACTCATTCATTTTTTTTATATGTAAATCAGCTTTTTAAATATGTTGATTTGATGCCTTGATAGCAATTATACTTGATGCTTCTTGTAGGTTTTAATATAATCTCCGATTTTCAATTGTTCAATTTTCAATTATATTGTTTACTTGTCAGAATGATAAGAATGTGTCTTAAATAAATATATGGAACCTTGAATTTTGATGTTCTTATTTGAAAAATCTTGTCCTTTCATTTCTTTCAGATTATACCCAATCCGGCTGATAAACTCAAATACTTTGCTAAACAACCAAATGGAGGCAATGCATAACTGGAACTCAGCGGTTTCATCTTTTCATCTTTCTTTCAAAAACCCATCATTAAAATTTTTCTGTTTATTTCTTCTCTTTTCTTTTGTAATAGTAGATAACAAGTATGCATACTTGTAGAGCAGGTTAAGAAAAAGGCACATTTTAGTTTCTTATTGTCAGGTATCATTTTGGTGAAAAGGCTTGTCTTAGACATGTACATGTACATGGGTACTTTAATGTCAGTGTTACTGAATTATCAGGTGTCCAAAGAACGTTATTTGCTCTAATAGATAGATACCTTGCTAAATAATTTACATATATTATTTCTTTAAAGGAGTTCAGTGTTACTTGAAACACGGTGTAAACTCTGAGTTTATGCCTGTTTTTGTAGATAAATTGCATCTTCTGGAATATTAATTTCCTGTTCCAGAGACTCCAACACCAAGCACCTCTTAAGCAGGAGATTCTCCTGCCGAGACCCCCTAGCAAACGGGAGACTCTATGACTCAATGTGCGCGTAGTCCACATCACCAGCGCAAAGCATGAAATTTCTTGCAGCCGGAGGCCACTTTTAGGGATATAGAAGCTCTCTGGTGCTATCTTAGGCTTATTTTTGAACATACAACAACACTAAATGAGGTAGAATCCAATGATTCAGATTCCTTTTTTTCAAAAATGTGGTTGGGCGGGAGAAATTCAAACTCAAGCGGGAGAGCGGAAGATTTTGTAAAAATGGACTCAAAGCGGTAGATTTCCCGTTGAATACGGGAGAGTTGGAGTCTCTGCTGTTCTTTGAGACAGTTGAAGGAGAGAGTTTGCATGTCCTCTTCTCACCATGTTGTGGTTCCTTTTGCACCTTCTTCATATCTTCTGTTCAGAGCCAGAAGGGCTTTAACTATTGTAAATGCTGTTGTTTTCGCACGATTAATTTTTCGCGTTGAGCAACCCAAAATCATATTCGCGGGTTCTTAAATTCGCACTGCACAATTACTTACAAAAGTGCAAGATTCGATTTGATATTTCAGTACATGACAAATCGTTTTTCTGCCCTAGCTATAGCTCAAAATGGTCATATTTGAACATGAATAACCAGCACGCCTCCATTTATTATTTCACACACATGCTGTCCATTCAAATGCATACGGCAGACACAACTACACAAACGTACTCTAAACTGAATTGGATTCAAACACACATTTTATTAGCTGAAGCGGAATTCAGAGTTCATTCTAAACAAGCATAAGAAATTGTATTATTTTCGCGATTTCTATAATTTGCACTTGCTGAAAATAGCGCAAAATCTGAGAAAATTAATGTACCAAAAATTTTTTCTGCATTTACAGTACCTCTCAAAGCATAGGAGTTAACCCCCTTCTGGCTCCAAACAGAGGATATCATATTTTCTTCTTGCAGTTTGGGTCACAAGTTTATTTTCGTTTTAGTATTGAATATGATTGTGTATTTGTCTTTGGGAACAACTTTGTATGCGAGGAAAGATGTACATTAACTTATTGATGAGTATGGTTTACGTGGTATTCTTTTTGCTTCCTTTCTTTTTTCTTCATGTCAAATATTTTTCTATATTCTTACCATTTTTAAATTGATAAGAAGGCTATATATTGAATGCGTGACTAGGCCAGTGTAATTAGAGGTTTGATTCGAGATGTGGGAACACTTAGCGGTAGTCGTTCTGTCTTTGAATTTTAGTAGAGTTGCTGGATATGTTGGTATGATCATAATTGCATGTTGTCTATAACCAGAGTTCAGATATGAAAAGCTAATCTTTATTCAGAATTAATACATGTATCTTTCATCTAGTTGCCAGGGATGTGACGTTAAAAATTTGCATATTCATATTTTTTTTTTCATATTTGCAATAAGGGGACTTCATGTATTTGAAATATTGTAATTTGTTTATCTCGTGTGAATATTTCTCTGAGCTTCAGGAACCAATGCATTTAGTGCCAATTCTTTTTGCAGTGAACTACCAGACAGTGTTTTGCTCAGAATTTTTCAACTCTTACATGCTATAACCTTTCATAATTTGGCGACGTAATGTACATGTACCGATATTCTGATATCTCGAGTTAGAAGAATGATACAATATTCATCATGACTATCTTTTTGTAGACATTCCTACTTTTAATTGTATGTACCTTGTGATTCGAGTAGTTGATACCACTTAATTCAAATTGAATTCATCTGAAATTTTGAAATGTGTAGTTATTAACCCATTCCTGACAGGAATAGTTTAAAACATAATTTTGATCATCTTCTTCAGATTGGCAACACTAGAATTTTTCTTTTATTGCTATAATTTTCTTTGAAAACATCTTGCATTTGAAATGAATATGAATTGATGGAAAAATTGTTGAGAAGTTATAAAGATGCTAATTTGCTTGGATACATTGTTATTTTGAACTTCATCACATTGCCAATGTAAGAATTGTATGGCTTATGGGTTAAAGTTGAAACTATTTAGTTCAGACTTGGTTCAGAGTATGCTTAGACTTTGTTGATATTTCTAGTTAATACCTATAGGCCAAAGCTGCTTTTATTTTCTTTTTATGTTATAAGTGAGGAGCTTCTTGATATTCATTCTTTGTGAGATGATAAGTTTTTGTTCCTGCAGACATTCTCTTGATTATTTGAGGGGATCTACAAGACCAATTTCTTTGTGTTAAACACTGTTGATGGGGGTCCTAAAGCTAAGCAGATGCTAAAGTTACACGCCCTTCCAGTATGTGCAATGCAATATGTTGATTTCACCAAACTTCCATTGTGACTGAGCATCAAGAATATCATCAAGGTTTGCCAAAAAGAATCAGTAATTTCCCTTCACTTCTTGTGATATTATCATTATCACATATTGGGCTGAAAGTCACACCAGTCAGTTTCAAAATCAAGATTCACATACATTTATTACCTGTGCATAGCATTAGGACCCTTCATTTTGCTGAACAGCATATGACACTGGCACTGATATCGATTTGAAAATATATCTTGACATTCGTCTGTCATAATTTCCACAACAAAGGAACTTTTGAATATGAGGAAACACATATATAAAAGGTATGTGCATAGACCAATCAATTTTGTGACTTTTTAGCTGCTGAAAACTGGTTAAGGCTTTATGAGATCTGTAACATGGAAGTTCAATTTGAACAATAGCAGAGGAAAAGTAGTACTGTAGGGTGATCTTGATTTCTGAAGAAATTCCACCGTTTGTATCTTTTCGCTTCAAAAACGTGAGTTGATTTTTTTTTTAAAGGTTATCATTGGAAAGGATAGAATAATTTATAAGCCTAGGCTATGAGCCTGATTTGTCATGTATCTTTCAATATATTGTGTATTCAGGTCAAAAACTTCAGGTCAAAAACTTACAATTTTAATGGCATGGGTATGTTGCAAACACACGTTCTCACCTGTTTAGAGTAGAAACTTATAAAGCACAAGACTATTTTTATAGGCATCTCTTAACTGCAAAATTAGCACACGGCATACAGTGAACATTGTCCCATTCATCATTCACATTGGAATATAAGCAGAAATAAGGTATACATGCATTACATTTTCAAAATTGCTGAATGTACTCCATGTCTTGCTACTGGATGACTTGGACTCCCAAATGTTCGTTTGATGTGAAGAAATTTATCTCCAGAGCCCGGAGCTACTAGTCTGTAGGTATATCTAAATTTCCGTAGGCTGATTATTAGTAGCCTTTGTCAGCATTTTCAAGTGTGTGCCATCACAATACGTGTACTTACTTCCTACACAATTTAAGTTATTGTTTTCCACTTTCTTCAAGCGATTCTAAATTGCCTTTGTACCCTTTTAAATTGGTTGATTTAGTGTTTTCTCTGAATTTCTTGAGAATCAAATAAATACAACTTTCTTAGATAACATGTTGGAATGATTGAAAGTCTTTTTTATTCTAACAATATATATCATCTGTTTGGAGCCAGAAAGGTGTAAAGTCTGTATAAAATGATGAGTTAATGCCCTTCTGGCTCTGAACAGATGATATTTTGTTGAGCAAATACATGGTGACCGTCATGTACTTCTTCGATACAGTCATCGTTCACACTTCTTTTATCATTCTTTCTTCATCATGGGCTCTTTACGTTGGCCATCACCCTCTTATGAACCATCTCTTTCATTCCTTGACCTTAATTTGACATGATTTTACTATTTAGAATTTGTAATATTTTTTGTTCCACAGAATTTGTAATATTTTGTTCTATAGAATTTGTAATATCTTCTTCATTTTTGTTTCATATTTAACACACAGTTAAAGGCATTGGTTAACACTGTTATGATTTTAAAAAATCTTGTTTTGTTACTTGAAAATGGGATAAACATAAGGGTTATAGTGTAAAAATATCAGTCTGAAAGTTTCAAAGTAAAATATCCACAGGAAGTAATTTTAAATATCAAAAATGTGAACCAATGTTTGAAAAATATACGAGGGTCGGTTGCACAGAATAGACGTAAGGAGTGCGCATGCGCGTATGACTCACCTTACCGTACTGTGTGTATTGGCGTATCACGCGGCGGGAGGCACATAACGGCATTTTCAAATTCAAGCAAAGTGGTGCTCTTAGTGATTGTCTTGTGAGACGAAGGATAATAAAATCGCCGTTTGCGTCTAACTTACACTTTTTCATTCCAAATTATGGTTGGTTTCAGGGTTTTTGAGTACAAATGCAAGTACTCATATACATGTTTCATCTTAGTTTGAGAATTTTTTAAATCAGCTACTCACAAAGTTAGCCAGTGCCTTTAATCAGTTATTTAGAGTAGCAGTGAACCATTTGATTGGCCCACCAAAGCTCTCAATGAGAGTCTGCTGCTCAGTGCATTTAATGATTCTGTAAGTGTCTGGTGAGGCTATTCACATATAATAAAAAAAAAAGAAATAAATCACTCTTGACCAACTCTTAACCCTCTCCCCTGTTCAATCCTTCATATCACCCACACTCTTTCTTGTCTTGAAATTGTCCTTAAAGGAGAATGCAACCCAGGCATCAGTGTGCTCTTAGTGAATGGAGATGAGAAAGAAGAGTAAACAGTGAAAGTTTGAGCAAAATCAGACAATCTGTTCAAAAGTTATGAATTTTAAAAGTTTCAGTAAATCCCTATTACAGGGATCCTTGAGTTGGCAACTTTGCCAGCATCTGTGATGTAATCGTGGACAACTCTCCATTCATTTTGTGCATAAATCTTCAGAAAATTTGATTTTTATGAAATTTCAAGTCGGGAATCAACATAATTCTTCCCAAAATGCTTGCAGAATTGATGTAGCCATGTCATACTCAAACAATAAATCAAACAAATTTCTAATTTTCTTGAAAATGAAGAAAATGTGAAATTCTGTGTACAAAATGAATGGAGAGTTGTCCACGATGACATCACAGATGCTGGTGGAGTTGCCAACTCAAGGATCCCCATTATAAGGGTTTACTTAAACTTTCAAAGTTTATAACTCTTGAACAGATTGTCCGATTTTGCTCAAACTTTCACTGTTTACTCTTCTTGTTCTTCTTCATTCACTGGAAGCACACTGATGTCTGGGTTGCATTCTCCTTTAACTCTTCATGATTTCATTCTATCAGAACTCCATGACAAAACGATACATCACTGATAGGTGACAAAAGAAATGACTTTAATTCCTGCGACCAAGATTCATGTAATGTCACGAGTCAGATGTGAGAACATACAATATGCAAAAGGATTAACTTCACTTACTGCAGAAGACAAAACATGTAAACAACTAAATTAATTCTGGCATACAATTATGCTTGCCAATGATAAATGTATATAATGGTACATTGATCGGTTAAGTGCAGGACTGAAGATTTAATAGCAGAAGTGTCCATTTTTCTTCCCTCTTCCTTTTAAAATTACAAACAAGCACTGCATCACAAGATAACATATTCTTGGTCATGTACAGACTTCAGTGGTTAAAAGTGTGCACGCAAACAAACGGCTGATCTATGCGCCACCACTGCACCACAAAGGGGCTAGCTGCATACACCTACTAAAGGAAATCAATATTGTGCTAACAATCAAAGAGTATTTCTTGATGCTGGGAATGAATTGGTCTTTCTCTTAAATGTATTTTTGGTTTCTAACTTTGAAAGCTCTTAAAAGTGTAGTGGATGGCAAATTTCATATCAAATTGTAACTCCACATGATTCTCTACAACTAATACAGTAATGTAGGATTACAGGTACTATACAGAACCAATTCTGTATTGGGAATAAGTATGTTAATACGACTTGGAACTAGATAATTCAACAAACTTTCCTAACCAGGCACTTATCTAATTTTATTTTTTTATAAATAAACTGCAAAGTGAAAACAATATCCATCAGAAGTTGACCTAGAGAAGTTCCAGAGGAAGCAATTTCATCAACCTCCTTCTTTTCACACAGACATGTATGTGTTAAGAATTGTTCTTCACAATTCCAGTGCCATGAAAAGAAAAGCAAATGCTGACCTTTGACTAAGGTCCCCAGTTTTCCGCTGGAAAAGTTCCACGGAATTTGGGAAAAACATGGAATCCACAGAATTTCACGGAAAACATGACTTTTTAGGCCAAAAAACGTTAATTACGAAAAATAAAGCAAAAAAACAAAACAAAGCAAAATCCAATAAAACAAAACCACGCATCTGGATCAAACATGTTCGCAATGTTCAGCGTGTGTTCCCGAAGCTTCAGTTGCATCTGCATGTATACTACAGTCTGTAAAGTTACGTTATTTTTAAAATTTTATTTCATTTTTTGAAAACAGATTTTACATTTGCTTTGTCATATGTGTTGTACATGTCATGTCACCAAAGAACATGGAATTTGCATTTTAGCAAACAGAGAACTGGGGACTTTACCTTTGACTACAAAGACATGATAAGTCTTGCCTGAGGTAGCTAAAATCTAAGTGGACAATATGAAAGGTATTGTTAAATATGATTAATGTATTTACTGCTTTTCTAGTTGAAGCTAGTTACTGAAAAAAAGGGGCAATAGCAGGAATGAACCAATGTTCGTACATTTCCAAGACTCAAATGGTATTTTCTCCGGTAGCCAATCACCCTAAGAGAGGAGGATGTGAGTGGTGCATGGCACGAAAGAGCCAGTCAGCGACAAGGAAGCCAAGATTGTCCCTGTGAAGCTTACTGAGGGCAACTTATCTCTCAAAGAGTAGAGGACATAACGAGAGTATATATGAGAGAATTAATGTTCTAGTAGGAATGGTCTAACATCCTTCTACCAAGACCTAATCAGTCTTGCCCAGAGCAGCTAATCGCTCTAAGAGAGGAGGATGTGAATAGTGTACAGCGGAGAAGAGCCAGTCAGCCACAGGGAAACCAAGATTGTCCTTGTGGAGTTTGATGAGGGCCATACGTAGGTAAGAAGCCTTGTGGAGTGACCTGGCAAAGGCGTCGGCCTGGAACTCAAAACGCCTTGTCAACACGGTCATGCAGAAGGATAGAACCTGTATGGAAAGCAAAGAAAAGTCAGTAGTACCCCTTCATAGACTACATTTGTATTCATGATGCATGCTGTAAACAGTGCAGGAATCATCCTTTTTTTTTACTGATGCCTTTGTTGTCATTTTTATTTTTGTTTTACTGTGCTGGTAACAATAACATTTTGTACAATTCATTGTTTTCCTCCTGAGCTTTTTGGAAGCCTATCAGAGCTCTTTATCAGCTATCCTAAAATAACAAATACAATCAATATACAACGGATCTGTAGAGCACGGACAAATGAAATTCATTCACTATATAATTTGTGTTAGAACTGACCCAGTATGAGATGTAGGGTGCAGAAAAAATATTGAACATCAAATGACTTGAACCCCCTTTTCTCTTTATTTTCCAACTATCCACATGATTCCACTACAATTCCACTTCACTTCTGTCAGTACACCACTGAATATTCTTGGGTGCTAATGTCTATCCACAGCAATGCAGGAGGTTAATGATTACAGCTGAAAAGTCTGTAACAGATATCACTATCATACCTGATTGTATGGTGAAAAGACAGACTTGAATATAACCAGATGACTTATGTGGTTGGGTGGATTTGAATTATTACTCAGACCTCCCAACCTTTCTGACTGAAAGATAGGGATGATCTTGCTCAAAATTATGAAAGAAACAGCATTTCCCATAGGAGTGTGGAGTAAATTCATCAAGAAAAATAGGAAAATCATATCGTAACAAGAGCTTGGAATGGTAAAAATTCAGATTCTTTCCTCCAAATACAGAATGGTTGGGAGGTCTGCTTACTTGGCCTTGGGCTTGGACATATCATTTTTAGGGGTTGGTGGGGCATGGAAGGGAATGGCTACAAGAGCAGTAATGATATTGCAAGAATGCAAAGAGAAAGACATTACATACCTCGTTGTATGGTGAGAAGACAAACTGGAATATGATGAGAAGACCTATGAGGGTGGGGTAGGCATCATAGAAACCAAAGGCATTGAAGAATTCTGTCCTTTCAATCAGTAAAGCAAACAGGAACAGGCACAGGAATATATTCACCTGTACAGACACAATGAGGTAAATTTCACTTGATCATGTAGTAATAATGATGACAACAACAAAAACAACCATAATAATAACGAGAAATGTAATTCGTCCTGAAGAGGAATTAGGTGGTCTGTCATAATTTTCATTTTTCAATGACATTTTGACATAAATAGTGGTGATGACATTGGCTATAAGCATATTACAATAAAAAAAAGACATATATGATAGGAATTAATGATAAGCAAAATGATGATATTGATCGTGATGGTAATAAGGTATATGTAACAAGGTAATGAGATGGAAGTGATTAAGTAAGAAATTAAGAAAGTAATTGAGTAATGTATTAAAAGGTTAGATGTTAATAAGATAAGGGAATAAGGTAAAATGGTAATACGGTAATGACGTAATCAAGTTCTAATCGTCTGAGAAGGAGACTAGCATCATAGAAACAGGATGATTTGATGTTTCAGTATTATGTAAAGTTAAACCTATAGGTTCAATACACGTTCATGAATCAAATTTGCAAGTGGGTTGAACATACACGGCATTGCAATAGACATAACAGGCAAAATAACACAGTTTATTGCATTGTTTGTGATTGTAGGACAGAAAAAGCAAAAAAAAATAAAAGAAAAAAGAAAAAAAAAGGACACTGCCCCCACTGGGACTCAAACCGAGGACCTTGAGCATGTGAGGCAAGTGCTTTACCGATAGACCAGAATATAGCCCATAGAGAGAAACATAGATGGAAAATGGGATTCCTATATCACATCTTCCAGTTAAAATTTCAATATGTTCCCGACATCAGATTAAAAAATCAGTATTATGTAAAGTTAAACCTATAGGTTCAATACACGTTCATGAATCAAATTTGCAAGTGGGTTGAACATACACGGCATTGCAATAGGCATAACAGGCAAAATAACACAGTTTATTGCATTGTTTGTGATTGTAGGACAGAAAAAGCAAAAAAAAAAAAAGAAAAAAGAAAAAAAAGGACACTGCCCCCACTGGGACTCAAACCGAGGACCTTGAGCATGTGAGGCAAGTGCTTTACCGATAGACCGGAATATAGCCCATAGAGAGAAACATAGATGGAAAATGGGGCTGCGTTTCACGAAACCGTCATAAGTCTAAGTTCATGGACATCCCATAGAAACGTGTGTTAATTCTACAACACGCGTTTCAATGGGATGTCCAAGAAGTTAGACTTATGACGGTTTCGTGAAACGCAGCCTGGGATTCCTATATCACATCTTCCAGTTAAAATTTCAATATGTTCCCGACATCAGATTAAAAAATCAGTATTATGTAAAGTTAAACCTATAGGTTCAATACACGTTCATGAATCAAATTTGCAAGTGGGTTGAACATACACGGCATTGCAATAGACATAACAGGCAAAATAACACAGTTTATTGCATTGTTTGTGATTGTAGGACAGAAAAAGCAAAAAAAAAAAAAGAAAAAAGAAAAAAAAGGACACTGCCCCCACTGGGACTCAAACCGAGGACCTTGAGCATGTGAGGCAAGTGCTTTACCGATAGACCAGAATATAGCCCATAGAGAGAAACATAGATGGAAAATGGGATTCCTATATCACATCTTCCAGTTAAAATTTCAATATGTTCCCGACATCAGATTAAAAAATCAGTATTATGTAAAGTTAAACCTATAGGTTCAATACACGTTCATGAATCAAATTTGCAAGTGGGTTGAACATACACGGCATTGCAATAGACATAACAGGCAAAATAGCACAGTTTATTGCATTGTTTGTGATTGTATGTGTAAAAGTAATCAAAGAAGATGGTAATATGACAGGACAGAAAAAGCAAAAAAAAAAAAAGAAAAAAGAAAAAAATGGACACTGCCCCCACTAGGACTCAAACCGAGGACCTTGAGCATGTGAGGCAAGTGCTTTACCGATAGACCAGAATATAGCCCATAGAGAGAAACATAGATGGAAAATGGGATTCCTATATCACATCTTCCAGTTAAAATTTCAATATGTTCCCGACATCAGATTAAAAAATGAATGGCACACTTAAGATAGAGAATTTTCTCAGCTACATCATACTCAAAGCTGGGTGAAAATCAAGCAGAAATAACAGAGTTGTTGCTCAAAAAAGATGAGAATGTAGAATAAATCAAGAAAAGGTCATGTCCCATAGACAATACATGCAAAATGTGAAAAATTGACATGCGTCCATTTATCGTAAAATTAGACCATGATGCCGTTATCAAAATGAAATATAAAGGTCAGCCTAATGATAGACAATTGTCTCAGCTAGAACATATCGAAATCCTGGCGAAAATTTACCAACAAAGAGCGAGATAGTCTTATTTAAAGGCAAAAAATATGACGTCATAAATTTTGATTTCACATGAGAATACGGTGAAGTTGCGACTGCTTGAACCCCAATTATTCATGAATTCATATCTACAACTCATAAGCTTTCAGAAAATGTAAAAAAAAATGGGAGGTCCCGGTGCTTTCTGACGAGCTATGGCGGATTTCAAAGGGGCATGTTTTTGCATGTTTTTATGTTATTTGCCCCATAGACAAGAGCATAGATTTTGAACTTTGACATGCACGTGCGACCTTATGGTCAGTTGAAATTGATTTTAAATTGATGGAAATTGTCAAGAAAAGTATGAGGAGTGCAAATCAAGTGAAAGAACGCCTGGATGACGTCATGATGACCTGATGAACTTGAAATGATTGGAAAACCGAGATCTCGTGAGGACTGATGATTGATGAAAATTTGACAAAAAATGACTTGAGCCAATTCTGAGATTTTGACTCCACAAAAAAGTGAAGACCAATAAAAAATTTAATAAGAAAGAAAATTTTGACAAAATTGAAAGGTGATCTGTCACAGATGACAGAGACCACCTAATGATAATGATGATGATAATAATAATAACTCTTATTGTGGTGTTAGGGCGAATCCCTTTGTTTCGGCCTATGGTTCGAATTCGCCTGCACAAATGCACACTCGATTCGCCTTAACAATCTCCTCCCCTATTGTGACGAAATCAACCCATTCATTGGATTTGCCCCATGGCAGGTTATAATGTTATAATAAAAACAAAAATAACATTAATTATCACCCGTATCAGACATCTGAGCTGGTCATTTACAAAACTGTATTGCCTTAGTTTTCATGAACATTGAGAATGGATAGGTATATTATTTGTATTTTGCTTGGTCTCTCTGCGCGTATAGACCTTGCATGGAGAGACGAGTGAAAATATACCTTTGTATTTTCCACGGTCTCACATCCGGGCAATTGAGATGAAGACTGCAATAAAATCTTCACTTGCGATCCTAGCGCACCGCACATATAAAACACGTATAGGCAAAATAATGTCGCTTACTTCAGTTACGTTCAACACGCGGAAGATAATTCGCTGGCGGGTGGGCGATTCCTGTGCTTTTCTATGGGGAAAACCTCTGTTCGCGCAAGCTCATACAAACTGAAGTTATCGACAATTTTAGTGCGCCAATTAGTAAATGAGAGCAAACTGTAAATAGCTGTTTAGTGTTAGTGTTAGACTCTACAACTTGTTTTGAGTTTTTCTTTGAACTTTAAAGTTTAAACTTTAAATTAAATGCACCTGATAGGGGTGAACAGATAATAATAATATTGACTGGCTTAACTTTCGGGAGATACCACATAAATTTCCCTCACTAGACCCATACTGCCCTCTTCTTCGACTCGGGACAATATGAGACTAGTTTGGGAAATATATGTGGTATCTCCCTCAAGGCCAGTCAATATCATATAATTATAAGGGTGGGGTAGGTTAGATAGTAAGCAAATAATCACCATTGGTGAAGGTGATGGGCAAACTATTACTTCCGAGGCGATCTTGATGTAGCTATCTTTCCGAAGCTGAAGCTGAGGAAAGATAGCGTGTACATCTAGAATCGCTGAGGAAGTGATAGTTTGTGTGTCTCATTGCCTGAAACCAGAAGGTGATTGTTTGCTTTACATCCCACATCTGAAACCATTTAACTGTAAATAAAGAACATAACATTTTCTTTTCTATGAGAAAGAATTTGGTTATAAAAAACCAAGAATGTTTGATTGAAGAAAAATTTAAAGTTAGCTGCATTCGCGCACTCCTAGTTTTAGCGCTAGCGCGTATTTTGGGACGGTACGGTGCACAGTACGTGCGCAGCTTGCTTGGCCTCAGCTGCTCAAAAAGTATTAAGCTGATTGTGATGTCACAAAAGAAACAAAGATGATTTGATGGCAAAAATTAATGGCAAAAAATGATGGCAAAAAAGACACAGGGGTCACACACTTTTATTTCACACGTACCCCAAAATAATGATAATGCGTTGTGACTCTGCGGACTGAAGTGATCAGCGAAACAAAAAAACTGCCAACACTGCAGGGTCACGCACTTTTCTTATTGGGTGGTGATGATAGCGAAACTACACTTAATCACATGATTCATTTTTGACCAATCCTACTGCAACATTCTTAGTATGTGGAATATAATATCTAGTATCACAGTAACCAAAGGCATTAAAAATTCAGTCTTCTCAATTGGTAGGGCTCATAGGAACAGACATGGAAATATATTCCCTTATAAATAGATAAGATGGAAATGCACAATTCTTCATCATCATCACCATTACCACCATCATCATCATCATCATCATCACCACCACCACCACCACCACCATCTTCATCATCATCTCATCATCATCATCATGTGACAGTCACAGCTGAGACAGAG
This sequence comes from Echinometra lucunter, assembly GCA_029962745.1. Taxonomy (NCBI): domain Eukaryota; kingdom Metazoa; phylum Echinodermata; class Echinoidea; order Camarodonta; family Echinometridae; genus Echinometra; species Echinometra lucunter. The sequence continues at coordinate 6,500,197 of CM057160.1, forward strand.
TAACTCATCAATGTTACTTGCTCTTTCCCATTGTTAGGGATGTCTTTTTTAGTCTGAGACTCATGGTTAAGATGACATTTATGGGCAATCATGTCCATGAATTTATGGGGGGGGGGGGGGAGGGGAGACATCAGGATGTTTTGGTGCCAAATTAAAAATAACTCCACTATTTCGATGTTTCTCCTACTTATCACTATGGCAGGATCCCCATATACATGCATTTGCAAATATCCTTCCTTTTGGACATAAAGGAAACAATATAAATGTGTTGTGCTACTTCACATATATCAGTATTATCAATAGAACACATTTTACATTGTCGTTCTTGTTTTACTGTTGTGGGTGTTGTTGTATTAGTTGTCATCATATTTAGAAAACATACCTGGCTGATAATAAGATTCTTCAGATTATGTCCCAGCTTCCAATGCCCTAGCTCATGAGCTAGAACAGCAAGGACCTCCTCAGTGTTACATCCAGTCTTTTTCTTCTTCTCTCCCTCCTCTTCCTTCTTCTCACTCTCCTCTTCAGTTTTCTTTTCTTCATTTCCATCTGCATCAGCAGGTTTTGTCTCCACTTCACTTGCCTTCTTCTGTCATTCAAATGGACAAGAAGAAAGTTTATATGCAAATTTTAAAAGTCCAATTTGATGATTTGGTTCTGATAAAAATGGTGACAAACTTCAACAAAATTTACACTGAGTGTCAAGTATTACAAAATGAAAATAATAACTTAAAATGTAATTAGACAGATGACATACACAAGCTGAGTCGTTGGCAAAAAAAGAAGAAGATAATAATAATAATGTTGTAAAGATATGGCAAGTTTTAACTAAAATCCCACTAGAAATATAACAATTCTTTTAAAGGATAGGCATGCACTGCACTTGAGAGTGCTGATCTAGACTGGAAATCACATTTTCCCATATATGCCCTATAGTCCACTATACTTTTATTTTCAGTTTGTGATTTTATGTATCCTTTTGCATCCTTTTTACAAATTTATATTTTCTTACAACAAATAAAAGATATTTTAGGTGTCATTGTTTCCCGATAATATGTCATATTTCTGATTTACTCACCTCATCTGTATTGACTGGCTTGTAGTCTTCTAGGAGGGTATCGAAGAGAACAATCCTCTTGTTCTTGAAGAATCCATAGAAATAAGCATTACTGTGGGATGAACGCTTGGATCCTGAAAGGTAGAGAAATGATAACAATATCTTAAATTTGCTTTTACATCCGTCTTTAAATTCAGTAATCACAAACTGTAGTACTGGTTCTTATACAGGTGACATAAATAAAAGCATAGAATGCAAAATGATTACTTTTCTACTGACAATCCTCATGAAATATAAAATCATTGATAAATGCAACTTACTTCACAAAATTTACTTCATGTTTATTCCCATAATGATTTTCCAACACTCACTAGTCACTACACACATACAGCAATAATATTCAAGTCTCATACATGCTTACAGTAACACAGGAGAGGGGAAATGAAATACAATACTATTTGAGAGCAAATATGGGGTAGTACATGAGTAGGAAATGTATTGCATATCAGCGACATTGAGTTTGGGCAGTTGAAATACGACATGCTTTAGTTTAGTTTACCACCATCAAGTTTTTAGAGAGTGAAAATGCAATGCTTTTCAGTCATCCGTAGAATTCACAGCAATATTTATGCAACTACCAACTAATAGAATACAAAATCTCATCCATATCTTCAAATGAATAGACCATAGAGATGAATTGTGTTCTTTTCACCAGTGCATACATCACTGAAGTATGAAATATTATCTTCTCTTTACCTTCAACAACATAGAGTTTGTAGAGAGGGAAATCAATGCTCTTTGCTAATGCTTCAATCTTAGTTCGCAGGTCTCCCTCAGGGAGGGGTGTAAATTTGTCAAACAGAGGGGCAATGTAGTCAGCATACACAGTGATCAAGAACTGAAAAAAAATGAATAAGACGAAGAAGTTATAGCAAAAGTATTTCTGCACATGATAGTGATTCAAGCAATCTATTTTAAAACAGCTGAGAATGTTCATTAATAAGTCATACATTTAAGTATGGGAGGGAAGAGGAGTAAACGAGAGGAGGGAAGGGAATGAAAGGGAGAGAGAGGGAAATACATGCATTAGTGGGAGAGAGGGAGGGAAAGTGAGAAAGTGAAAGAGAGAAGGGGGAGGAAAAGTGAGAGAGAAAGAAAAAAATAGAGAGAACATGAAAGAAAGAGTTCTATTGAATTCAGTTCATTTCAATTTAGCCCATTTCAATTGTATTTGGTGGTAACTACAAAAATATGGCACAAGGCAGTAGCCCATAAACAAAATAATGTGATTCTTGAAAGATAATCAATAACAAGAAAAGAATAAAATGAGGAAAGGAATGAAGTAAATATATCAAGGAATGGGTAAAAAAGGGAAACAGAGTAGAACAATTCTCTTACCAGTGAGATAACCAGGGTAAAAACCCAGGCATAGATGAAGAAGTACTGTCCACCCATCTTGATGATGTAGAGTAGACCAGCTAAGATTGGTAGGGATATCGCTTGCATCACAATGAACTTCTTGATCTGATCTTTGACAAAAAATCCCAATGTCTGGAAAGAAGAGTGACATCAGAGGTGATTTTGCTGAAGATTTTTTCTTAACACATGGAGTTCTCCTGATTTTTGGAAGATGTGTAAAGATGCCTTCAAATCACCCATTTATTCTTGATTCCTATGTTGATTTTCACTATATTCGCAGTCCTGTCCACTTCCATTTTGATTTTTATTCCAATAAGAAGAAGATCAGGAAACAAAGTCGCAACGCTATCACAAAGTCATAAGCTTCCAAGTATCTGTGCAGCTGTGTGATATGCAATATCGATATGCAACAGTACACACATAGCGCAATATCGCTGTGTGCTAGCGCTAGCTTCACAATGCGGTCAACCAGACAATGCACATTCCAGAACGTAGTCTCATACACCAGTCTACTTTTCCTGTCGCCGCACCTTCAAAATACAAAATCATTATGTGGCTGTTACGCAAATTTTAGTAAAGCGCATGGTTTTACAGTCCATAGCACTTGTCCACACATACTCGTTACCAGGATTTTTATATAAAATTTGTGCTGTGCGTACGAGAACCGCTTCACACTATATTAACATACTTCGTATGAAACGACCCGTACAAGATTATATTTCATTTGGGAGGTTTTTTTTCCACCACTAGGTTAATGCACATGAAAGTACGATAATGCCTTCAACACAACATGTCACAGAAAAAAACGGAAATATTTCTTAAATTTTTAAAAATCTGCAGACTTACATCCCTCGAAGAATAATATCAGTTTTACATAGAAAAAGAGCCCCCATCTTTCTCAGTTAACTTTCTGTTACCTGTTTGTTGAAGCCATGCCTCTCTTCAATTACAAACGTGCTGTAGAGTACCCAGGGGAGACCAACAATGGTGGAAAACACAGAGGCAAGCAGCATGAAGACCAAAGATTGGGTAATCTGTCAGAGAAAATCATGAAGGATGATAAATGAGAGTCAGATACTGTTAATGACTGCACAAATAATTATTAACCCACTCATGAAAGAAATCATTTGAAGCCTTATGTGTTCAGTATTCCCTTTTAAATTGACAACACCAAACTCACCTCATACTCTGGTCCATAACCAAAGCGACCTGTAACCTTGCCAGCAATCATCCAAAGGTATGGGATACCGCCTAAAACAAGAATGAGCTGCAAGATATAAGAAAATGGCATTTCAAAAGAATTCAAAAGTTTCTACTGAGGCATTGTTTACACGGATGATGTACATATTCATCATATTTTCTAAAATCATTTTGATAACAGAGGAATATTTTCCAAAGTAGTCTGAAAAGGGAGAAAAAAAATATAAGCACTTTTTTCTTAAAATGAAAGTTATTTCTACAAATTTACTCATCTAATATTAATCTGTGTAAAAGAGATGGGCTGCCTCCTTTAAAAAAAAGTCACTCCACATAACAGTCTTCTTGATGCAGCATTTGGTAAATCTTTATACATGAGAAAAATATCAAAATTTGAAAATGAATTCTGAGCTTGCATGTGAAGGCTTATTGTAGCTGTAAAACTCATTGTGTAAGATACTGATTTATAAGAATGAAAACTTCAAACAATGTAAACTGCCTCATCTACATGACTAACATGTTCATGAATAACGATTACATGTATCTGTGACTTACAGATGATTCAATTTGGTCATAGATCCCATGCCAGAATCCAAAGCTACTTTTATCCAGTCCATACAGCCTGGCTTTCTCAAAGGTGTCATTGTCAATGACATCTTTGAGAGAAGATGGTACCTCCTTTGTGTTTCTGTAGACATTACGCTGCAAGAAAAGAAAAGCAAAGTGTGACAGTCGTGACAGTATTAAAGAAGATTGAAGCCTTACTTTATGACCACTGACACCAATACAAGGTTATGAATAAATATGACCTCATTACTTACACTTAACACAATCGTATTTTTGCCGTTTTGGGAAAGAAAGAGTAGAGGTGTAGCTATGAGTTGGATTGAGGAATGGTGAACTGATTCAGCTTGGTGCTTCTTGTTGCCATACATGTACGAGAGTTGTCTTTGATCTTGGTAAAGACAGCTTTGTAAAACACTTAACGGACAACTAGCCAACTAGCTCTAATTTAGTCAAGAGGTCAGACTTTTGACTGTTTCAAGAAATCCTCTTCTTCATTTTTTTGGGGGGTTGTGGCAAGTCAAAATTGACTATTTTGGCCGCTACTAGTACTGTGCATGTATATTCTTGAATCATTCCAATATTTTTTTTTTTCTGTTTCTTTTCTTCTTCTTCTTCTTTTTTTTTTTTACATTTTTTCCTTTTTCTCTAAATCTTTTCCGGCAAGACTTCCTTTTGCGACAGCCACCCAACATGCAAGGTGTGCTTTAGTCTGTTAGCAAATTTGGGTGGCTGTCGCGTAAGAAAGTCTTTCCATTTTTCCTTTTTTCTTCATTTCCCTTTTCTCTTATTTGTTTCATTTTCCCCTTTTCTTTTCTTTTTACTAGAACTATTTTTCCTTTTTCCTTTTCCATTTTTTCTTATCTTTCTTTTTTATCAATTCCTCTTCTTTCATCTTTTCTTTTTCCAATCTCTCTTTTTTTCCCCCTAAATCTGTAAAATAATGGACAGTGGTGAGAGAATGAGTATGAGTCTAAGTTAGCCTTGAGGCTCGAATCACACCCACACAAAACAACAACAAAAAACAAAAAAAAATCTGGCGTAGCAAAGCATTGTTTTCCTGCAAATTATCATCTTCACTGACTAGAACTGAGAATCTAAGAACTATATTGGTCCTTTACATTTTTCCTTCTTCCCATCTACCGACTAGCCCCTTATTTATCATAATATTCACAGGCATAAATACACAGATACATGAGCAGCATAACCAACCAACAATGCAACATTATTCATGGCCATCTTAGTTAATATACCCAGCCACCATTAAGTACCGCTTAGCTTACTGAAAAAAAATCTAAGAAAATGAAGCGCACAACTATTGTGATGATGCTTAACGAACGACCGCACATGCACAATGTTGAGTACGATCTGTTTGTGGTCGAACCTCATACATGACACACTATCTCTTTCTTACTTCACAGTATACTCCCTCAAATATTGGTTTATTCCGTTTCAAATTCTGAAAACCGTCTGGACCCATACTGTCTCTTTCTCTTCTTCACGTAGGCCTACAATATCCCCCTCCCCCCTCAAGCATTACAAATCCCCTCTTCGCTGCATTTATGCCCCCAAAAGAAAACCCCTTTTCTCGCCCTCCGGGCCAAAACTATATTAAATACAAAGCAAATAAGATCTCAAAACTCTGTATACTAGCTCCTTAATATACCCAGACCTTCGCGATTTGCCGCGAAATCACAAAGTGCAATAAACATTGTCTATGGGAAAAATACGTACCAAATCACAAAGTGCAATATAATATGGGAAAAATACGTACCCAAGACGTCTTGGGTACAAATTTTCCCCATAGAAAATGTACATAGCGCTCTCCGAAACGCACCAAAACGCAAGCGTTTGGGTATATATTTTTGCCATAGAGAATTGTGTACAGTACAAACCTCATATATAGCTTTATTCCGTTCCAAATTCCGAAAACCTTCTCGTCTAGACCTAAACTATCTCTTTCTCTTCTTCACAATATCCCCCCTCAAGCATTATAAACCCCCTCTTCGCTGCATTTATTCCCCCAAAAGAAAACCCCTTTTCCCGCCCTCCGGGCCAAAACTGTTATTAAAACAGACCAAAATAAGAACTCAAAACTCTCTATACTAGCTCCTTAATATACCCAGACCTTCGCGATTTGCCGCGAAATCACAAAGTGCTATGTACATTGTCTATGGCAAAAATATATACCCAAGACGTCTTGGGTACAAATTTTCCCCATAGAAAATGTACACAGCGCTCTCCGAAAACGCACCAAAACGCAAGCGTTTGGGTATATATTTTTGCCATAGAGAATTGTGTACAGTACAAACCTCAAATATAGCTTTATTCCGTTCCAAATTCCGAAAACCTTCTCGTCTAGACCTAAACTATCTCTTTCTCTTCTTCACAATATCCCCCCTCAAGCATTATAAACCCCCTCTTCGCTGCATTTATTCCCCCAAAAGAAAACCCCTTTTCCCGCCCTCCGGGCCAAAACTGTTATTAAAACAGACCAAAATAAGAACTCAAAACTCTCTATACTAGCTCCTTAATATACCCAGACCTTCGCGATTTGCCGCGAAATCACAAAGTGCTATGTACATTGTCTATGGCAAAAATATATACCCAAGACGTCTTGGGTACAAATTTTCCCCATAGAAAATGTACACAGCGCTCTCCGAAAACGCACCAAAACGCAAGCGTTTGGGTATATATTTTTGCCATAGAGAATTGTGTACAGTACAAACCTCAAATATAGCTTTATTCCGTTCCAAATTCCGAAAACCTTCTCGTCTAGACACATATTTTCTCTTTCTCTTCTTCACAATATCCCCCCAAGCATTACAAACCCCCTCTTCGCTGCATTTATGCCCCCAAAAGAAAACCCCTTTTCCCGCCCTCCGGGCCAAAACTATTATTAAAACAGACCAAAATAAGAGCTCAAAACTCTCTATACTAGCTCCTTAATATACCCAGACCTTCGCGATTTGCCGCGAAATCACAAAGTGCTATGTACATTGTCTATGGCAAAAATATATACCCAAGACGTCTTGGGTACAAATTTTCCCCATAGAAAATGTACACAGCGCTCTCCGAAAACGCACCAAAACGCAAGCGTTTGGGTATATATTTTTTGCCATAGAGAATTGTGCACAGTACAAACCTCAAATATTGCTTTATTCCGTTCCAAATTCCGAAAACCTTCTCGTCTAGACCTATACTATCTCTTTCTCTCCTTCACAATATCCCCCCTCAATTAAGCATTACAATCCCCTCTTCGCTGCATTTATACCCCCAAAAGAAAACCCCTTTTCCCGCCCTCCGGGCCAAAACTGTTATTAAAACAGACCAAAATAAGAGCTCAAAACTCTCTATACTAGCTCCTTAATATACCCAGACCTTCGCGATTTGCCGCGAAATCACAAAGTGCTATGTACATTGTCTATGGTAAAAATATATACCCAAGACGTCTTGGGTACAAATTTTCCCCATAGAAAATGTACACAGCGCTCTCCGAAAAAGCACCAAAACGCAAGCGTTTGGGTATATATTTTTGCCATAGAGAATTGTTTACAGTACAAACCTCAAATATAGCTTTATTCCGTTCCAAATTCCGAAAACCTTCTCGTCTAGACACATATTTTCTATTTCTCTTCTTCACAATATCCCCCCTCAAGCATTACAAACCCCCTCTTCGCTGCATTTATACCCCCAAAAGAAAACCCCTTTTCCCGCCCTCCGGGCCAAAACTGTTATTAAAACTGACCAAAATAGGAGCTCAAAACTCTCTATACTAGCTCCTTAATATACCCAGACCTTCGCGATTTGCCGCGAAATCACAAAGTGCTATGTACATTGTCTATGGCAAAAATATATACCCAAGACGTCTTGGGTACAAATTTTCCCCATAGAAAATGTACACAGCGCTCTCCGAAAATGCACCAAAACGCAAGCGTTTGGGTATATATTTTTGCCATAGAGAATTGTGCACAGTACAAACCTCTTGAATATTGCTTCATTCCGTTCATTGCGTGCTTCATGTACACAGCGTTGTTCGAAATCAAAGCAAAGCGCAACAGTTTGCTTTGATTTCGAACAACACTGTGTACATGAAGCACGCAGTGAACGGAATGAAGCAATATTCAAGAGGTTTGTACTGTGCACAATTCTCTATGGCAAAAATATATACCCAAACGCTTGCGTTTTGGTGCGTTTTCGGAGAGCGCTGTGTACATTTTCTATGGGGAAAATTTGTACCCAAGACGTCTTGGGTATATATTTTTGCCATAGACAATGTACATAGCACTTTGTGATTTCGCGGCAAATCGCGAAGGTCTGGGTATATTAAGGAGCTAGTATAGAGAGTTTTGAGCTCCTATTTTGGTCTGTTTTAATAACAGTTTTGGCCCGGAGGGCGGGAAAAGGGGTTTTCTTTTGGGGGTATAAATGCAGCGAAGAGGGGGTTTGTAATGCTTGAGGGGGGATATTGTGAAGAAGAGAAATAGAAAATATGTGTCTAGACGAGAAGGTTTTCGGAATTTGGAACGGAATAAAGCTATATTATGAGGTTTGTACTGTACACAATTCTCTATGGCAAAAATATATACCCAAACGCTTGCGTTTTGGTGCTTTTTCGGAGAGCGCTGTGTACATTTTCTATGGGGAAAATTTGTACCCAAGACGTCTTGGGTATATATTTTTGCCATAGACAATGTACATAGCACTTTGTGATTTCGCGGCAAATCGCGAAGGTCTGGGTATATTAAGGAGCTAGTATAGAGAGTTTTGAGCTCTTATTTTGGTCTGTTTCAATAACAGTTTTGGCCCGGAGGGCGGGAAAAGGGGTTTTCTTTTGGGGGAATAAATGCAGCGAAGAGGGGGTTTGTAATGCTTGAGGGGGGATATTGTGAAGGAGAGAAAGAGATAGTTAGGTCTAGACGAGAAGGTTTTCGGAATTTGAAACGGAATAAAGCAATATTTGAGGTTTGTACTGTGCACAATTCTCTATGGCAAAAATATATACCCAAACGCTTGCGTTTTGGTGCGTTTTCGGAGAGCGCTGTGTACATTTTCTATGGGGAAAATTTGTACCCAAGACGTCTTGGGTATATATTTTTGCCATAGACAATGTACATAGCACTTTGTGATTTCGCGGCAAATCGCGAAGGTCTGGGTATATTAAGGAGCTAGTATAGAGAGTTTTGAGCTCTTATTTTGGTCTGTTTTAATAATAGTTTTGGCCGGAGGGCGGGAAAAGGGGTTGTTTTTTGGGGGCATAAATGCAGCGAAGAGGGGGTTTGTAATGCTTGAGGGGGGATATTGTGAAGAAGAGAAAGAGAAGGTTTTCGGAATTTGGAACGGAATAAAGCTATATTTGAGGTTTGTACTGTACACAATTCTCTATGGCAAAAATATATACCCAAACGCTTGCGTTTTGGTGCGTTTTCGGAGAGCGCTGTGTACATTTTCTATGGGGAAAATTTGTACCCAAGACGTCTTGGGTATATATTTTTGCCATAGACAATGTACATAGCACTTTGTGATTTCGCGGCAATTCGCGAAGGTCTGGGTATATTAAGGAGCTAGTATAGAGAGTTTTGAGCTCTTATTTTGGTCTGTTTTAATAATAGTTTTGGCCCGGAGGGCGGGAAAAGGGGTTGTCTTTTGGGGGCATAAATGCAGGGAAGAGGGGGTTTGTAATGCTTGAGGGGGGATATTGTGAAGAAGAGAAAGAGAAGGTTTTCGGAATTTGGAACGGAATAAAGCTATATTTGAGGTTTGTACTGTACACAATTCTCTATGGCAAAAATATATACCCAAACGCTTGCGTTTTGGTGCTTTTTCGGAGAGCGCTGTGTACATTTTCTATGGGGAAAATTTGTACCCAAGACATCTTGGGTACGTATTTTTCCCATAGAAAATGTACATAGCACTTTGTGATTTCGCGGCAAATCGCGAAGGTCTGGGTATATTAAGGAGCTAGTATAGAAAGTTTTGAGCTCTTATTTGCTCTGTATTTATTATAGTTTTTGCCCGGAGGGCGGGAAAGGGGGTTTTCATTGGGTGGTTCTAATGCAGCGAAGAGGGGGTTTGTAATGCTTGAGGGGGATATATATTATGAAGAAGAGAAAGAGATAGTATATCTAGATGAGAGGGTTTTCATAATTTGAAACGGAATAAAGCAGTACTTGAGCGGGTATACTGTAGAGTAAAAAAGAGATAGTATGTCATGTATGAGGTTCGACCACACACACACAGATCGTACTCAATTGTGCATGTGCGGTCATTCGTTGAGCATGAATCACAATAGGTGTACGCTTCATTTGCTTATATTTTTTTCAGTAAGCTAGGCGGTACTTAATGGCGGCTGGGTACATTAACTAAGATGGCCTTATTCATTAACAACAACATGAAATTCATGTACACGGGACACCGTAATTACAAATTGTGTTCATACGGCCAAAAACTAGCTCAAATGAATGATTACCTGGCGGTGAGAGAGGTACGTTTCCCATACGTAAACGATCCACATGAATGCAAAGATTGCCCAGAATATATTTTCTGGATTATAAAGCCCGATTTCCTTTCCAGATGTCTCCATTTTCGTACGAGCTTTCCGCTTTAATTGCTTTTTCACGCTTCCAAGAAGATTATGGTGGCAATAAAAGGTAAATTGCAAAAAAAAAAAAAAACAACAACAAACATGTACAAGTATGCATGGCACCCAACAAAATTGAAATAAAAACAAGAAAACAAAAAGAAAACAAAAAGAAAATAAAACAGAAAGATAAAACAAAAAACAAGAACAACAATTTATCAAACAAAAACAAACGGACATAAATATAAGACAAACAGAACAAAATCAAGCAAACATGCAACACACAATCAAATAAAACACAAAAAGATAACATTACATAACTCAAAATGTAAAAGTTATTTTGTATTATTTTGGACCGATTCTTCTTCAAGTACAGTACTTGAAATGATATGTTAGATTTTCATTGTCATTTTGCTATGGGGGGGGGGGGAATTATGGAAAAGCTACTACAAGTTTTTTGGTTTTTTTTCTCTCCCTCTCCCCCTTTTTTTTTCTTTTTATCGGTCATTTTTTTCCCTTCTCTCCCCCTAGATCTCTCTCTCTCTCTCCCTCTCTCTCTCTCTCTCTCTCTCTCTCTCTCTCTCTCTCTCTCTCTCTCTCTGTTATATATCAATTAGCAGAGTTAGACTCTTAACGGGACCCTTAATTAATCAGTCCCGCGAGCATTTATCTGTGATAAACTGTAATCACCATTGTTTCTCTCTCTCTATCATTGCATATACCTGTTCTATCTCCCAATCCCTCCTATGCGCGCCCCTGCCACCCACTCTATCTCTCTTGCTCATGACGGTTTTGGTTTTCAGTATAAATTAAAGTAACAAAATATTGCATAATAAAAGGACATAATGACAGAAACAAAAACAAAAACGATTAAAACAAAACAAAACAAAACAAAAACAAGCAAAAGCAAAACTAAACAAAAACTAAAAAATCAAAATGAAAAAAAAACAAATACAAATAAACAAAACGAAATGAAAAAAAAACAAAACAAAACAAACAAATGAAAACAATGCAAAGAAGAAAAAAAAAACACAAAACAGAAAAAAAAAAGGTTGATCTCTAAGCTACGATTCACAGAGAGAACAAAATTTTGATGTAGTTTGTAGTAAGTTACTTTGTAGGCCTAAAAGTAACTCAATCTATAAAGAAAAATGTCCAATATTTTTTTTTTTTTTTATGTGCCCAGTACCGTAGTGATGTCAGAATTCAGACGGTTTTCAGTTTTCTGCTAATAACTTTGCACCCTGTAATTTTTACCGGAATATTTACCACCTATCTTGAAGCCGATATTCTACTCTTGATTCCTATGGCATTTTTTGTGCGAATTGATTTTGCATTCCGACGTAGCGAACGAATCGCCAGACCCTTGCGCAATGTCAGTTTTCAGACAGGATTTTCAGAATTCAGACACTAGAGGGAGGCGTATTATAGCTGGCCTTCGCTTCGCCGTGCATGAACCTTTTGATCTTTTTCAAGTTTTGTATCTTGACCAGTAGCTTTTCAAATATTTATCCCGTCGATATCATTTCACAATTTGAAATTTCATGCAAAAAGTACATGTTGTAGGTGACATAGGAAGATTTTCGGCAGTTTCATATGGCATTTGATACAAGGCTAGAATAGCACATGCACCCATACATGTATATCTGGACAGTCTGTTTTCAAACGGCCCGGCCGTTTGAAAAAGTTTACAAGCCATATTGTTTTCTGAAATTTTTTAACACCTTTGTTAGACAATATCATAGTTAAGAAATTTTGATGATATTCATTTGTGTTATTCAATGATTTTTTTAAAATCCAAAGACAAAATTAAAAGAGTAGGCTTCAGTTTTGTTAAGCGTCCGGACACACAACATTATCTCATAATTCTGTACCCGCAGATGAATGAAGGCATGGATGGTAAACCTGTCCAGTTGCTTGTTCTTTCTCTATAGGAGATTACTACATGCTTACTTCTTTATTTTTCGTTTGAATAATCTTTTTTAAATTTTCTACCATTTGGTTGCCTAATAAAGTTCATTTGTTCCTTAAATTTCATGTAGAGGCTAGATTATGGATGTGAGCATGCTCCTGCCTGTGGCGTACTAACCTTACTATTATATTTGATTTTTTTTTCTTTGTCTGTCTCTGTCTCTCTCTCTTTTAGCTTTGCCATTTCATTATCTTAAAAAGGACCCATGTTTTGTAAAGATTTTTCCAGAAATGGAAATTCATGGTTCAGGATCTCTCCCTTGAAAAGAAATGGAAAAAAATCTACAAAACACCCACATTTACATGTAAAATACAGTCCTTCTATATCTTCTTAGTATATCCCCACCCCCTTCTCCCAGTTCGTTTCTTGAAGAATCCAAGAATCTAGCACTAACAGGAAAGATAGAGGGAAAGAGGAGCAGAGGAAGGAGAAGAGTTATGGACGGATAGTCTGCAGAGATGGCTATAGGAGGTAAAGAGCAGGGGAATGAACTGGTAGGGAAAGCTGGAAAGAGATTTGTGGAACAACGTGATCGCCTATGTCGACAGATTATGCACCTAGAAAAAGAACCAGTATTTCTAATTTGTTTCCATCAGTTTCTCATTATACTCTGTATCATTACTACGTTGGCCTTACGTTCAGTGTTGTTTGTACAATTTCTCCTCCTTCCCCTCCCCATATGCACCTTCTTAAAGCATTCTCTCTTAAAAGTCAAGCCATTTCTTTTCTAAATGCATATTATCTTTTTCTCTCTCTCTCCCTCTAACCTTAATCTGTTAAAATGAGGTTATCCGCATTGAACAACTTGCTTCAATTGAGATATTATACAAGATGTTTTACCCTCTCTTTCTCTCCTGTCACCGTGTTCTTCTTCTCTGTACTCCAATGCTCATCATCTACCTGTGCTAATTCAGTATACATATTGTATATCATGAATCACTGTCATCATCATCATCACCATCAAAATATCTTCTCTAATTTTACAAAAATACCTTTTAAAATGCATGATAAATGATCATAGCGATGATGAAGAAACCAGAATTGGGGAAAGCAGAAGAGAATAAGAAAAAGTACCAGATGGGAAGATGGAAATGCATGATAATCCGAATCAATTGTTTTTATTTTCTTACACTTTCTGCAACCAAATGAACAGCAGTAATCTTTAAAAAGTAGATTTTTTTCTGCAGTTACATGTACATTGACATAAATTGGAAATGTATAGAAAATGTAAATATATAAATATGGTACAGTTAACTTCAAAATTATATAACTATATATATTCTATTTTTTCACCTCAAGGTATGCAGATTTACCTGGTTAACATTATGCTGAACCTTTGTACATGTATCATTGTATCTTGTCATATTTTTTCTTTCTTTCTTTCTTTCACATATAGAATAAATTCTTCTTAAAATCATTTGGTGTGTGTTAATCTTTATGCCCCAACACTTTTTCGCTAATAATCAAAATAAAAATAATAATAGATAATAATAATAATAATAATAATAATAATAATAATAATAATAATAATAATAATAATGATAATAATAATCCAAAGACCACATGTTTTGTAGGATTAAGTGTAAAAAAAAAAAATGTAACATGGTTGAAAATGAAAATCACATACAAAGAGGAAGCCAAATCTGATGCATAATGCTCTTTGAATAAATACTTACACTTATCCCTGCATTATATTCATCATACTAAACCAACCGGTACTTCTCATATGCGATCAGAAATTGCCTTTCATTGGTAGCAATATCTAAAAGGTTATTTTGAAATTTGCAAAAGAAAATTGTCAATGGCTTCTTTTTGTTGACAGATTTTTTCACAGAAATTTACAGTGCATATGGAAAATCAAAATGAGACAGGGTAATTGAGTTTTTCAAGTTATGCTGCTCAAAGTGAGATACCATGGACAATGACCAAATTGAAGTAGGGTGTTTGAAAAATCATCAGAAGTCCAACAGAAATAGACGAATAACATTCAGTCATGATTGCAACCATATGAGAAAGAGTGATGCAAGAAAAATGCCATGTTCATTGGCTAACCAAAAGTCATAGCATCTTTATATTCTACAGGAAGTCAATGCAAGAAACCATTTCTCTTGATTTGCATTTTATTTGATATTTTAGAAAAGAAATTCTGATTGTGGAATGACACTAAAAATAAATAAAACTTAATACATGTAACTAAATAACTAAATGAATACATTATGCATACAGCTAAATTCAATGATTATTGATCAACTTGTTTGTAAATACACATACGCATTCTTCGCAACCTGTCATCAATACACCTACGACTTTCCTGCCAGTTTATCAAAAATGTACAAAAGCACAAGAAAATTAATGCATTAAATAAAATAAAAGAATTTACATTATTTCAGTGTACATCATGATATCAAAAATTGTATCTGTTATGTATATAGGCATACAGAGTTATATAAATGAGTAAATTTTATTTTAAATCATACTTAAGCCCAAGTAAATTCATGGAGCATTCACCAGGATATCATAGCTTTTTGAAACATATATTTCCCATAATGTGCCCCCTTTTGCTACTTTGTATTCATACTCATTAACATTCCAAAGACAGAAACAAAATGAAATGGCATAATCAAGATCAACCACTTTATTCTTCTAAGTCTTTGAATTAATAAGAGGGGAAATCTTCAGCTGTATAAAAAGTAAATTGTAAATCGCAAAAAGGGGGGGCATCATTTAATTTCCAGTGATATATACAAGACATGCACAAATTGTATCTGAAAATAGCTAAATACATGTACTTCTTCATTAAACTTCGATTCAAAATAATCACATTCACGGCAATGAGAGTTTGGATTACAAATGGAAGGGAGACAATGGGAGTTGGACTTGCCCTACATTGATTTAAAAGTGAATGTTTCTGTTATGATCAGAATGATTTTGCCTTGTTTTTCTTACACAATACTGATGAATCAATTTGTAAAATACTTTAAGGTCATGTTGTGATTGGATGGGATCTTAAGTACTAAGAAAATTAGACTGTCAACAAAATGAGCCTACGCAGTGATGACTCGGCTTGGAGATAACCAACATGTGATGAAGCAAGTGATGGAAAGGTTGCACCAGTGGACAAGGACGGAGTGCTCATCATCGTAGAAAATTTGACCTGTATTGAAATAAATAATAAATGGTGTGGAAATTAACAAATAGGACCTATATTGTAAGAGACAAAATTCCACTGTGAAATTTGTTAAGTCTCCATTCCCCTGTCCCTAACACTTAAACATGTTAAAAGCATTCATGAACACTGTATCGAATTTATCATATTACTAATTTTCAAAATAACAAAACTACCAAATAAGTGTAAATGAACTCTCAAGGAAATGAGTGATTTCGTAATTCAGCTGTCCTTCCATGACCAAAAATGCCCCCACCCCCATCACTATCTCTCTCTCTCTCTCTCTCTCTCTCTCTCTCTCACACTCTACAGTCTCTACTTCACTGTTCAAAGTGAAGTCACCTTTTAGATTTAAAAAAAAAAGTACTTGCTGTACCCTATAGTTTAATCATCTAGATTATGGCACAAAAGTTTAATACATTCAAATACAAATCATCGTTACTCATACCTAATAATAAAAAAAAAAAGATTCCCCCCCCCCCCACTCAAAAAAGTGAGCTCTTCAGATTCAGAGTCTACAGTATAGGATCATGGCATTAAGGCGAGGTGGGGATGACCAATAGAGGAGTTTATTTGAAACGAACAAGTAGGGATAGAATTGCATGATCCAGCCCTCTCTTACTCCATCTTCTTTCTTCAACCTCCTCTTTTTCTCCCTTTTCTTTTTTCATCATTTGAAAAATCGTAAGGGGCAGTTGCCCCCCCCCCCCCCCCCGTGCACGTGCACCCCTGCCCCTAGTTTATTCAT
Organism: Echinometra lucunter; assembly: GCA_029962745.1. Classification (NCBI taxonomy): domain Eukaryota; kingdom Metazoa; phylum Echinodermata; class Echinoidea; order Camarodonta; family Echinometridae; genus Echinometra; species Echinometra lucunter. Next base: position 6,516,900 of record CM057160.1, read on the forward strand.
GGACATTGGAATAAGTTTTTGATAACCACAACAAAGGGTCAAAGGAGATACTGCTAATCACTTAAAATATGATAGGAAGTAAGGTTTAAAAAAGTGGTCAATGATCGTATCAAATTTCAACAAAATCTATCCCCATAACCTGCAGCATTGCATTGCAACCCTGAATACACTCAACATAATGCACACATGCACCATCACAGGGTGTCTGAAAACTGACACGAGTGCTAGCCTTTGAACATCCAACGCAACTTTCGCCCTTCTCATTCGCGTTGATGATCACCTTTAGCCGTGCCGTAGGTGAATTCATGCTTGGAACTCGTATGCTTCAACAAGCTAGAGAACTTTACAAATACCGTAGTGATGTCAGAATTCAGACGGTTTTCAGTTTTCTGCAAAAAACTTTGCACCCTGTAATTTGTACCGGAATATTTACCACCTATCTTGAAGCCGATATTCTACTCTTGATTCCTATGGCATTTTTTGTGTGAATTGATTTTGCATTCCGACGTAGCGAACGAATCGCCAGACCCTTGCGCAATGTCAGTTTTCAGACAGGATTTTCAGAATTCAGACACTAGAGGGAGGCGTATTATATCTGGCCTTCGCTTCGCCGTGCATGAACCTCTTGATCTTTTTCAAGTTTTGTATCTTGACCAATAGCTTTTTAAAATATTTATCCCGTTGATATCATTTCACAATTTGAAATATTCATGCAAAAAGTACATGTTGTAGGTGACATACGTAGATTTTTCGGTAGTTTCATATGGCATTTGATATAATGTTAGAATAGTACATGCACCCATACATGTATATCTGGACAGTCTGTTTTCAAACGGCCGGTCGTTTGAAAAAGTTTACAAGCCATATTGTTTTCTGAAAATTTTTAACACCTTTGTTAGACAATATCATAGTTAAGAAATTTTCATGATATTCATTTGTGTTATTTAATGATTTTTTTAATCCAAAGACAAAATTAAAAGAGAAGGCTTCAGTTTTGTTAAGCGTCCGGACACACAACATTCGGGACAACATTATCTCATCTGTACCCGCGGATGAATGAATGCATGAATGGTAAACCTGTCCAGTTGCTTGTTCTTTCTATTTGTTCACATGATATTACTACATGCCTACTTCTTTATTTTTCGATTGAATAATCTTTTTTTTAATTTTCTATCATTTGGTTGCCTAATAAAGTTCTTTTGTTCCTTAAATTTCATGTAGAGGCTAGATTATGGATGTGAGTATGCTCCTGCCTGTGGCGTACTAACCTTATTATTATATTTGATTTTTTTTTCTTTGTCTGTCTCTGTCTCTCTCTCTTTTAGCTTTGCCATTTCATTATCTTAAAAGGACCCATGTTTTGTAAAGATTTTTCAAGAAATGGAAATTCATGGTTCAGGATCTCTCCCTTAAAAAGAAATGGAAAAAAAATCTACAAAACACCCACATTTACATGTAAAATACAGTCCTTCTATATCTTCTTAGTATATCCCAACCCCCTTCTCCCAGTTCGTTTCTTGAAGAATCCAAGAACCTAGCACCAACAGGAAAGAACGAGGGAAAGAGGAGCAGAGGAAGGAGAAGAGTATAATGGATGGATAGTCTGCAGAGATGGCTATAGGAGGTAAAGAGAAGGGGAATGAACTAGTAGGGAAAGCTGGAAAGAGATTTGTGGAACAACGTGATCGCCTATGTCGACAGATTATGCACCTAGAAGAAGAACCAGTACATGTATTTCTAATTTGTTTCCATCAGTTTCTCATTATACTATCTATCATTACTCCGTTGGTCTTGCGTTCAGTTGTTTGCACAATTTCTCCTCCTTCCCCTCCCCATATGCACCTTCTTAAAGCATTCTCTCTTAAAAGTCAAGCCATTTCTTTTCTAAGTGTATATTAACTTTTTTTCTCTCTCTCTCTTCCTCTAACCTTAATCTGTTAAAATGAGGTTATCCCCATTGAACAACTTGCTTCTATTTAGATATTTTACAAGATGTTTTACCCTCTCTTTCTCTCCTGTCACCGTGTTCTTCTTCTCTGTACTCCAATGCTCATCATCTACCTGTGCTATTTCAGTATACATATTGTATATCATGAATCACTGTCATCGTCATCACCATCAAAATATCTTCTCTAATCTTACAAAAATACCTTTTAAAATGCATGATAAATGATCATAGCGATGATGAAGAAACCAGAATTGGGGAAAGCAGAAGAGAATAAGAAAAAGTTCCAGATGGGAAGATGGAAATGCATGATAATCCGAATCAATTGTTTTATTTTCTTACACTTTCTGCAACCAAATGAACAGCAGTAATCTTTAAAAAGTCGATTTTTTTCTGCAGTTACACATTTACATAAATTGGAAATGTATAGAAAATGTAAATATATAAATGTGGTACAGTTAACTTCAAAATTATATAACTATATACATTCTATTTTTTCACCTCAAGGTATGCAGATTTACCTGGTTAACATTATGCTGAACCAACATGTATCATTGTATCTTGTCATTTTTTTTTTCTTTCACATATATAAGAAATTCTTCTTAAAATCATTTGGTATGTGTTAATCTTTATGCCTCAACAATTTTTCACTAATAATCAAAATAATAATAATAGATAATAATAATAATGATTATAATAATAATAATAATGATAATAATAATAATAATAATAATAATGATAATAATAATAATAATAATAATAATAATGATAATAATAATAATAATAATAATAATACTAATAATAATACTACTACTAATAATAATAATCCAAAGACCACACGTTTTGTAGGATTAAGTATTAAAAAAAAACACATTTTTTGTAACATGGTTGCAAATGAAAATCACATACAAAGAGGAAGTCAATTCTGATGCATAATGCTCTTTGAATAATACTTACGCTTATCCCTGCATTATATTCATCATACTAAACCAACCGGTACTTCTCTTATGCGATAAGAAATTGCCTTTCATTGGTAGCAATATCTAAAAGGTTATTTTGAAATTTGCAAAAGAAAATTGTCAATGGCTTCTTTTTGTTGACAGATTTTTCCACAGAAATTTACAGTGCATATGAAAATCAAAATGAGACAGGGTAATTGAGTTTTTCAAGTTATGTTACTCAAAGTGAGATACCATGGACAATGACCAAATTGAAGTAGGGTGTTTGAAAAATCATCAGAAGTCCAGCAGAAATAGACGAATAACATTCAGTCATGATTTGCAACCATATGAGAAAGAGTAATGCCAGAAAAATGCCATGTTCATTGGCTAACCAAAAGTCATAGCATCTTTATATTCTACAGGAAGTCAATGCAAGAAACCATTTCTCTTGATTTGCATTTTATTTGATATTTTAGAAAAGAAATTCTGATTGTGGAATGACACTAAAAATAAATAAAACTTAATACATGTAACTAAATAACTAAATGAATACATTATGCATACAGCTAAATTCAATGATGATTGATCGACTTGTTTGTAAATACACATACGCATTCTTCGCAACCTGTCATCAATACACCTACGGCTTTCCTGCAAGTTTATCAAAAATGTACAAAAGCACAAGAAAATTAATGCATTAAATAAAATAAAAGAATTTACATTATTTCAGTGTACATCATGATATAAAAAATTGTATCTGTTATGTATATAGGCATACAGAGTTATATAAATGAGTAAATTTTATTTTAAATCATACTTAAGCCCAAGTAAATTCATGGAGCATTCACCAGGATATCATAGCTTTTTGAAACATATATTTCCCATAATGTGCCCCTTTTTGCTACTTTGAATTCATACTCATTAACATTCCAAAGACAGAAACAAAATGAAATGGCATAATCAAGATCAACCACTTTATTCTTCTAAGTCTTTGAATTAATAAGAGGGGAAATCTTCAGCTGTATAAAAAAGTAAATTGTATCTGAAAATAGCTAAATACATGTACCTCTTCATTAAACTTCGATTCAAAATAATCACATTCACAGCAATGAGAGTTTGGATTACAAATGGAAGGGAGACAATGGGAGTTGAAGTTGCCCTACATTGATTTAAAAGTGAATGTTTCTGTTATGATCAGAATGATTTTACCTTGTTTTTCTTACACAATACTGATGAATCAATTTGTAAAATACTTTAAGGTCATGTTGTGATTGGATGGGATCTTAAGTACTAAGAAAATTAGACTGTCAACAAAATGAGCCTACGCAGTGATGACTCGGCTTGGAGATAACCAACATGTGATGAAGCAGGTGATGAAAAGGTTGCACCAGTGGACAAGGACGGAGTGCTCATCATCGTAGAAAATTTGACCTGTATTGAAATAAATAATAAATGGTGTGGAAATTAACAAATAGGACCTATATTGTAAGAGACAAAATTCCAATGTGAAATTTGTAAAGTCTCCATTCCCCTGTCCCTAACACTTAAACATGTTAAAAGCATTCATGAACACTGTATCGAATTTATCATATTACTAATTTTCAAAATAACAAAACTACCAAATAATAATAATACCTAATTCAGCTGTCCTTCCATGACCAAAAATGCCCCCACCCCCATCACTATCTCTCGCTCTCTTACACTCTACAGTCTCTACTTCACTGTTCAAAGTGAAGTCACCTTTTAGATTAAAAAAAAAAAAAGTACTTGCTGTACTCTATAGTTTAATCATCTAGATTATGGCACAAAAGTTTAATACATTCAAATACAAATCATTGTTACTCATATCTAAAAAATAAAAAAAAAAGATCCCCCCCCCCACTCAAAAAAATGAGCTCTTCAGATTCAGAGTCTATAGTATAGGATCATGGCATTAAGGCGAGGTAGGGATGACCAATAGAGGAGTTTATTTGAAACGAACAAGTAGGGATAGAATTGCATGATCCAGCCCTCTCTTACTCCATCTTCTTTCTTCAACCTCCTCTTTTCCTCCCTTTTCTTTTTTCATCATTTTAAAAATCGTAAGGGGCAGTTGCCCCCCCCCCCCCCCCCCCCCCCCGTGCACGTGCACCCCTGCCCCTAGTTTATTCATGGACATTGGAATAAGTTTTTGATAACCACAACAAAGGGACAAAGGAGATACTGCTAATCACTTAAAATATGATAGGAAATAAGGTTTAAAAAAGTGGTCAATGATCGTATCAAATTTCAACAAAATCTATCCCCATAACCTGCAGCATTGCATTGCAACCACCTTCATACACTCAACATATATGCCCACATGCACCATCACAGGGTGTCTGAAAACTGACATGAGTGCTAGCCCTTGAACATCCAACGCAACTTTCGCCCTTCTCATTCGCGTTGATGATCACCTTTGGCCGTGCCGTAGGTGAATTCATGCTTGGAACTCGTACGCTGCAACAAGCGAGAGAACTTTACAAATACGAGTAGAAAAACTTTTAGAAAGTGAATTTAAAGAAGGAATTTCAAATTAACTTACAATGGAACAAGGCTGAAATCTGGGAAATTCGTAGAAAACCGCTATATTAAAAGGTGAATATTTCATGATGACTGTACTCTCAGCGATCGGAACTTCACGCCGAGAACATCAGCTGTTTAATGTTTACGTCGAGTGCGTATTAGAATGCGCAGAGTTTAACAGTACGCGCGCACGAAGCGGAAAACTAGGCCGCAGTCAATTTCTACGCAGTGTCTGAATTCTGACATCACTACGGTATGTATTTTCAAGGATACCATTCTAATGTTTTTCCGATTTTCCTGTGTTATTTGGACTGGGATTTTCTCCAATCTGTGGGAGCAACTATGAATAAATCATCAAAAATCAACATCAATGCCTCATCAGTAAGACTATTGGCTTTTATTACTTGCAAAAATCTTGTTCTTTTTATTATATAACTCAGAAAAAACATACATTTCACCAACCATTTTCTTAATCACAGTCCCATGCCTTAGTTTTTGTGTATCACATTACTGTAGCCCCAGGGGAAAGGGCTCCGGCCTATAAGTTTAGGAGCTAGACTCTATTCGTGATTTTATTCTGATCAGAATAAAATCACGAATAGCTCCTATAGCTAGCTCCGGCCGGCGTAATTCCATATAAGCAGATATAAAGTTTGATCATGTTGATGATTTGTAAAAGCATGGAGTTTAAATTTATTTCGATCTTGAGCTTGGTAATCATGGTAATGGTGAGTTGTGTTGATGAGCTTTAGATCTAGTGGTGCATCACTCAACTGTGATCTGTAAGTTTAACTAGTTCACAGAGCCAGGCCCCAGGGTAGCGATGCCAACGTAAGCCGTGAATGCGTGCGTCCTATTCTGAATGCACGCAAATTTTGCCGAGACGGAGTAGTAAATAAATGTCATCAAAAATAATCTTTGCAGCATTGAATGCCATGGAAAACAAATAAAACAGAATATTGAAACTTTATTGTGTCTGCCTCATCATTTATTTTGTGTATTATGAGTACGAATGTGTGGAAATTTGTTCAGAAATGTCGGGAAGTACTTACGTTCATGGATGATGTTTACCTCACGATCGACGTGCATTTCAGTGATTTCCATGTACTACATCGTCTTGCGTGAAGGCGTTTTTTACAATTTTTCAGAAAATAAATTCTTTAAATTCTTATTCCATCGGAAAGTCAACAAAATTATCTCCATTTTAAAAAAAGAATCAAAAGTTTTTGATCATTTTTGTTCATTTTATGGGTTTCTCAACTCCTAAAAGAGAGAAATTTTCTGGATCTTCTGATTTTGATCGGATTTTTAGACACTTTTGGAGTGAGGTTCGCCTTAGGAACATGGTTTTTCATATTCACCTGAATGTAAGCTTTCTAAAGATGCCATGCTTTAGCCAATAAGAAAAAGCGCATTTAAGCGCCAGCTGGAAAATCGCCGTCAAGTTATTGCACACTTTGCATGATTTTCGATAGATCGTATACCCGGCGTACTGGGCATGCGCATTGGAAGTTGGAACCAGCGCTGTGTTTCACGAAACCGTCCCAAGTCTAAACTTTTCGGACATCCCATTGAAACGCGTGTTGTAGAATTGATACACGTTTCAATGGGATGTCCATGAACTTAGACTTAGGACGGTTTCGTGAAATGCAGAATTTTCGTGTGTTTGACAGAGGCCCTTTCCCTTGCATCTCGAGTCCAAGATTGGGATTGCAGGTAGGAAATACATTACTATACTTCTGATTTTATCTTAATAATTATGACATTTATTTTACTGGTAATCAGCGTTTGATCTTGTGAATTTATCACACTCTTTGAATTTTGCCTCGGACTTTTTTTTAGAGTTGAAAGTTTGAGCAAAGGAGGGATGTACCGGACGGGGATGAGCCGGAATAATTATTGATTATAGTTTAAGTAAAAGTTAGTGATATTTGACAAAAGATTTTGATCTTGTGAATTTATTGCACTCTTAGAATTTGCCTCGGACTTTTTGTAAGTTGAAAGTTTGGGTATAGGAGGGATGTACCGGACGGGGATGAGCCGGAATAATTATTGATTATAGTTCAAGTAAAAGTTAGTGATATTTGACAAAAGATTTTGATCTTGTGAATTTATTGCACTCTTAGAATTTGCCTCGGACCTTTTTGTGAGAGTAAAATTTGGGATTGAGAGCGGGAATGGGAGGGATGGTACTAAGCGGGGATGATCCGAAATATTATTATTATAGTGAATTATGACAAAAACTTGTGATCTTGAGGATTTATTGCACTCTTTGAATTTTGTCTCGGACTTTTTTATGATTGTAAAACTTGGGATTGCGAGCGGGATTGTGAGGAATGCTACCAGACAGGGATGAGTCGGAATATGATTATTATAGTGAATTATGATAGAAGCTTGTGATCTTGAGAATTTATATTGCACTCTTAGAATTTTGCCTCGGACTTTTTTTTATGATTGTATAGGCATTGCGAGCGGGATTGGGAGGAATGCTACCAGACGGGGATGAGCCGGAATATGATTATTATAGTGAAATATGACCAAAACTAGTGATCCAGAGAATTTATATTGCACTCTTAGAATTTTACCTCGGACTTTTTTTGTGTGTGAGTGCAAAGTTTGGGATTAGGAGCGGGATAGGGAGGGATGGTACCGGACGGGGATGAGCCGGAGTAATTTTTTGATTTTTTTTTTTTAAAGGGAGAATTGTGTGGAAATCATACCAAGGGTTTGGAATTATGCATTGCTGCCTTCTTTGAGATATAGAATTGAATTAAATGTAGGCTTGATAAGACAAGAGTGACATTTTTTAAAATGTTGATATCGATCTCTGCCCTTGGGGTTTTTACCTCGCCTTCCCCCACATTTTCTGAAGTTGTATTAATGTTACTCTCTTTTGTATCATTCTCTTAAACTTTTGAGGATAGTAATGTTCAAAGTGTGATTATGTTCTTTCTCAAGTAATGCAAATATTTCTTTTTTCGTCTTGTACATGCATTTACCTTGTTATACAAATACACAAAACGGTCATATAATTCGTAAAGTTTTATTCTGTAGGAAAAACACAAAAAAAGCCCAATTAAAGTTACTGATAACTCCTTAATCATTTTTCATCTCTCTACAGAGTACTGCAGGAAGAAATCCACCAAGTCCTGGAATTATTCCTTCTATGATCAGAATTCAGCTGTATCTGTATCCCACCAAGTACACCTCAAGAAAACCTGCTAAAGATAAAAAAAATAACATTGACATCACCTGCGATTGAAAATTAACACTGAAATAGTAAAGCTAAAGAACTCTACAACTCTGAGTCTACATAATATCAACAAGGCATACATCTGTAAAGTAAAAATGGGTCACAGTAAATGTTACAAAATAAATTGAGTTCATCAACATGTTTTGCTCACTGTATTTATATAATTCAGAATATAACATTTGAGAACAACAGACATGTTATTCATGTCTTCATTGCATGTATTTTGTAGGTATTTGTATATATATATATATACATCTGTATAGTAAAAATGGGTCACAGTAAATGTTACAAAATAAATTGTGTACATCAACATGTTTTGCTCACTGTATTTATATAATTCAGAATATAACATTTGAGAATAACAGAAATGTTATTCATGTCTTCATTGCATGTATTTTGTAGGTATTTGTGTGTATATATATATATATATATATATATATATATATATATATGCAATGTCAGACTTGTCAGCTCATCTTTGGCTAGATGAGGCCAATATTTGGAATTCTGCAGACATTAGCATAATTCATATTGAGTGATTTGCATACTGATTAACTATAATGTAAATGACCATTAAAGTCTGTTTTACCATAAAAACATGTACATACATGTGTAGAAGATTAGACAATAAGACATAAAGGGTGAGATTTTCATTTTTATACAGAAAAAAATATTTTACACTACGCTTCCCCACTTGAATAATCAGGCAGAAAAAAATCTGTAATTCGGCTAATTGATTTGGCGATAATTTGCATATAAGCGAGAAACAATGAAAAATCGTACCCTAATGTTATAGAGAATGACATAAGCTTCAAAATGAGTACAATCAACCATATGATTTTTTTAAGAATTAAAAATGTGTTGGCATCGCTACCCAGGGAAAGGATTATGAGATCCAATACGGTCGTGATGGTTTTGTAGTGTGTGTGTCATGTCGTCACAGTCTTTCTCGATTATTTTTATTACATTAAAGTTGGTTGGCTTGAAGGCTGAGCTTTTCAAGAAGCAGGAACAGTTAAAGAAAGATCGTCTTCAACCAGGAAGCAGCACTTCATCCAATAGAAACAGATTGGGAGAATCTAAGGTAAATACGTGTCAAATACTTTCCTTATGTAGAATAACTTACACAAATGTGAGGTTATAAATATCCTCGCACTGATATAGGTAGATATGTTGGCAATTGCCAACAGTAGGCAAGTAGTGTTCCCAAGCTCGCATATAAGCTTCAGAGGAGCAAGTTCAGTGATAAAAAAGTCTTAAAATTTTACTTGATCAAGGTGACTTGGATCTCACTGAAGGAATGGTTTGGAGATAAGATTTTTTTTATCATCCTTCAGTGCAAAAAGCATATACTTCTATAGGATTCTGCAGATTATATGTGGTGATTTATATCTTCAACTACAGAGATCAACCCACTGCAGAAATTGACACAATCCAACTTACAATTGCTTCTCTGGTGGGGAATGTATATGTCAAATAGTTTGTTTATGTAGACTGTGAATTTCAAAGTAAACATTGCTCTTTTCCTGGGTCTGGACAATTTGTCAAGACTCGAAAAGAAACTGAGTATGATATTGCTGAGAAGAAAGGGACATGATTCATTTTAAAAACTGGAGAGGGTGAAATTTAGTTTACTACTCTGATTTGTTTTTTTCCTCCATTTTGACCGTTTTCTGAATGGATTTTCCACGGGGGGGGGGGGGGGGGGGGGGGGGGGGATATGTCTCATTGAGGCCAGTACATCATCCGCATAAACAAAAACGTAGAAAAAGGGTTGTTTTTCAGCACCAGGCGGGGCTCCCATCAAGGGTATCAATAGCAGGAAAAATCTGGAAAAAGGGTATCAAATTCAGAGGAAATGATGCAATTCTTCAACAAATTCCCCATTATATAGAAATCGGAGATGTTCGACATGAATTCCTGTTTAGGGTATCAAAACCATTCTTACTTTGATTCATGTTCTCGGGTGTCATGAATGGGGGGGGGGGGAGAGGGGGATATGTCTCATTGAGGCCAGTACATCATCCGCGTAAACAAAAACGTAGAAAAAGGGTTGTTTTTCAGCACCAGGCGGGGCTCCCATCAAGGGTATCAAAAGCAGGAAAAATCTGGAAAAAGGGTATCAAATTCAGAGGAAATGATGCAATTCTTCAACAAATTCCCCATTATAGAGTACATGTATACCGTGTGTCTCAAAAAAAACGTAACACTTTTGAAATGGTTGCCAAATTGAGCATATGTAATTTTATGAAGAAATGTCGATATGTATAGAAAGCTGAAGGACCAACCTTTCATATGATATGAAAAATTGGAAAAAAAATCATGCTTCGATGAACAGTGTTCACTTAAGTTAGAGGTATGAAAATGTGCCTGCGCAGGATTTTTCCTTCCAATTTTGGACAGGTAAGTTACTTGTAGCTTACAAAATAAGGTCGATATGAGATATTCATGATCGATGGATCAACAGGATATTTTGAATACCTTGAATACCATTCCTTTTTCTCTGTTATTTATCAATCCCGAAACACCACCGCCCACCCCCCCCCCCCCCACACACACACACGCACACACACTTCCACTCCCATCTTATTGTATCATTGATCTGGTAGATGTGAACGGGATTAAGGATGAATGAGAATTGGCTAAATTGAAATATTCCAAATCATAACATTACGCAACCCACTGTCCTCCCCTCCCACACACACACACACACACACACATACAACCTTCTTCCTATCCTCTCACCTACTCCTTCCTTTTTTATCACTTTTCTTCTGAAAGTTTGGTGGATCATTTTTTTTTCCATTAATAATCAAATTATTAACCAGTCACTCATTTTGATCAATGAAATCAATCGATAAATCACTGAAACATTAATTCCATCAAGCAATTGCTCAAACCAATTATCACACGCACACAAACCACACACACACACGCACGTACACATACACCCACGCGCGCGCGCACACACACACACACACACATTAGGGCAGACATGACAAAAACAAGTTAAATCTTTTTTTTTAAAGATGTTCATGTTTCTTTTATTTTTTTTCTTATTTACAACTGCTTTGTTCATCTTAAAATGAAAGATCTGACAAAAGTAATCAGTTCATAGTCCACATGGCTATCTTTTCTTCTTGACTGAATATCACGGCTTTCAAAGTACCGATTGAGTAAGGGTACCGGCATGGGTGGTGTTTGGGGATTGATAAATGACAGAGAGAAAGGACTGGTATTCAAAACATCCTTTTAACTCTTAATCCATCGATCATGAATATCTCATATCAAATTTATTTTGTATGCTATACCTGTCCAAAATTGGAAGGAAAAATCCTGCGCAGGCCCATTTTCATACCTCTAACTTAAGTGAACCCTGTTCATCGAAGCATGATTTTTTTTCAATTTTTTCATTTCATATGAAAGGTTGGTCCTTTAGCTTTCCATACATATTGACATTTTTTCATGAAATAATAAATGCTCAATTTGGCAACCATTTCAAAAGTGTTACGTTTTTTTTGAGACACACGGTATAGAAATCGGAGATGTTCAACATGAATTCCTGTTTAGGGTATCAAACCATTCTTACTTTGATTCATGTTCTCGGGGTGTCATGAAAGGGGGGGGGGGAAGGGTAGTTTTCAGCACTAGGTGGAGAACCCGGGTATCCCGTTAAGGGTATCGAAAATTAGAGGTTATGATGCAATCCTTGGATAAAATCCCTGTTAAGGGTATAAAAATTGAAGATGTTAGACATGTTTCCCTCTTTAGGGTATTAGAATCACTGCTACGTTAATCCCCGTTTAGGGTGCTTTTCAAAATGTGATTTACACGGATGATGTACTGGCCTCAAAGAGACATATCCCTGGGGGATTTTCATTTATGGGGGAGGGGGTATTTCATGCTTCATAATTGCTCTGTTAATAGCTACTATGATTTTTATTTGCTGTTTGTTTTTTTTTTCCTTTCTTTTGGTCAACTTCTTGAAATTGTTAAAGCAGATAAAAGCAGAAATAAAATTTTCAGACATTTCCAGTTTAAAAGAGATGTAAAAGTATTTTGTGGACTATCAGTCAGATGTATTAGTTCAAAGCAAGAGATTGATTTTAATCCAGAATTTTCCTGTTGGTTTATGTCACTTCTTTCTCTATTCTTTTTTTTTTTTCAATGCAAATAGTATTTAGTGTCAATATCGTTAGCTATGTTTGATTTTCTCATCACTGTCAATATTTTTTGTTCCAGTAATACATATCTGGCAACATGTTGTGACATTTTCATGAATTTGGGGTTTGTTTCATTTGCAATATTTTCCGCTATTAAAACTAAAAATCAGAAACCTTCCATCTGGAGCAAGAGGAATGTTGGAGTTAAAGGAAGAGCTGAGAAGGATCTTGAACAGCTTGCTGATGAGAGAGAAGAACTTGAAAATGCCAGGTAAGAAAATACTCTCATGCTTGGTTGTTTGCAAATCCCTCAGTGGTTTCACTGTACATAATAAGTGAAGGCATGACCAATAGGCATCTGAAAGCTTTGGTCTTTTGTAGTGGAGTCTCATTATGTCTCATATTGTTTCAAGAGAAATTTCCTGTGCAGTAGCCCGAGCAAGAAAATTACTTGTCAAAATTACATTTATACCACATATATCTTCTGATATGAGCTTAAGGAGGGGGTTTCAAATGCTTTGAAAATTGCTTGGTTTACCATGAAGGAACAATCTCCAATACAGTATGAATTATCAAACAGTCATTATTAAAGTCTTTGCAATATTATACCGAGATATACAGTAGCCAACTTTATTGTGCATACATTCTTTATTATTTATGACAGTATAGATTTGATTGCTGTTTATGTTCCTTGAAAGTCTTACCCATGTGCCTTATTTTTTTTATAAAGGAATAAGCTGGAAGCAAAGTCCAAGTTTTATGAGAAGATGACAAAGGAAGGCTACGTCCCAGGTAAGTTTTGAATTTCTCTGAAGTTTTCTTTTCTGTTTGAAGTTTGGTGTTGATTTGCCCCCGCCCCCATCCTCTTTCTGTCCTATCTCCCTTCTCCTTTTTGTCTCATTTAATCTTGCTACCATTTTAAAGATATTTCAACCCATCCCTTACTCTGTATTCTCCTTTGCTTTGACTATAAATCTTCCAAACAGATGCTGACTCTGACGAGAGGTTTCTGGTGGACTTTGAGAAGAAAGCATTAGATAAAAGGGAGGAATTCAAGCACCGAGTTGAAGAACTTGAGAAGGAAGAGGATATTCCACCTCCTGAAAATCCAGATGAAGAATGGTGAGAAAAATTCTTTTCAAATCTGTTCTTTTCATTACATTGTGCATTTTCTTCTATTGTATCTCACTTTATAATTGTTTATATTTCTTAATTTTGCTATTTTGGGGGAGGGGATGGGGATTAGAATGGCCTTAGTTTCCCTTTAGACATGATGTATTCTATAATTATTTGACTTTTTTAAAATATAAAATTACATACAGCAATTATATACTCCTGTGTATGAACATACAAATCACATCTTTTTTTAAAAGGGAGGGGGAGGGGAAGGGAGGTTTCAGAGTGGTTTCTCTGATAATCCCCCTAAAAAAAGAAGAAAAAAAAAACAGAAGAGGAAAAGGAAAAAAATCCTATCTCCTGTATTTGCGACCTAAATTTAGCATTACCTTATTTTCCATGAAAAAGAGCTTTGTTTTATTGTCGAGCCACCAAGGTGGAGCGAGACTAAGGGATCCTTAGCGGCGTCCGTCCATCCGTCAAATGAGGTCAAATGTTACAATTTACCTGCAAGAATGATTGCACGCAAATGTGGAGAGACACATCATGCCTATTGCCTTGTATATCTTGTGTTTCTTGTCCTTCAGGGTGGACTATACAGACACTCTGGGTCGGTCAAGACGCTGCATGAGAAAGGACCTTCCTCAGCTTATCTCAATGGACAAGAGACTCAACCCTCAAGTCTATGAGTAAGTAGAAAACAGTGAAGTTATACTGATACGATTATATGAAACATGGTCTCTTCCGGCAACCAAAATATTTTGTGAACTGCAAAAGAAATTGATTTGTAATACAGAAACATTAATGCATGGGATATAGTAAATACTGAGGTTACATGTGCATAGTGTCTGAAAGACTCTGAATAGGACATACTATGAAATGCTCGATTTCTAATAATTTAATCATTTTTTATGTATGAATTTTAGTGGTTATACCTGCAGTGATCAAGAGAAAGATTAACACAAGAAGAATGATGAACTGCCAAATTTGATTTCCAGGGGAGTGTTTCATGAAGAGTTTTGTCGGTGAAAATCACCGACAAATATTATAAGCTACTGAAAATCCTCGCATCTGATTGGCTGAAAGCAAATTAGTCAGTGAAAATCACTGACAAAACTCTTCATGAAACGCTCCTCAGTGCTATGTAATGACAAAGATGAACAGGAAGAAGGGGGTGAAGCATTCCTCTGTGACCTTTATTTCTGTTGTTTCCAGGGAAAAAATTAATGATTTTTTCTTCCAGGGCTACTTTTTGAGCCCAACCACCCCAATTTTCTACATTGTATTACAATTTACATTGGACCTTATGAGAATTCCAGGGGCTCTTTTTAAGTTTTCCAGGGCTCTTTTGGACATTTCGAGGGCGAATTCGCCCCGAGCCCTCGTGTATTTTTTTCCCTGGTTGTTTCACAGCTATCTCTCATAAATAAGAAAAGAGAAGTGTTAACGAGGAATAAAAAGAAACGAGGAGACCATTGTATGTTCTTCATGCTGTATATCTGTACTCTTTTAATAGGAAACAAGAGAAGGATGAAAAGATGAAGAAGAAGGAGGAAGATCTACCGGATCTGATGTCGAATGACATGTATCGTGAGATGTTGCGGAAGAAATGGGAGGAAGAGGAAGAGGAAGCAGCGAAGGGTCCCTTAGGCTCCACTCACTACCAAAATGTCAAATATGATGGTGAGTAGCTTCTGAATTGATAGCTAGATTGCTACAAAGATGATTTCTAACATGATATTGTATTGTGGAAGGAAACTATTAGTATCTGGGAGTTATTTGGAAAAGACAATTGTTTGTAGTAGAGGGTTAACAAGTCATCAAAGAGATACCTGATTTGACCATAAAGTCTCTTTGAAAATCACATATAGTGAAATTAGTATATGGGACTACACACGCTTTTGGAATCAAAACTTAGTTTTATATACAAGTCTTTTTGTGTAAAAAAATATCAAATATTTTTATAGTTTCGAGTAGGGCGAACTGGTTATCACACTGAAAGGGTTTAATACATTTTGTAAAGTGGTAATGAATACTGAAAAAAAGCTGAAATAACACATTCAAGTATCTAAACAGTCACAATCTAGATTATTGGTCCACCCTCACCTGTCATTTTATTTAAATGTTATTTAGGATTGATATATATTTATGTGCTAATTGTAAATCTCTCCTCTGATATTACTGGTAGATTGATAGCTGAAAGTTTTTGTTGTATATTGTACTTTTATAATAAATAATAATAAATACAGCATTTGTAATGCGCCATCGATCTAGTTCACTATTCAGAGGCGCAGAGGGATATAAGAAGTAAAAGAGATAAGGAAAGAGAGAGAAAGAAGGAAAATGCATATGTAAATGAACATGTTTATATATATGAGTGTATATCAACATATATTTAACTAAAATACGATGTGAACATGTATGATTTGAGGTACTTTTTGAATGTTTCTAGCGATTCTGCTGATCGGATCCTCAGTGGGAGAGCATTCCAGAGCGATGGCGCTGCATAAATAAAGGCTTTTTCTCCGAGGGTTGAGCTAGTTCTGTGGATTGTTAACTGTTTGCTAGTGGAGGAGCGGAGACTTCTGCGGGGAACATATTCTGAAATGAGGTTCTGCAAGTACTGTGGAGCCTGACTGTGCAATGCTTTCCATGTGTGGAGAAGGATTTTATACTCTATTCTCTATTCTCTTTTATCCATGTTTTTTCGTCTGGTTTGTAACCCTGTAGAGGTGCGAGACATGGGAGTAGGTTACTTTGACTTTTCCAAGGATCAGACGCAAAGGAACCAACAGATGGAGACACTACAACTACTCAGAGATGAGGTAGGTAATATGTACCAAAGTTACTATACCTGACATTGAATATTTCCATGACTCTAATTTCAGACTCCAGTGAATCAGTCATAGACAATTTTCCTGAATTCTGTCCCCTTCTTTCAATCTTTGGATAATAGTGTTGAATTTTTTTTTTCTTTTGTATGTGCCTTTTAGCCCTTCTGTTGCATTGTTGCAAGTGGTTGTTGCAAAACTCCTAATTTCTCTTCTCCCCTTCCCCTTCTCACACTCTTTTCCTTCCCATTCTTTCATTTTCTTTCTTTTCTTTCTTCTTTCTTCCTTGCTTTCTCTCTCTCTCCCTGTCTTGCTCATTCTCTTCCCTTTTCAGCATTTTCATGTATGATGTCATTTTTTTCCCTTCATACTTAAAAGCCTTTTTCTTTGTATCATAACACCTTGCTTTAGAATAATAGTTCAATTCAGTGCATGTTATTTGAATACTTTTTGAAAGTTAAAAGAGAAATGGTTGGAAGAACAAAAAAAATCTTACCGTGACCTTAAATGACCTTTTGTAGACCCTGGATCAGAGAGAGAGACGGGAGAAACTAAAGCTGAAGAGAAAAGCTGCTATGAAAGCCAGACTCGAGAAAATCAAGGAGAGAAAGCGACAGAAGGGAGAACTGGTTGAAGATGAGGAAGAAGAGGAGGAAGAAGAAGAGGAGGAGAAAGAGAAGAAAGAAGATGAGAGATTGGCTGAAGCTGCTGAGAAAGAGATGAAGCCAACCAAGGAAAGCAAAGTTAGAGAATGGGATATTGGAAAAGGTAAGCCTGCTGTTGTCACTCTGTATTGACTTCGTGTATGCATGATCGTTCGAAATTTCACATAAAAAGGGGTCTTTTTTTTAGCATGATCGCAATTTTACAAAAAAAAGGGTTATTTTCATGAGCTTGTACTCGAAATTGAAAAAAAGAATGTTTTGAGTTTATAGACCTCTACTCGAAATTGAAAAAAGGGGTGAGTTTTTTTTCTGGTCCTTTTTTGCAAAAAGTGTACTTGGAATGTGAAAAATAGGGGTGTTTTTTAATAGGCCAATTTGTACCCGTTTTGTGCCAAATAGGGCTAAAAATGGCTGAAAATGTACTTGAAACACCGCAAAATAGGGGTCAAATTTTGGGTTGCCGAACGATCATGGTTACACCTTTGAATAAAGAATGACAACACCGGGAAGGTAAGCAGGTAGAAAATAGTGATTGTCATTATAATTCCTTTTCTGTAGTGCATTCAAAATGTGGTAAATTCAACTAGGGTTGTTTGGGAAAGGTAACTTGAATGATTAACAGTACCCATTCTGGCGAACTGAAATATTTGTCATCAGTATTAGAAGTTTAAACAAAGAAAAGTTGGAGTTTAGATGACAACAAAGATACATTAAACCAAAGCTTCAGAACTTTTTTTTCTTGTTTTCTAGTTATAGAGTATGAGGAAGACCTGCATGTGAGATATAGAGGAGGTGGGCCTGTCATGCAGGTTATTTTCTTGCAAGAACAGTCCATTTGATTTGGTTTTTTTTATTTATTTGTAAAAAATAATGAATTCTGTATTTTGTTGTTGTTATTGTTGATCATTTACTAAAACTAAAATACATGTAGGGCTGATTTGAAGAAACATTTATTTGGTAATTTTTTTGTTCATATTGAAGTGGGAAGATATGTGAATTGAGAAGTGCCTTTTATGATGACAACAAAGATACATTAAACCTCAGCTTCAGAACTTTTTTTTTTACTGAGCACTATCTGCTCTATGCATTCCTTGAAAAAAATCCTGATTAAACAAAATGGAACTTACTAGATTTAGAGAATGTTTATTCAAAGCTTCATTTATTCTGTCTCATGATATATTTATTATCAAGATTGTATTCTGTCCTGTTCAATCACTTTGTAGAACCAGTATCTGCCTGGGAACAGAGACTGACCAATATCAGAGATGAGAGACCATCAGAGTTTGCTCCTCCATCCTTCTATTCAGACTTTGATCGTAAGAGAGGTCCAAACCAGACATCTAGGTACCCCCCGGACTACAACTCACCCGTCTCATATCATTCGAAAGAAAAGACTGTAAACAAGCCTAGCAGTGCAGCATCATCCGAGTTTGCCCCGCCCGATAGCTACGAAGGACAGTCTTCCGAAACGGGACATCGCAGCAAAATTAGTTTACCACCACCCAAAGACCTTACATCCATGTATGGAAGAGCGAAAGAAAAGTCTGTAAACAAGCCTAGCAGTGCAGTGTCATCCGAGTTTGCCCCATCCAGTAGCTACCAGGAGCCATCTTCTGAAACGGGGCATCGAAGCAGGATGAGTTTACCCCCACCAAAGGACCTTTCATCTGTGTATGGAAGAGCCAAAGGAGATACTGGGCAGGAGTCTAGCACTGCCACATTGTCACTCTGGAACAAACCAAGTGGGATGTTGAGGTCAAATCAACCATTTGCTGTTGGAGGGGGGTTGGATAACTCCAGCAAGGGAGGGGCTGGAGGAAGGACTGGGACAGGGGAAAGTGGAGGAAAAGAAGATGGTGAGGATGCCATTGCCTCAGCCCTGTCATTTTTTAGGAAAAATGCAGGGAAGTAAAAAAATTGGGATCACATATTTTGAGACAGTTTCATGAGTTACATGCAAGGTATGTACATGACTATTCACTGTTTCCCTATATTGCAAAATACTTTTATTAGGTGAGAAAACTCAAATAAGACGTGCATATTTTCCTCCACCGTGATCAAACCAAGGACACGATAAAAACCGAAAGACAAAAAAAAAAAAAAATGTTGAACTCGTCCTAATAGACATATTCACTCTGTGCATGTTCTGCTTTAATACTAATTTACTTTTTGGGGTAGAGAAAGCACACGACTCAATAAGCTCATGTACAGTTTTGGTAGCAACTGGTTTGATATAGTCTCATGGTGCCCACCTTTCAAAAAAAGATACATGCGTGAGATCGTGTGCTGTTCCATTCATGATTTTGAGTGAATGTGCGAAATGTAATAGTTACATTCTGCCCTACGTCAGGACCCGTGTATCCCGACCGCTCCCCCCACAGTGATCACAGCGCTTTGTACACTTGTCACGTAAACAGAAGTCTCATTGGTTTTGCACTGGTGAAGGCCTGTTGTTTTACGTTACTGACCAGAGTTTAAAAATATTTTCTTCACCTTTCATTTGTTTGATATTCAACTTGAGGCAAAAACTTCCTACTGACCTGCTAAAAGGAAGGAAATCTGGCAAGTAGTTTTTAAGGGCCTACAAAAACTGTACGTAACCTTTAATCCAAATGAAAGTACATGCAATTCAGTTGATGATGAATTTCCATGAATAAAATGCATCCATTTCTGTGTACACTCATACCAGGATTTGATGACTTTCTGTTTTTCCTTTAAATTAAAGGGGTACAGTAGTACTTTTCTGCTCTTAGTACAGTGGAACCTCGTTATAAAGAAAACTGTTATAAAAATCTCTCGTTATAACAAGCTAATTTTGCCTGTCCCACTTCTTTGTATTTTGTTTTTAGCCCTGATATAACAGGGCCGGAGGAGTTTGTTATAACGAGGTTCGCCTGTATTGGGTTGGACTACCGTCTATCAACAGGCAATCCCAGGCTGAATGGCATAATGCTTGTGAGGTTACATGGAAAATGCCAAGGAGATCAACCTGTGGATATTAAATCTAGGAAAGTTATGAATGTTTGATTTGAGATCAGATGGTATATGAGCATCTCATAATGCCAAATTGGTCATGTGACTGTGATAAATGTCGATAAGAAAAGAAAAAAAAAATAACTTCAAAATTGAGAACAAACTAGGCACACAAAAATTACCTGGTTTTCACCAACAGTGTATCATTTATTCATTCTTGACAAACCCCATCGTAAACTTGGCACTTTTTTTCTTAAAAGATGGAAAACACATTCAACTATTTACTTTCCATAAAACAACTCTTTTACAAAAAGTGACTAACAGTAATAACATTGCACACAGAAAACACTATAAACAAATATATTGATCGATGCTAAAGATGCATTAACTTAAATTTCTGAAATTCTAAGGGATCGATAGAATTTGCAGTCCAAACATCATACCCATAAATGCATTTTCTGGCAGACAAAACATACCGGTATGAATACATCCAGATATTACATATTAAAAGCATTGACCCAGCATAAAGTCCAGCAACAATTGCTCCAAATGCTTTGTCAAATATAAACAGTTAGGGTCAGGATTGCAAAAGGGTGTTGGGTTAGGATTAGGATTAAGGTTAGGGTTTGGCATTGAATTTGGTCCAGTTCAGATTCGGGTAGAGTACAACATTTAAGATAAACTGGAGTTCTGGTCATGCGATCATAATAATGACAGAAACTGTTCCAAAGCAACTGGGAGAGTTAGATTAGTCATGTAAAAACACAGGTGTCTAGTGTGAGATTTACAAATTATCGAATTGATTGGAAGTTCACTTACTTTCCCCAAAAGGTACTTGCACTTCACAAAGAAATGACTATATGGGACCACACCCAAATCTGGCATGAATGTTACCCCCAAACTTTTCAGCTTTTCCTTGTCATATTACCAATATGAAGGCATTTGAAGAGCAATCCTTTCTAGGGGACATTTTTAATATGATATTCTTCCTAACCGACATGAAAAGAATGAGAAAGCCCACAAATTATTTTCCACCTTTGCCAGAACTCAAGCTTCTCTTGTGGAGCAATTGTCGCTGGAGCATATGTTGTGGGTTCATTAAAAGTATATGCATTGTCATAGTACACATATTTTGTATGTTACAAACTGGCTAGTTGCTTCTCCATATAAGAATATATTAATAGATTACAATGCCAGTGAAAATGGGTTTATGAGTCATAAACCCATTTTCACTGGCATTGTAATTATGACAGATAAAGTTTCTAATATGAAAGGAAAAACACAATGCTATAATTGCATTTTATAACAAGCATGTTTCTTTGGAATGCAACATTTCAGCCATTATGAAGTATATACAAACATATTCAATTAAAAAACTGAACAGGAAATTTTATAGTCAACTGTAACAATTTCTTTCTATTGGTTAACTTATCGATAACAGAGATCTATGGTTGGTATTCTACTAATTCTGTTAAACCAAGCGTTCAGTCTAGAGTCGTGTTAAACAAAATTAAAACTTCTGATCCCAGTCTAATTTCCTTCACTAAAACTTAACTCTAGACCCAGGAATGAGTTTACATTTTAGCAGAACACAAGCCTATATATTTTGAATAAGCCAATATGTTTCTGACAAGCTGTTTTGCAAAAGTGAATTTCTTAACTTATAAGAAAGAGAAAAAAATTTAGATACAAAAATTAGGGAATCATATAAAAGTGAATTTGTACTTGCAACAACAGCCATAAACAATAAATTCTAGATGCACTGCAAGGCGCCTACAAATCTTCAATACAATTTTAGTAATAATATAATATTCGTTTTCCTCCTTGAATGATTGAATAAAGCATGAATTCCTGTTTCTGCCTGAATTATTGAATAAGAGCTATCTGAAAACAATCAATAAAATGTATAAATTCACAAAAAGGAAAAGGATTATGGTAAAAAAAAAAAAACCTTATATTTCAGTATTTTAGAAACGTATAACTGTTTTATACACGCTCAATTTTAAAACAGAAGATAAATTAGCACTAATTACCTTCACTATCTTATCAATATCTATTAATCAGATCAAAACAAGGTGACGATTCTACACCTTGAAATATAAACATGCAAAAAATACAAACACAGAATAACTTAAATCTAAACTAGTTGATAGAATATTGCAAGAATTTAAAAATACAAGAAGATACCCTGTATATTTGCACTCAACAACACCAATAATAGCACAAGAGACATTTCAGAACAGGAACATTTCGAAAAAAAGAACAGATATAAGAGGAACATTAAAATAAACAAATAAATATAACATTTATACTTTATGATTTCACAACATCTGTTTACTTTCTATGGACATTCATAACTTATGTAGAGTAGTGATCTTAAGGGTAATTCAACAGGTTGGTCCAAAATAGTGCAACGTGAGTAACCAACTTCTGAAGTTTTGATGCAGCATTTACTACTCTAATTTATACATGTATGTGCAGTGTTGTGAATAAAACTCATTTACATTTAAACACCTGTAGTCAGAGAACAGGAGATAAGGAGGTGACTCAATATCTCTCTAAATGTAACATGAGTAACCATGAAATTGCCCTTAACAATAGCATGACTCAAATCTGGCTACACAGGCATTTTTAAAGTCTCTATTCTTTATTCTTATTTTTTATTTAAAAAAAAAAAAATTCCTGGCTTACAAGCTGACTTGTAGAAATCTGATTCAGTTATTCTACAAGTGAAGAACTTGATGTATCAATGACCTTCAAATCTCATATCAAGTTCGATCTAATGTATGATGTTTTTACAGATGAGAGCATATTTTGGAAACAATCGCAAGTCAAGAAAACATTTTAAATAACAAGTAAATGAACTATAAAAATCTATTAACAACAGTAATAAACAATGAAATCCACTTGCAAAAAAAAAAATTGAAAAAAGAAAATAATAGTAAAAAAAAATCCTCTATCAAGCCTATGTAGCTGGATAAATGAATCTGAATGCTTTAGATTTAAACTTCTCATTTTTTATGACTCAAGGGGTGAAATTGCATAATATAGTCTACATATTTAATGCCCTCTCCATTTTCAAAAAGGTCAGGGGCCTGTTTCTCAAAATGCACAAGTACATCATAACAAAACAAAGACTAGTAAGACCGCAGTTCATTTCACAGCTTATCTCTGACTACCATGACCTAACTGATGCAGGAATACTTTGGTTTAGTAGAATTTCTCCTTCAACACATGCAGTTTGGAGAAAGTTGAACCTAGTTGTAATTTGGCACATCACTTCACTGTCCTTAAAATACAAACTTTTCAAATGAAAATGTATGTTTAAAACAAAACCATGAAAACAAAAAGAAAAAAAAATGGAGAGAAATTTTAAATTTCTATTTCACAACTATTGTGCAATGTAGCAGAAGAACAGCATAAAAAAGAAAGAGAACATTAATTCATTCATTTTTCAGTAATGCATCTACTTACTACCATGAAACTCTTGACATATCAAAATGTCAACATACTTTAAACACATGGTCTAAAAGATATTTAGATTCGATTACTGCCATGCTTAATTTGATTAAAGTGGCCATTCAAAGTTAGATCAAACTTACATGTATGTTCTTTATCAAAACTGATAAACCATATAATAAATATTACTAGTTATAGATACATCCTAACACTGAAAAATGGAACAAATCTACATTCAAAATACATATAGCACACGTTGTAAATATGTTGTTCATCTTGCATAAAACTTAACAAAATCATTGCAGACAAAACACCTTGCATTGTTATTGTTGTATTAATACTATACTTCATCTAGTAGATGAAAAGTTGAAAAACACAGCTTACTACCCCCCCCCCAAAAAAAACACCCAACAACATAGATGATGTAAGTAATGCACTAATAATGTTGGTTGATTGTTATAAGCATCTTCGAAGCAAGCGAAACCCAATACAAAGAACAGAGCATGTTTTGCAAATACACTATTTTTCTTTTTTTTCAATGGTTTACAAGGATTGTGCAGAACATCAGGGGCAGTATTCAATTTGATAATTCAGCCATAATTTTAAGTATTTCACTCAGTATTTCGGCTTAAGTAAAATACTTAGCTAACTTCGGTATTCAAGTGAATTTTTCGGTTAAGTACTTTAACTAAGTCTAAGACAACCACCTACCAGACTTAAACACAAATTTAAGTCTAAATTTTATACCCACGAATACAAAGCAACACCTTTATTGCGCATTATTTGGGATAGACTTTATGATGTCACAATGGTTATCAGTAAGTATTTCGCCTTAAAGTCAACTTGCTAAAGTAAATTACTTTTAAGTGATCTGAATGTGAGTTATGGTATTTTACTTTAATAGCCAAGTCAAATGCTAAGTAATTTACTTACTAGCACTAAATCCATGTGTCAAACTGAATACTGGCCCAGGTTTACAAGAAAGTACTAATCAAGTTTTGTTCAGCATGAATTCCAAAAGTACGCTTGCCCTCCACAACTGATCACCCCTCACCCTGAAATTAGATTTCTTTCTCGTTTCAACTGCACACTTCCTGAAAAAAAAGAAGAATTTCTTGCATAGCAAACGTCAAATGGCAGTGTAACAAACGACCCATTGAAGTCTAAACTGTAGGCAGTGAAAAAAAGGACAGAAATAAGAAGGGGGTAAGGGGATTCAACCTCACCCCTCTACAAAATGCTTCCATTAATGGCAAATAGCCAATGCATAGAAAATCTTAGCATGATATAGTTTGACAAATAACACGAGAAATTATGAATTCTTTTCTCTTCAACACTCTGATTATAAACTAACTTGTTTATGAATTTCATGAGAATACAAAGCTGTTTCTTGTGGCTGGATGGTGCATGAAACAGAGACAAGAAATAGGAGTCAATAAATAACAGGAACTGGATTAAGACTAGGTAAAAGACTTGTGTATCACCCAGGTCCACTTTGGGGGAGGAGCTGATAAACCCTGAAGGTCCTGTTATGGAAGACCAACTTGAAGAATCTGTTGAAGTCCATGCCCTCTTTCTTGATGGCTTCACAGAATCGCCTGGTCTTGACAATCTTCAGGTCGGGCTCCAGGGCTGGGTTGGCCTCAGGGTACAACTAGAGTGATAAAAGGAGATGTACCAAAGATTTACTGCTTATGCTATTGATCAACATTTCAAAGTGAAAGAAAGTTTCTGAACTCTGCAAAAATCTAACCTCAAAGAGACAAACTTCATCTTCTTATTTTTTTCCCTTCCACAGTAATTTACGCAATGCCATTGAACAAGATATTTACAATGTGGAGGATTATTTTAAAAGAGTTTTAAAAACATATCTTTTCCAGCAATAGTGTAATGTAGTTTATTGTTTGTGCTTGTCCTCTTAGATAATTATGTAGCCATACTTTTTCTTTCTAGTGTAAAGCGCATAGAGAATTAAGGTTTAATTATTATGCGCTAAATAAATCGAAAGTTATTATTATTATTATTATTGAGATGAGAAGCAAAAATGCCTATGGATATGAATTTCATATATTTTGATGCCAATTCAATCTGGTGTGGAAGGGTATTTTAAGGACAAACTAAGACTCAGGGTTACTGCAGTTCTCCATATATCCACTACAATATCCATTTCATCATTTTTTTTTTTTTTACAATGTTATGCTACTTTAAAGACATTCAGTCGTGGGCTTTCATGGGGAGTGGATCATAATTTGCTGACACCAGACTTTGTGAAAAGCACTGGAAATACCTGTGATGAAGCTAAATTTCTGGAGCACAGCAAAACAAGCTGTCCCACCATAAACATTCTTCGGCCTGTTTCAGGCATTGTTCGGCCAGGGAAAGTGAGATAATGACTTTGCCAAATGGGGCAAAGGGCGGAATATACAGAGCATTACATAAGATCTGTTGGTCATAAAACTCACGGTGATGGACAACACTCGTTACTGGGTAAGCACCCATGGTGTCAAATTCCCCATGGAAGCCCACGACTAAGTATCTTTAAGGGAATTCCTGACTTTTTTTAAATCAGCTTCTACAAGACAGAACTAAGGCATATTCTCTATCTCTCTCTCTCTCTCCTAAATTCAGATACAATTTTTTTCCTGTTTACAACAACTCACATGTCCATTCATAATGTCCAGTATATCTGGCAGTCTACAGCCTACTTCAGAAGATCTTGCAAAGCAGATGCTGTCCTCCAGGATAATGTAATCTGTCCCAGTCGCTTGGTGAATATCATACACATCCTGTGCACTACGTCGAGCATAATACTGATACAACTGTCAAAGAAAAAGGAAAATTTGTTTAGAGGAATTTTACTATCAATTTATGCATTGTTTCTATGCTAATCAATTTCCATCGTCAGATTATCATTATTGATATCATAACTATAATGATCAACACAACCAATAATCAACATTTGCATGCATCAAAACAACATGCATTTACAGCTCATAACCTCATGACAACTGCCATGACTGCCCTCAATACTTACATCACCATGAATACCATCTCTTTTTTAGTTTCCACAAAACCAACCTCTAGTGTCATTATCATCATCAATAGTGTCATCATGATCACCACCAACAACACCAATGCAAGTGGTAGCACAACAACTGAGTACAGGATGTACGTTTATCCTGATTACCATGACCAAGACTATATGCAATTCTATTATCACCATTTTCTCTTTAAAGTGATTACACAATGGTTAAAAAATTTTTGATATATGATCGAGAATAGAATTCTAAGAACAATAAAATTCAAAATTTGATGATTTTCAATCGAAATCAGTGCATTTTGGCAAATTATTTGTGATAAGTCAAGGGGTGAACTAAAAATTGGAGTATGAGGTATGACGTACATGTAGATGTGGGTATCCAGCTTCGCGCATTGCAGTTGTGGCACGCGGTAGACTGTACAATATGTATTACACCTTGCGCGTATTTTGCTAGAATTGCGCGACAAGGTAACCACAATGACGTCACTGTGGGCACCCAGTTGAAACTGGGACACAGCTGAGGGGCCAAAAATAGGCTGAAATCTTACCATATTTTGGGTTTTTCTTGGCAACACAACTTTTTTTAAAACTTTAGGCAGATGATTTTCTGCTAATAAAATCATGCTCTTTTAAATGAAGGAACATTGTTTCAGCATTGGGTACCCCCTTTAACCAGTTTCCATGTTAACTAACCTGCAGTGTCTTGTCTCTAAGCTGTTTATCTTCATAGTGTGGATGGTTCGTCAATCTCCTCCCTGTACACAGCTTGACTCCTGCCAGGAGCTGCATGCTACCACTGAACACAGCCGTCTTGGGTGTCTGCTGACTGCAAGCAAGAAAGAAACAATCATAGAGAAATGATGATGACGATGATGATGATGACGATGATGATGATGACGACGATGATGATGACGATGATGATGATGATGATGATGATGATGATGATGACGATGATGATGATGACGACGATGATGATGTTGGTGCTGGTGATGGTGGTGATGATAATGATGATGAAAATGGTGTTGGTGATATGATGACGATGATAATGATAATGGTGGTAGTGGTGATGGTGATAATGATAATGGTGGTGGTGGTGATGGTGATGATGGTGGTAGTGGTGATGGTGATGATATTGATGATGATGATGATGATAATGGTGGTGGTGGTGATGATGTTGATGATGATAATGATAATGGTGGTGGTGGTGATGATGTTGATGATGATAATGATAATGATGGTAGTGGTGATGGTGATGATGGTGGTAGTAGTGATGGTGATGATGATGATATTCATGATGATGATGATAATACTGGTGGTGGTGGTGGTGGTAATGAATATGATATTGACGATGATGATGTGTAAAGTAATAAAATGCAGTATGATATATTATTATTCCATGACATTTTAATTCCTCATTCCATTACCAATGACCAACACTTGATTATATGGTGAATTACATGTCTCCCCCCCCCCTTGTGTAAGGATCAAAGAATTCCCTTTCTGTTACATGCATTATTATTCATCTATCACTTGTTTATGTTCTGAACAACCTACCTGATCCAATTCATAAGTTCCACTGTATCAGGATCATAGAACTCCCTGAGGTTATTCAATTCTTCTGATATCCCAGGATAACACTGAAACAAAATAAGATAAAAGATCAGGTTCAAGTTCAAGTTCACTTTTATTCAAACAGAGATTAGCAGCATGCATCTGTTAGAGATGTTTTTGTTTTATCATCTTGTGATCCTTAAAGGCATTGGCTAACTTTGTGAGTAGCTGATTTAAAAAATTTTCAAACTAAGATGAAACATGTGTATGAGTACTTGTATTTGTACTCAAAAACCCTGAAACCAACCATAATTTGGAATGAAAAAGTGTAAGTTAGACGCAAACGGCAATTTTATTATCCTTCGTCTCACGAGACAATCACTAAGAGGACTACTTTGCTTGAATTTGAAAATGCCGTTATGTGCCTTCCGCCGCGTGATATGCCAATACACACAGTGCGGTAAGGTGAGTCATACGCGCATGCGCACTCCTTATGTCTATTCGTGCAACCGACCCTCGTATATTTTTCAAACATTGGTTCACATTTTCGATATTTAAATATACTTCCTGTGGATATTATACTTTGAAACTTTCAGGCTGGTATTTTCACACTATAACCCTTATGTTTATCCCATTTTCAAGTAACAAAACAAGATTTTTTTAAAATCATAACAATGTTAACCAATGCCTTTAATACACTGAAGAACAGATGAACAGAAAAAAATACAAAAATCTTAGACAAATCTGTACCTATTTCAGCTGTGGAACATTATCATGAATAATCAAATTTTAAATGAAAAATAAGTATCAAAGTCTTATGCATGGCAATGCAACTAGAATTAAAAATCCCCATTCTAAGAAAAAAATTGTACTTTGCATTGGATTTAGTAACTTTTATTCATACAGCTTCAGTCAATGTATATTGTTATTTTTTTCTTGAGTAAAGACAGCAAGAAAATAGAATTGATGACAATATGAGGAAGAAGAGTTAATTCATTCAGATCTTTGGAAAATTCTGTTTTTCTACAAACTTACCAATAAGATGGCAACTGTAATGATGAATACTCCTACACCATGCCGTACACATTGCACCTATTAAAATACAAATTAACACAATCAAGATAACAGAATTGTGAGGTATAAAATGTGCTGATTATGAACACTTTACAATATTCATACAAGAACAATAAAATAATAATGGACTTGTAGTTTTCATTATTTCTCCTAAAGAAACTGTATCAATTACCTAATTGAATCTATCTTACTTTTAGAAAAGCATTATTAAACATTGCCATAAGAAACAGAGGGAGATTTAATATGTCTTTGTATATATTTGGCTTTACTGATTTGGCAAATGGCATGCAGTAAAATGACAGTAATCATACCTATTTGAGAAATTTTTCACTTTTTCTTCTTTTGTTTCCAAGATTTTGATGTCCACAACACTCATGAAATAATAAAATTAGTTTACAGTTCTATATTGACAAAATAGTGACTCTTAAAAACATTTTGACTACTTCTCACTCATAAAAATTGACTGCAACTTGTAATAATTCTATTCTAAAAACACAAGATCAGACTCTCACTGTTGTTTCTGACTTGCATCCAACCTTCCCCAGCAGCCACCTCCACAGCCATGCATTGCCCACACCAAACGCTGCCAGGACACACATCTGCGGGGTCCAGACGAACTTCATGCGGACCACGAGAAAGGCCATGAGACCGAAGGGGATGGTCTGTAGGGTGTGGAAGGCAAGGTCTGGTCTGCAGAGGATGGTCCCATTGGGAGAGGATGAGGGAGGAGGAGGGGATGATAATCGGGCAGATGAGGTGCTGGGTCTATAGATGTCATCGTCTTTCTTGCTAGCTGATAGTTCACATTCAAGGCTGAAGTGTGAAAAAAAAAAAAAGGGCTCAAAACAATAATTTACGCAAATTTATCCAAGTTGAGAAAGGCAAAATTATTTCATATCGTCTGAGAGCCAGAAGGGTGTGGAGATGTCGTGGTATAGTGGTTTATTCACTTGACTCTCAAGCAAAGGGTTGAGGGTTCAAATCCCAGCCTGGCACTTACGTCTTTTGGCAAGACATTAATCCATGTTTGCCACTCTCCACCCAGATGTATTTAGATTGGCATGTGTGTAAAATGGCACCTGGGCGGCACGCTTCCAGAGAGTGGAGATAGTGCACTTTATGTGGAACAGCAATTGAATCCAATGACCGGGGTAATAATTATTACATCTAAAGCACTTTGAAACAAATTACTAAGCACTTTATATTATGTATCTATGATATCAACTCTGTGTATAGCTTTCAACTGAGATTACTCATGCACCATGGAAACCTACATAGAAGATCTAAGGTAGTTTGAAAAAAAAAATTATTCTGGCTTTAGCTCTGGCAACTGTTATTAGATATCAGTCATATTGAGAAATGAATTTTACTATCATGCATTTCTACATCTGGGCTGAGAGAGAGAGAGAGAGAGAGAGAGAGAGAGAGAGAGGGACAACTCCAAATAGAATACCTTCAGTTATCTTACTTTGTGTGTATGAACTAAAGTCCTAAAATCACTTGACTGAGGGTTAAGAGAATAAAACAATTTAAAAAAAAATAACGAAGATAAGGCATACAGGCATACAAGAAAGACAAAAATGTGAAAAAGGGGAAAAGAAAATATGAAGAAAAGGTAACACAAGAGTAAGCAAAAGGATGCAATATCTATGTCTGTGTGATACGTGATGCACTTTGACAGCTATTCCCAAGAGGGCCTACTCTTCTTAGGTTTCACAATTCAATATATATGTTAATGATAGGAATATTCAGCAGACTAGTTTAATACATGTGGATATATTCCAGTAGGGTCCCTTGCACGGAGGATGACGGCAGGATTAGTCACAGCGATATCTAAACTCCCTAATGAATAATCCCTATCTTACTACCCCCATTTTTTTTATCTTACTTTTATCTAGGGTCTAGAGAAATCTTTCATTTTTTTTTTCTTGGTTGGTTGAGGGTGGCAAATGTGGATTAATGTCTTTTCTAGGGATAAGTTTTGCAGTGTGGATTAAAACCTTGAATACATGATCTAAAGTAAAGCCTCTTGACTCTAAAACCATTAATCCAACACTTGTGGAAGCGTCGTGGTCTGGTGGTTCTGACTCTCGTCTTTCAATCAGAGGGTCGTGGGTTCGAATCCCGGCCATGGCGTTAATTTCCTTCAGCAAGAAATTCATCCACATTGTGCTGCACTCAACCCAGGTGAGGTGAATGGGTACCTGGCAGGAATTCATTCCTTGAAATGCTTGCGCGCTGTAAACGGCTGCCGGGCTAAAGCCAGGGTAATAATATCCAAGTCCTTTGGAAGCGCATAGAGACGTTATATCATAATGTGATATGCGCTATACAAGAACTGTATATTATTATTTGATAACCCCCAATACATAATAATGAGTTGGGGGAGCCATGGTTTTGTAGAAAAAGTTGGAGGAGTTGGGGGGGGGGGGGGAGCTCAATTCTGAAAATTTGTACCTCATGAGGGGCAATTTTTGTTGTGTATTTCAGGTATTTGAATTTGGTTTCAACTTTTCATAGAGGGAAGGTATCAGCCTTTTGTGTGACCCCCCCCCCCCCCACACCCCTGCCCTTAATCCACAAAAGTATGCTTATACAGTCAAACCTGCTTTGGCAACCACCTGTATAGAAAGACCACCTGTCTATAAAGACCACAGTTTTTTGGCATCCCTTGAATAATTTTCCTCACTGAAGCATGTATTAATGAAACCTGTACATAAAGACCACCTGCTCTTAAAGACCGCTCTCTTTGTCTTCCTTGGGTGGTCTTTATATATATGTTTCACTTATTAGCTACAGACATTGCAATGGGTGCTTTAGAACCAAAAGGGCACTCACGCTTCTATTAAATTCCTTCTGATTCTCAGATGATGAAATGTATGTCTGACTACCATATAATGTACACTGCAGATTCACTGCAGTGTACGTGTCATCAGGTATATATTTTGTGCACTGGAGCAAATGAATTCTTCTAGCTCGATGAGCAATACCCATTAACTTTCATACATATCTCCATCATAACATCAGCCTACAGCCAATGAGATGCCAAGTTATTATGGTAGGCTGAGAAAATGGGGTTCCTTGTAATGCATTGAGGTGATACATTTTTCATTACAACACTCCTTAGGAGAGAGAGTGTGACAAATTTAAGAGTCTACCACGGCACAACTTTGAATTATTCATTGATTGATAATCTCATTAACCTCACACTGTCTACTCCCTAATACACTATACGTGGTTAGTCAGAAATGATTCCAGGCAAATCAAACGGAGCTTCTCATGGTTATTTTGTGTCAAACACACTACCAAGTACCATGGAATAATAAGCTTTATCAAACATATCATTTCACTGATAATGAAACAGACTTGGATGTGTCCGGTATGTATGTATGTGCCTAATTTTTATTTATTACATGTGAAAATAAAAGAAAAATTACTTGATATATGTCCTTATTTCATTTATTTCACTAAGAAATCAAAATGAAAATCACTGGATATGACCAGTGACTCATGGCAGAAATACCAGAAAGAGATACATGTATTGATTAGTCCATGTTCATATCACCACATTTTCATTTTTAGCATGAAAGTAATGAAGACTTAAAGGGTAAGTCCACCCTAGAAATTTCACTATTTCAATAAAAGGAGATAAATTTGAACAGCATTTAAAAAAAGAAATGAGCAAAATCGGTCAAAGAATAAGAAAATTACACTCATTTACATTTTCTAGTAAACTACTCTCGGCTCTGCAAATTGGCAACACTGATGACATATGCGAGCAGGACTCCATTCGCTTTGTACATGAAATTTCACATTTTCTCAATTTTCTTGGAAGGTACATATTTTCTAACCCCCATAATCAATGTATGTTCAGAAGAATTGCTTTTTACATAACATACTTTGACTATGGAGTGAGAAAATGTGTAACTTCCAAGAAAATTGAGAAAATGTGAAATTTTATATATAAAGTGAATGGAGGCCTGCTCGCATATGATGTCATCATTGTTGCCAATTTGTAGAGCCGAGATTAATTTACTAGAAAATGTAAATGAGTGTAATTTTCTTATTCTTTGACCGATTTTGCTCATTTCTTTTTTAAAATGCTGTTCAAATTTATTTCCTTTTATTGAAACAGTGAAATTTCTAGGGTGGACTTTCCCTTTAATGCTGTCTAGAAACATCTCACAGAATAGACCAACCAGTTATTGAAAATGTTGTACTGACATTTTAAGAATGTATGGCATCTACCACCCACGTCTGGTTACAAACGGGCAAATTGTCGCAAAGTTTTTCAAGTTTTATAAGCGTTGCGGATGGATGACAGACACCGCTAAGGATCTCTCTCACTCCACCTCGTTGGCTTGACAAAAATCAGATGAAGAAAACTCACCTCCAGTTTTGCACCACAGCTAGTATGAGTACAGAGAGTAAGCCGAAGACCACAGCGATGTAGAGAGGAAAGAGAAGAGTTGACGTCATGTTCCTCAGTACATGTATTGGCAGGAAGGCAAAGGCACTGTGACACTTGTACAGCAAAACATCAAAATCTCTGTCAATGGGAGGAAGAGTAGAACAAGTCTGATCATGAGAACAAAATTTTTGTTGCAGAGTCAGAATCAGAAGAGAGGTTAAAAACATACCAATTACCAAAAGACATCTTGCTATGTGTATGTTATGGGTCCAAAGTAATACATTCAGAATGTAAGCTTAAAATATTATACAGTAGGGATGAATAAATTTGACTTAAGCATTTGCAGACTGAATTAATACCTCTTTGGTTTTTAAAACAAAAACAGATAAACTTTTGCACTTTTGTCACCATATTTAATTATTCTTATTTATTATTTATTTATTCTTTATTCTTAATAGCAGCTCAAAAGTTGGAATGATATTTGCATTAAGCAGTCTACTGAATTCTTATATTCCCACAAACGTAATACATGAGCCACCAAATTCCAGGATATTCTTCAACATTATGTCATAATATACTAAAATTTTTGCATATTTTTTTTTCTATTTAACCATTACTTCCATAAGAAAGAAAACCTGCATAAAACAAGATGCACTTTTCATTCACAATCATTTAATAATGTTATAGTTATCAATTTAGACTTTTGAATTAGCTAGTACCATTTATTGTGTGTACATACCTTGCACTGGCAAGTCCAAATTTAGCAGTGATGAATTTGAAAATGTGCTGATCTGCATCTAGTCCAATTAAGATCTAAAAATTTGCAACCACAAATTGAATGAAATGCATAAATAAAAAAAAAAACGTATTATTGTTTTATCATATACATGTAGGATACATAAGTCATTTCTACCTTTATGACATTTTTTTAAAAATAGGAATTGAAATATGCAGATAATTAATTTGCATTTTTGCAATATGGACCAGAGAAATACTTTGTAGAAATTTCAGACAATTTTGTGAATTTCAATGACACAATGAATTAGAACTCATCTTGCAGAGAGAGAGAGAAAGAGAGAGAGATAGAGAGAGAGAGAGAGAGAGAGAGAGAGAGAGAAAGAGAGAGAGAGAGAGAACCCATCCAAAACTGGTAGGGGAATGTAGTGCCTTTAAAGCAAAGTCCACTGCCCCTGCCGCAATTGGATGAGGTAAATGAAAGTGACTAGTAGCAGACCCAAGGTTAATTTCCCTTGATAGAAGGTAGGTCCCTTTGGGACTTCACTGTGGGTAAATTAAATTTGTAACTTGTGCTGGATGCCCCACACAGGTTGGACTGGTGGGGAGAGGCCTAATTTTTATATCTAAAATAAGAAGGTTCCTATTCATATAATCATCGTTCCGAAAGCATGAAAGCTTTGTTTATGTATGATGTAGTGAACCACATTTAAAAGAAAGTACAGAGAATAAATGATATTACATAATGAAAGTGCATTTCACATTTTGCATTTCGTAACACATGTCGTGATATATTATGCTGAGAAACCTTTTGTTGTGAGCAGCTACTCTAAAAAAAAAAAAGAAGAAAAAAAAATCAATCTGCTGTTTATTTACATATCAATTGATATACGGGCCTGCTGGTATTTACAACTTTTCTTTGGTATCTTTCAGTTTTTAAGCCACATCAAAGAAAACTGCACATAAAACATGCAGCATTAAAGTGTGCGCGCAAACTAAGAGTCCTTCTCCACATTCATTTCTTCATACAAGCACTGGTTTTCTGCAGTGTGAATGGGTCTCCATCAATCGTTAGCATGTAATCTGTGTCATAAATCTTGGTCAATAAACTTTGCAAGATGGGCTAGTGAATGGGTCAATGATCAATAATAAGGTGGAGAAAACGGGCATTTTGTTGTCTTGGGAGGAGGAGTAATATAACTCAGAGGAGAACAGGCTTCATGAAATCTTCTATGGAAAGTACTGTGTTGCAGAAGAAGAGAAGTAGGTGGGAGGTGTGGGGGGGGGGGGGGTGGATGGGTGGGTGACAGGGGAGGGGAATGAAAGGGACAGGAAAACAAAAGGGGGATCCCCTTAGCACAGGTGGAATTTTGGTAGTATTGCATGGGCATATCTGGAAATTTTCCCACAATCATGGATATTCATGCAACAATTAGATATACATGCAGAACAACCAGTCTATTCAGTTCATTCCGCCTTACTATGTACCAGTAGAGTCATGGTTTCAATGTGAAAGTTGGTTACAAATACAAACTAAAATGCAGAGGTTTATTAAACAAAATCCTTCTACAATATCATATAAACCCTGTTTCTTAACCCCCCCCCCCCCCCCCCCCCCCCCCCCGTCTATGCAAGGGAATCCAACTTTTACACAAAGAAAATCAATTATAGCTCCCTTTCAAAAAAAAAAAAAAAAATCAAACAGCACTAATTACCCTCTTTCCTTCTCTTCCTTTATGAAAAAAACACCCCAAAACAAAAACAAAAGCAAACGAAAAAAAAAACCCCCCCCCCCCCAAAAAAAAAAAAAACCCCAACAGCAAATACAAATACAAGAACAAACATGGAGAAAGAAATACAGAACAAAAATAACAAAAAAAAATAGACAAAAGTGGAAAACAGACAATGAGGTCAATTTGTTGTCCCATTGCAACCATATAGTCATCTATCTCACACAAGTATTTGTCTCCTTCCATAACCCCATACCACACAAGTTTAATTACTGCCATGGGCATTGTTACTTCAAGCTATGATTGATTATTCCACTTCTTTATTCTTATTTTAATATACTTGCAGTTATTCATCATACTGCACGGTCTACTTACTTTGCAATCAACTCATATTTTGAACTTTGCATAGAAGAGGCTCTGGAAGGGTCAATTCATATACTAATTCACAGAAATTGTTACTTTCTCTTGAAAGTGCATACCGAAGAAACTTTTAAATGACTGAGAGGCATTTGTGGTTACAATGATAAAACAAAGCAATACATGTCTCAAGTCTCAAGTATCAGTCAGTCTGTTACAATACCAACTGCGTAACCTAGGGTTCATTAGAAAATATCTCACTAAGTCGAGTACAGAAAAGATAGTGCATGCACTCATTGCTACTCGTTTGGATTTTTGTAATGCTTTATTGTATAACATCTCACAATCACAATTAGATCGTCTCAAAAAGCTTCAAAACAATGCTGCCCGTACAGTTTTTTTGTCACCTGAGAGGAAACACATTACTCCTGTGCTTATCTCTCTACACTGGTTGCCAGTTGAATATCGTATCATCTTTAAATTGCTAATACATGTACTTGTTTTTCATTCACTGCATGGTACTGCTCCTTATTACAACTGTAGCTTAATAATCCCATATAATCCTTCTAGGAAACTAAGGTCTTCAAGCTCGTCTCTTCAAGCTCGTGTCTTCTTGCTATATCACAAACTCATAATTCTTGGGGTGATCAATCATTTCAATATGCCAGACCATTCCTATGGAATAAGCTCCCACCAGATATTCATAATCTATCCTCTCTCAGTAACTTCAAGACCTCACAAAAAACCTGGTTATTTAGACAAGCTTTTTCATAAACGTAACCTTTATCTCGTTTCTCTTATTTGTGTTCGTTTTCTATCTGCTTTTCACTGCGCCATTAGCATCTACTCATGATGGATACCGGCGTATTACAAGTGTTCATATTATTATGATTACTATTATGTAGGTTTAGTATAAAGTCAATGAAAATTTTTTTTTCTTCCAGTCTTTACTACATCTAAATAAAATAAATTAACATATGAAGTGGCACAACTGCTTCAGGCTTCAGGTAATGGGCTTAAGCTTAGGATTGCGTTTTTTTTTTTTTTTTTTGCTTTATAATCGTCTGTATTTCACCATCTTTTATAAAAGCAACAAAATTTACGCCATCGATGGTAACGAGATATTTTAAACATCATATGAAGCAATCCCGATATCTAGCAATCTTCAACCAGTCTATTTTTACGGAATAAATTTTACGCAATCCATGATGTCCTTGACGGTGTCACTCCATGGTGAAATAACGATTTCATCACTGCTGCGACTCACGATGCAATGACGATGACATCATTATCTTACCACATTGTCATGGAATCAAATTTGTTACACAATAATATCATTACAGTATTATACTGGCGATGACGTTCCAGTTGAGTGCAACATAAAGACAAATAAACTTGCCATACTCTATACCTTAAAGTCACTGATCTATGAGTAAATTATGAAAATTTGAGCTGTTAGGATTGCGATTTAGTCTAAAAGGCAAACACATGTAGGTCACTATAAAAAGAATGAAATATAAAATTACCTTAATTACAAAGTTGAGGATGAACATTCCAGCACATGTGAAGGCTAGTCTTGTACTCATTCTGACGAACTGACCTGAGATAGTTGTTATCACTGGTCTTCCAGTCTAGGAGTAAATAGAGAAACAAAGAGGCAAAATAAAGATTACATGGAATGGATAACTCAAAGAGAAAGAAAAGCATCAAATGTTCCAAATGGAGTGAAATAGAAAAGGAAAGAGTGTGAAAAAGACAGAAAGTAAGAAAGAGAGAGAGAGAGAGAGATATCAAAAGAGGGAGGAGGAAAAAAGAGTTAGTGAGTGGGGAAAAGAGAAAGGTAGAGAGGGGCCAAAATGGAGAAAAAAGGAAATGGGAGAAAATAGATAAAGAAGAGAGCAGGGCCAGAGAGATGAAAAGCAGACAAGAAAAAGGAAGAGAAAGAGAAATAGAGAAAAAATTGGGAGAGAGAGAGAGAGAGAGAGAGAGAAAGAGAGACAGACAGACAGAAAGAGAAGGGTAAAGAGTATAGTAAAATGTTGAAAAATGTCAGGACTTTTAATATCAAAAGAAATGTGTGGCTTGAATACACATTTGCCTCAATACTTGTCAAGAATATAAATCATAATGTGTAACAAATAATGTCTCTACATCAATTTATTACAAGGAAACCTTTCACATGCTATAATGTATGATCAATCTCTGTCATTCTGAATATTACCTAAAGTATTCTGCAAGGTTGCATGTAATGACACCATTCAATAATATACAATGTACTTAAAGGTACAAGTCAATCTAAATTACAACAACTATAAATCATTTACAGACCATTGCTATTAATGTTCATGTAAGGGCTCTAAAATACACTGAAGCTTTTGTTATCATTATTGAATATCGATGCTAGTTGTTGTTTTTTTTTGGGGGGTGGGGGTTCAGCAATTCCAAAGACTTCTATGAATAGCTATTTCAGAGGAACATACTTGCATTTGAAAACCTTAGACTGCATCACACCACAACAAAATAAAACAAATAAAGAAAAACATCTACATTGATCCCCTAAAATAATCAAAGAAATACATCAAAAAGTTTGTGGCAGACATTAATGAGAGATACATTATTGAACTTCTCTGGCAATCCTGAAAACATATGAGGTAACTTCTATATTTTCTACATACAGATAAAAACTACCACCTTTAAAACAACCCCCAAACGGTGAAATGTCTAACTTGATTCCCTATTCTCTTCATTCTCCACTACACACCAGTAGGTTTCCTTACCGTAATCAACATACCATTCACCAGACAAAAGGGAATGTTCAAAACGTTCCCTAGCATTAATTTACATTATGTCATTAATCTCAGTCACAAAGAACACACTTCCTGTTGATGGAGCGTACCACATACAGAATAAATAGCACATTTTCCATAACAACTTTACACCCCCCTGGGCTTCGTTTCTCAAAACTGTCATAAAGTTCATGGACATCCCATTGAAATGTGTGTTAATTCTACAACACATGTTTCTATGGGATTTGCAAAAAGTTAGACTTATGGCAGTTTCGAGAAACGGCTCCCAGAGTGATAGAGATAACCACATAGATTTAACTTTCTGCTTCTTCATTATTTTCTATTTCACTTCTACAAATTACATGTAGATGTGAAAACAGATTTCCCTAATTTCCTCAGCCTTATTTGCCAGAAATTTATCAATTCATCTTTATTATAAAAAAATTCAACATTCAAATAAAGAAGATACATAGAAAACCCACGAATGAGGTTTACAAATAAAAGTATAAGATCCTCAGGTAGGGTAACATAAATTGTACATAACAAAATACAAAGATTAAAGATATCAATACAAAATAATTGGCATGCCCCAATATATACAGAAAATTTATCTCAGATCAAAAGCACTGCAAAACACCTATCTAAGCTCATATTCACAGTTGATTACTAGAACAGTACGCATGTTTCCAAAATTCTTTTACTAAAATGAAATATATTACCTGCGACCTAAAGTCTAAGAGAGCCACAATCAAAAAGCTGAATGCAAGAGAACCTAGTAACATCTTGTTGAAGAACTGCAGGAGAAATACGGCTAAAATAGACAATACATGAATACTGAAGAGGTGTTTGACCTGCAAGAAAACAAGAATAAAAAATATTAATAATAAATCAAATAAAAATGCAATATATATCTTTGGCTTCATTCATCTGAAGGGAAGTGAGAGCAAACAAGACCCCAGAATTTTTCAATTATTCCATGACATGATGAAAGTAAATTATTGTACCCCTTAATTTTGGGTAGTACCTTCAAAATGAACTATTATTCAATTATTTAGAGTAAATTCTGAGCTTTTCTTAATAATATCACATCAAAATCTATTCATGATACTGTGAGTGTGAAAGCATACAATGAGTGATAAAGTGAGAAGTATTGCATAAATTACACTTGTTGTTTTCTACAGTGAATTTATAATGCAACTGGTGGCTGGTGGCTGTCTCAGATTTAGGGTGAAATAGCAAAAAGATTCAAGTGAATACCAAAGCTGGTGAAGTATTTTCCTTAAGTCGAAAACTGAATAAATCATTGAAATTCAGAGTG
Source organism: Echinometra lucunter (assembly GCA_029962745.1). Taxonomy (NCBI): domain Eukaryota; kingdom Metazoa; phylum Echinodermata; class Echinoidea; order Camarodonta; family Echinometridae; genus Echinometra; species Echinometra lucunter. The sequence continues at coordinate 6,557,792 of CM057160.1, forward strand.
AAGTAAAGAATTGAACACCAGCCCTGGTAGTGACTGTTAACTTTTTCTTCTTTTTCCTTCATATTGCTTGTCACACACTTTGCTTGGCTTAGATTAGCAGTTTGGTTAAATTATAAACTTAAGCCTTTGCTTTCCAAGTCAGATACTTGCAACCATGGTTCTCACCAGTACATAACACCCATGGTTCCAGTACCATGCGTAAAGGGTTTCAGACAAGGAAGAACCATGTGTGAAATTGCTGCACCATGCATGGCAACAAGGGTAAAAAAATATTGGAGTATATATTCCTAACAATAATGATAAATGTCACAAATTGTTTTGCTTTTTGGCAATGTATTTTTACTTTTATGCCATTAGTAGACAACTCCTGCTTACCAAGAAGTATTTTTCATCCTTTTACTATAGCATATACTGCCGCCACACCTTACTTTAGGTGTTATTCTGTAAAACTTCTGAAACTTCCAAGCTTTGCGCAGAGTGGGAACCGTGTGTGGATTTTTTTCTAGTGAGAACCCTGCTTGCAACATCATTCTCCTCATGGATAATCATCCAGGATATGTCACAGAATTCTAGAACTTGTAATGGATTTAGGTTTTTACCTTTTTGATGGGTATGACTCCAGTAATTGCTCCCAGATATAGAGCCATAGCTTGTAGGAGTAGGATGAACTGAGCAAACTGCCATGTCAGGACAAACAAGAATGTGGTAGCTGCAATCAAAACAAGACATACCACCTGAAAAATAAAAGGAAAACATGTCAACTGTGGTATTATAGTCATATGTGAGTGAAAATGATGCAAACTGCCATGTCAGGACAAACAAGAATGTATCAGCTGCAATAAAAACAAGACATACATGCACCACCTGAAAAAATAAAAGGAAAAACATGTCAACAGTGGTATTACAGTCAAATGTGAGTTACAATAATGTAAACTGCCATGCAAGAACAAACATGAATGTCGTAGCCGCAATAATAACAAGACATAACACCTGAAAAATAAGAGGAAGACCTGTCAACAGTGTTACATCATAAGTGAGTAAAAATGATGCAAACAGTCATGTCAGAACAAATAGGAATGTGGGAGCAGCAATCAAAATCTAGACACAACACAGAAGAAAACATTTCAACATTACTAAACCATCAGACAAAGGATAAAGTAAACAGTCATTTCAAGACAGTTATGTAGAAGCAGAAATAAAAAAATAAACAAACCATCTGATATACAGAGGAAAACAATTTGACAATAAGGAAACTTTTGTCTTCTCAATTAAAAAACATAGAAATATTAAACAAATATTAAGCCAGAGTGTTTAGAGCCCTGTATAAACATGACTTAGTAAAGAATGTCTATAATATTTGGATTATCTTTTGACCCTTCAGTACCATCGGAGTATATAAACAATAGTCATGACTGTAAAATTCCAGAGAGTAATTTTAACTTTTAATATGCTTTGCTTTCTTGCTAAATTGAGTAATAACTAATAAGTAGCTTGATAGAATGAATAGCTCAATGACAGTGCCTGTTTCTGTTTTAGTAAGAAAAACATTTCAATATTTACTCCAAACACCATGTTACACATTTCGGGGGAGGGGGGAACGCCCATCGCACTGCAGGGGTTTAATGTACATGCAAAAAACAACAAGTAAAGAAGCTATAGCTAACATAGCTGTGTTGCAGATGAGCCACATGTTTAGGCTAATGAATAAAACGAAGCACCTACATGTATCATATACTATTATAAGCTGATGCCTCCCAAAAGATTTAGAAAAATGTTCATGATTAGGACTAAAAAGGGATGATGGTCAGTCATTCAGACATGGTCATCTCGTTTTTTCATTCTGACCAATAATACCACTCAATGAATACTGTTCAGTGTTAAGTCCTATTCTCATTACCCCAAATTGTCAAAATAGCGTACAAATTCTAATCAGAAGAAATTCACACATTCACCATTAGCTCAAGATGATTTGTAGTGAATACATAAATAGTGGACGTGTTTTGGTTTTGTTGTTGTTGTTTTGTTTTTTTACTGTTTTCTATAGCTTATTAATTTCCCAGCATACATGTATTAGAGGTTGTTAATCAAATAATGGCACTAAATTTGGAAAATCAGAGGGCTAGCTCATTGAAATGAAAATGCAATTTGGCTGCGATCATCCTGTAGATTGAGTAAATACATGAGCACAGAAGAGTTCATTCGAATATGGATAATGGAAACATGAAATAATTTGCTGAGGCTATTTTCTCTAGAAGCATTGATAGATCTACCTTAAAACTCCACCTGAAGCTTGCTCAGGATAATGGAGATACACCTTAAGCCTATGCACACTTAGTAGACATTAATGTAAATTGACAGACAACCCATCAAATCAGATAATCATTACTTTTCATTCTGCCTAGTGTGCTCATTTCTTTAATGGGATTGTGTAAACCATTAGACATCCACTGAGTCATAGTTCCACATGGGATGAGGGTAGGCATTCACAGTAATTAGCTGATCTTAAACAGCTGCAGGCAGACAAAATCAGAACGATAGTGTCAGATTTCTCCATCTGATGAAAAATGAAAACTTGTTTCTGTACAATAGACATGTACAGGCATGGTCTTTCATTTGATCAAGTACTATGATGCAGAAACTCATGAAACTTTAATGATTCTATGTTTTGTCACAGGGTGACAAACTTATTGCATAAAGCAGCAAAATATCAATCATTTCTACTATCCAATTTTTTACATGGTAGCAATGGCAAGTACACATATTCAATGTTTTTGTATATTTCTAGCTAGATTGTTCAAAGCACAATTAAACTGCATTCATCATATCATTTTTTTTTCTTGAAGAGGTTCAACTTGAAAAGCAGTTTTAAAGGTTCAGGGGGTCATTCCATCTTAAAGAATATGAAAGAGGGATAGGGTAACTCAACTGATTAAGATTGCAAATGGCAATAAATAAAAAAATACTTGTAAGAACATAAGTTCTCAAATCCAACCATCCAATTTCTTCCACTTATCTGAAAAATGAAAGAAAACATGTTTTGTAAGAGAACTTTCCATGCTGTTTCCAATTTGGGATGCAACTAACTCTTTCACTCAATGATTTGACTTAGACGACCCCCAGTAATCATGAATGTTCAACTCCCCGTGTCAATCAGAGTTCAGTATATCATTTTGAATATATCATCAGCAGAGCCAGGACTGCTTCACCTCATATATACAAATGTACTTTTATATACTTAGAGTGTACAACCAGAAAAAAAAAATAGTGCAAAATTAGCATGAAATGTATGAAATAATCTTCCCAAACTTTCTTAAGTTCTATAAGGAGTTTGAAAATAATGAAGGATAATGTAAGACCACAACGAAAGGAAGTGAAGATGACCTAATTCATGCTCACACGTTACGACTTCTTTTTATAGACTAAACAATTAAAGCTTAAATTTTGAATGTACTGTAGCATAATACCACAAAAACCATACATACAGTGCAAAATGTCCTTTGGTGACTGGGAGTAAAGAGAGTTATGTCACTGACTCTCAACATACAATGTACTCTAATCAGATACAAATAAACAGGGTGTTTAAGAAAAAACAAAACAAAAACAAAACAAAAACAAACAAGAAAAATGCATGCTGATAATTGTGGGCAGATGATTCAATATTTATACAAAATCTTCAATAGCATGTAAATGATAAGGAAAAGATTAAAATGTGAAAATGATACAGCATTTTATATGCCATTTGTTTTGAATGTATGACAAATGGCTGGGTAGATGTTGGGTTTTTTTTCAGTCAATAATGCAGAACAAGAAGCAAGAACATTACTTTTAGTACAGTTTCCTATGTAAAAAACAGCAATATGTTTTCTTTGGGTCAAATGAATCCACTTTCTAGTCACACTCATGAATATTTCAAAGGGAAATGTCTGTGTTGACAAAATTCGTTTTATCGAATTTCCCCATTTTTTCCTCTCGACCCGATTCCAAATCCTGCCCAACCACAAAATGAACATGTCTGGTTTAAAACAAAAATTCAAGATATCAGATGCCCTAGACAAGTGGCTTTGAATGATGTCTGAACATAATACAGTCTTTCCTCACTATGGTTTATGCTGAATTACCTTCGGGGGGGGGGGGGGGGGGCGTTCCTACGATTTTTAAAAGCTAGAATCAGGATCAGGAAACACTGACCTAATTGCTGCTTTGCTATGAAAATGTTTTCTCAGGACTGCATTCGGAAATTCAGTCAAAATCAGAATCTTGTTCTATCAAGGCAGAGCATCATCTTCTGTGATATTTTTGCATTATCTTTCAATGTGAAATTTTAAGTATTACAAGCACTGCAACACAGCTTACGGTCCTGAAAAGTGCTATAGAAGAACAAACTATTATTATTGTTATTATGACCCAAATCAAAGTACTTTTAATGGAATGTATTCAAATTGAAAAAAGAAAAGACAAATGGCGATTAAATTCATGACCACTTTTCTGTACAATTCTTTTTTCCTTCATTTTTGAACTTACTTCATTATGTGATGTACATTATAATAGTGGAAAAAATAAATATTTAGAGCTATTTCAGAAGACTTGCTGAATCATTCAGACATTGGAATAATTTGGTCCCTCTAAGGATATAAACTCCAAATGTATTCTAATATACTCTAAATGGATTGAAGAAGATGCTAGATTGAGTCATCAGCCTGTCAAAACTATCTCAGAATAGAGATCGATGGGCCATGTAACAGTCCAATGATAAATGCACTGCAATTGAACTTGAAACTTCATGCATCATAAATTCATATAATTTACTAAGAGACAAAAAGGCATTAACTCCACATTAGAGTATATGAATCAATGCCCCTTTGGCTCTCAGCTGGGGATGGGATATAAGAGTTAATTTTTTCATGGAATGTCTAATGACCATGTAAATGGGCTGAGTCACCATCTTAATACATTGCATACAAATGAGAATATAGCAGTCATGTACAAAGTATGCATGAAACTGAGAGGACATATTGTTGTTTTTACGATTCAGCGAATCAATGCAAGTGCGTAAAAATGTGTTGGAGAAAACATTTTTACGAACCACCGAATCGTAGCTAAATGGCCAGTGCTTCCTTGTTCTGAGTTTATGAACATGGAAATACACATCATTTATAATAACAATAATAATAACTCTTATTTACCCAGAGTAGCCACTTCAGCTATCAGCTGATCTTCCAGTGGGCCCTGCATAACATAATATGTCATTATTACCCTTCTCCATTCTTATATGCCGAGCGCCTGGCTAGAAGTCAGAAGGTCCCATTTTTGTAAAGTCTTTGGTATGACTCGGCCGGGGATCGAACCCACGACCTCCCGTTCATGAGGCGGACGCTCTATCAATTGAGCCAACATGCCCGGTTATTAAGCCAACATGCCCGGTTATTGAGCCAACATGCCCAAAATTAAACTTACAAGTTTTCTTTGGATGTACTAGTATATATCGATACATGAAATTATGCAAAGGAAGCAATACTGTTATTTAAGAACACCTTATTCTATTCATATGTTTTTCCTCCTATTCATGTTTTTGCACTAGCGTGCTGCTTCGCCGGTTCACAATAACGACAATGGCATTTGGCTACAACAATGAAACAGACTTTATTTGATACATAAATCTTTAAAATACTCAATTGAGTATTTTTATTTCTCTGAAGTTTGCTGAAAAAAAGACAATAAAATAAAGAAGTATCTGACCAAAAGTAGAAAATGAAGAAGCATCAATGAAATACAAATCCAGCTTAAATAACTTTGAAAAAGACATCTCTCCCAAAAGGTTAAGTTTCTTCATATCAGATTTGATTTAATGTTGTTCCAATGAAATCAAAGTAACAGGTATTTGTTTAGTGTAGTACATGTAGACTTGTTTCAATTACAGTGGAATTAAAAGCATTCCCAAACAGATATCTTGCTTACCATCAACAAAAATTAAACCAAAAAAATCTGATGGAAAGTGTTTTTTTTTCTTCTCCAAACCTTACTTAACTATATAAATTGCTAGAAGAATCTAGTTCGAGAACAAATCCGGCTTCAATAACCCTGAAACAGTTCCCTCGGTTCTCTTGGTATCAGATCTATTCTTGGTGTTGATCTTAAGAAATTGGAGTCAAGGGTGTTTAGTAGGGCTCTCCTTACAGATGAGAATCAAAGATTTCCCATGCAGGTACCTTGCTATTCATGTATGAAAAATCGAAGAACTCTGATAGAAACGGACTTGAAGGAATCTGTTTGGAGTACAAATCCACTTCCAATAACATTGATCAAGATCCCTCCTATACTGTCACGGCAATCACCTCTCTTGGCATCAGATTTGGACCTGGCATTGACCATAAAAAAATCAGGACAAGCACACCTTTCTTACAGCCTTCCCATAGAGCCGGCTGGCTATTGGTCCATGAAACTAGATAAATCTAAGTACAAAAAGTCTTTGACACCTGAAGGGCTTGAAGGAATCTGCTTTCAATACAAATCCAGTTCCAATAACATTGATCAAGATCCCTCCTATAAAGGTCAAGACAATCCCTTGGCATCAGATTTGGAAGTAGTGTTGATCTTACAAAATTAAGACAGGCAGACCTTTCTTACAGGTAAGGACCTAAGCCTTCTCATGCAGATATCTGGCTATTGCCTATTTGGTTATTGAAAACCAGATAAATCTTATAGAGAGTTTTTGACACCTGAAGGGCTAGAAGGAATTTGTTTGGGGTACAAATCCAGTTCCAGCAACATAGATCAAATCAAGATCCTTAATATAAGGTCAAGACAATCAGTTCTCTTGGTACCTGGTATCTGGTTTGGACTAGGTGTTGACCTTACAAAATCATGACAGGCAGACCTTTCTTACAGGTGAAATCAAAGCCTTCCCATACAGACATACACATGTAAGGCTATTTGTCAATGAAAACCATATAAATTTCATAGAAAATTTTTGACACCTGAAATGCTTGAAGGAATCTGTTTTCAGTCTAAATCTAGCTCCAATACCCGTGACAGAAATCCCTCCTACAGGGTCAAATGATCACCTTCCTTGGTGTCATGTTTGGACATGGTGTTGATTTTATGAAATCAGAGTCAAAAGCGGTTGGCTTGAAGTGGAGGAACTGTTTCACTTTACAGGTGAGAATCAAAGGCTTCCCATGCAGGTAATGAGTAGTCTGCAAGCCCAGGCAATAATCTGACAACATAAAACTTAACAAAACAAATTTCAGTGTCTAGCCTGAACTACCATTGCACCATGGGGGAAGTCCTTCCTCCATGATTGCACTGAGGAAAGAACAGCAGGAGCATTAGTATAATCAGTACATTGCCAGAATCCCAAGATTATATTAAAGTGATAGCCCATCAAGATTATTGTACACAATAGCCACTATTCTGATACGAAAAATGAAACCCAATCCCAAAATAACCTGCAATTCAATTGTGAAAATAGCATAAGAATCCTAAGTAGTACCTTAAGTCAATATGAAAACTATTCTTGTCCGTGGAGGTGGGACTACATGTAGGCCTTTTGGGCAATAATATGAAATATATGTTGGTAATAAATTTAAGATATGACCTTCATCTGTCACTTGAAGTGTAATGATAGTATCTGGGGTCAAGTGTGAAATTGAAACATTCCTAATTTAATTTGAACAATATGGCACTGCAAAGCTTTGATAGTAGTATGGCAAAATATCAACAACAACAACAAAAATCTTATCAAAAGAGATACAACTTGCTTCAAGTCTATACATGTGTAACTTCTGCTGATTACTATAAAGGCATTAAACTTGACACAATTTTACTCAGATAAGGCAGGTTTTCACATGTATGTGAATGATTCCTTTAGAATGTGAATATAAAAGAATGGCAAAGTCCAACATTTTTTTTTAGGCTCCAAAAGTATGCCAAAGGTAAGGAGGCACCGTCAATTGTTTGTGTTTAGTTCGGCAGGAGGGCTAAAAAGTTTGAAACCTTCTGCGAACATTTCTAGCATCCCACGAACAATTAATGATGCTTCAGACCACGCCGCATGTTTCCCAAACTTTTGGAGCTTAAAATAGGAATGATGGTGGACATGCTATTTTTTTAAACCTCGCATCCTTCATAAATCATTTACATGCCCATGAAAACCGGCCTTAATGCTCCTCTGGCCCTCAGTGAATATTATTGTGTACATATCTTTTTTTAGCAAATCAGGGGATTAACCCCCCCCCCCCATCTATTCATGCATGTGCTCATGGCAGGGTTATATTCCAGAAATCCATGCTGGGCTACATGCATGGTTCTCGCCAGTACATAACATCTATGGTTCCAATACCATGCGTAAAGGGTTTCATACAAGGAAGAACCATGTGTGAAATTGGTGCAACAATGCGTGGCAAGAAGGGTAAAAAAATATTGGAGTATATATTCCTAACAATAATGATAAATGTCACAGATTGTTTTGCTTTTTGGCAATGTATTTTTTACTTTTATGCCATTAGTAGACAACTCCTGCTTACCAAGAAGTATTTTTCATCCTTTTACTATAGCATATACTGCCGCCACAACTAACTTTAGGTGTTATTCGTAAAACTTCTGAAGCTTCCACACTTTACACAGAGTGGGAACCGTGTGTGGATTTTTTTCTAGTGAGAACCCTGGGTACATGTATATAAAATTTTCAGACAAGGGATAATTCTTTCTCCTTTATGAACTGATGCTTGAACATTTTGTTGCCTGGATGCTCATTTTCAATTGACGATGAATTAGCATGAACATAATTTCATTCAGTTACTGAAATAACTTCTTTAAACATGACATTTCTCAGTAAATTAAAAAATCAATAAAAGTATGTCTATGTAATGCTGCCAGTGAATCAGTCATATCGGTTTATAAAAATATTTAGTTTTTATTCCAAAAGAATGAAATGGAAGCAGAGCTTAAAATAATCATGTCCAAAAACATTGAAAGACTTCATAAGGATGACTTACATGTAAGTAGGAGGTCCACACTTTTATCAATTTCATTATCAAGCACAATCATATATCTGCTCATGTATGTTTTAGGACTCGTAGATATATAATTTCAGAACTTTTCTGTTGTTCTTCATAAGCTTTACCTGAAACTGTTACATGATGGTACAGTGTGCAATAAATAAGAAGTTGTTGTTTGTTGGAATTAGGCAACCAGCCAATTATGACTATTATTGCTAAATACTATAACATTTACTTTAAAATTCAACACTTACATACAGCGTACATGTATATATCCTTTTAAATCCAAAGAAACAGGACAAATGATGTCATGCCAGATTACAAATCATTAATAAACTGAGAAGCAAAACCCACAAAAAAACCCAACAACAGCAAAACTAACCTGTTTATAAATGGCTGTACAAGTAGGTCTCAAGTAATATGTGATTACTGTCATCTGCATGTAGAGGAATGGCAAGGCAAAGCTTTCTCTAAGAGGTATAGTGTAGTCAACCCTTGTAGCATTTTCTCTAGAAAGACAAAGAAGAAACCAAAAAAAATATATATACTCACTTATTCATTCACATGCTCAAAAATTTTAAGGGGCACACAAGAAATTTTAAATTCGTTGGGATGTAAGGTCTAGGTGTTTTGGTCTAGTGGATATGTCTCTGGTACAGGGTGCGAATCCCTGTTGCAGCACTGGTGTCTTTTGGCAAGACATTTATTTGCATTTGCCACATTCGTCCCAGATGAGTGGGTACCTGGTAGGATATATTCCTTAAATGCACTTAGGTAGCTATCAAAAGTCACGTCCATCAGTTTTTATTGGCTTCTCCACACCTGGGTTTTTACAGCGGCTTTCCCGATCCCCCGTTGTTTTGTTTACACAGAAACAGGGCTGCGTTTCACGAAACCGCCATAAGTCTAACTTCTCGGAACATCCCATTGAAACCCGTGTTGTAGAATTAACACGCGTTTCAATGGGATGTCCATGAACTTGGACTTATGACGGTTTCGTGAAACGCAGCCCTGGAGGATTAGAAGGAAAAAGATGCTGAGCAGGATTCCCACTTTAGGCCACGGTCAAATTGGGCTCTGACTTATGATAAGAAGATGTAGCGATACAATTGCTGAGCTACAGCCAGGAAAATAATATGACTGCTGGGCCCACTGGGATAGTAATTAAGAGGTTACCTTGGGTAAATATGAGATATCATAATCACATAATCATTATCATTTCATATTTATTCCCTAGGAAATGGGGTAGAAGAATAAAGGAGAAATAAAAGTCCAAATTAAGAAGTGCAAGACAAGTAATTTCACCAGCAATCTGATATCCATTCAGATGACAATAGGGTGTGAAAATTGCAAATTATAGAAAAAGGTTTTTACATAAGGCATTTCCAACATACAGAAAAAGTGTATGAATAGTCACAAGGTTTGTAACAGAAAGAAAAGAAAATACTTCTCTATATATGCAGCATGAAGAGCTGAAAGGATGTAAGGCAATGCAGTGGCAAAGATTTTAACTACAACGCAATGAGCAAATATCAAACTAGAAATATGGCACAGATAAATGATCAACCACTACTGAATGAATTCCTCTACACATTGTTTTAATGGAATACCTCATTATTGTATTTAAAGCTTAAGTTTATATGCAGTTTTAATACAGTTTAGATGGGCTGACTTAACAGATACTTACTTGTTAGCAATGAAGAAAGTACAGGCCAGTAACCCTGAGAGCCATGAGTTACTGAGAAGCCAAGACATGACAAAGATAGAGATGAAGTACACTCCATGAAGAGCAAACACAGACTTGATGTAGAAAAAGATCGGTAGATAATGACTCTGAAACAGAAAATCCAGATGGTCAAATATTTTTCAATGAGGATTGCTATGTTAACATGCACAACAATTGAGGAAAAAAATTATTCACACTTAAATTTTCTGTCTGGAGTCAGAATGGTATTAAGTCTGTAGAGAATAATGAGTTAACGCCCTTCTGGCACTGAACAGACGAAATGTAAAGGTGAAGAAATCAGATATCAACTTTCTCTATTAAAGTACTATTAATGAAGATGACATGAAAATTCTACAGGTTGAATAATGCAACAATTTATAAAGTATCAAAACACCTATAAAAAATAATGCAAAGTTACAAATTAAATGATTACCACTAACTGTAATTTTTTTTTTTAAAGTCTCCTTAACTTTCATTTGACTCCTGATTGAAACATCAAAGAGGCAAAAATTACACAAGTTACCTGATTTCAACCACATTTCATTTAAATCAAAATATTTATTGCATTGTTTGATTCACTATTAGACTTTCATGTAGTCTACAATACTTTGAAAGGACGTTTTAATTAATGGATACATAAGATTGGGAGTTTTCTTAACTGACTGAATAACTTACCTGAATAAAAGGACCTATTCTGTACATGAGTGCGAGGAAGACCTCTTGATAAATGTTGAACCTCTGTAGTACATTAATGGTCCTCCAATTTTCTGTGGTGTTATCATGTGTGATGTCATAAAAGCCTGCAAGAGATGAAAAAAGACAGGTAGATTATAAGTCATTTTCAGGATTGCCAAGTAATTTTTCAGGAGTGAAACTAAGAAAGCAAATCCTTGTTCAGTTTTGGGGGTGGGGAGGAGGGGGGGGGGATGAGTCACTGCAAGTATTATAACAAATAACACTGTATACGTGTACATTTATGTCGGGGGGAAAAAAGGAACCTATCCACATCAATGAAAAAAAATACTAGGTTTTTTTCCATGGTTTTTCTTTCTGGTTTTGCTACACATTTTACAAAATGTGTTTCCATCTTTTAGCAATTTTTATGCATTAATGTTTTTGTCTGTTTTTTTTTTTTTTTTTAAGTCATGGTTCTTCTTGAATTACTAGACCTATTTTACAGCTTTCCAGAGGTCCACTATAAATCCTTCCACACTACTGCGTATTTTGTCACTGACATACCGGTACTGCACACTTCAATTTGATTTCATACATTTTTATATTCATCCCTAGAAATCAAAGTTTACTTCGTATTTCAAGTTTGAAATATTTTCAGGACACATCCAAAATTGTCCCAGCTTCTCTTTGGCCATGACCTTTCCAAGAGACCTATATTTGATTCCCTCTCAGCATTCTAGCACAAATCTGATCATGATATTTTCTTTTATTGATGATGACAATCTAATTCACACATGTGGGAAGACATCTCCAATTTCATACATGTGTCCTCACAATGAATACAAGAAATGCTGACCTTGTGAATAATCTTTCAACTTTCTCCAATTTTCACACTCACTTGGAAACTTTATCCCATGAAGTTAAAGCTACTTTCCATTTTGTCCTTTCTCTTCTCTGAAGGAAGAGAAGATCACCACCCAGTAACTTTTCTCCTTTTAAACTGCTCAATGAAAAAAGGACCAAAGATACATGTGCATAAGGCAGAAATTATCTTGGACTTGAATCACAAGCATGAGAACATCTTTCTCATCAAGAAAGCATTCCAGAGCAGTACGTTCTAAAGCGCAAACACTTCTCTCTCTCCCCCCTTTTTTTTTTTGCAAGTAGGAAAGTTTGAAAATGCCAACCAAGGTATTAGACAAATGCTGAAAACCTAGACATTTCTGTGCTATGAAACTTTTGATAACACTTTCAATGACTCAACAAAGACGGTTGCAGGCAGCAGCAAGAAAGTTTAGCAAATTGCATATTATTATGTGATGTGATTCAAATATTTCTCATACCCCTTTCACAGTGAGCTCTTCCCCTTTACCCGTTGAAGTTCACTGCTTAACATTACGATGTACGCATTCCTCACTTCACCGGCGAAGAAAAAAGTGTCTCCTTTCACACTGCCTTCTCTTTGCCGGTGAATGCGAGGTGTGTGATGGGGCTCTGCTAGAAGTACAGCAGGCTGGGGTCATTCTAGCATACACGAGGGGCCGGCCATCAGCAGCTCAGCGCGCAGAATCTCGGTTCAGGCAGAAATGAGAATTGACCTCTGACGTCAAACTCGTAGCGTCCCATTCACGCTGCCAAGTTTTATAAGCGGGTAAACCGCTTCCCTGCTTAACTTCATCACCTCTTCTCCACCTCGCGAGGTGGAGAATTTACCTGTTAAAGTTCAACAGGGAAGTTTTCACCTGCACCTTTCATACTGCGCCTTTCACCACCTTTCACCGCCTTTCCCCCCCCCTTAAGTTCAACGGGGAAGAGCTCACTGTGAAAGGGTATCAGTAAAAATCTCTCCTGAATCTCAACGATGCAAAAACTTGTAAAGATTTTGGTTTTGCAACATGGGAAAGCTCAAATCCCACAAAGAGCCCTCTGTTTTGAAGTCTTCACTCCTTGCTTTAAAATCAATAGACACATTCCAATCAAGTGGGTGAAAGGCTCTATAGAGTGAACACCTACTCTAGAGAAATCACAAGATACCTGCTTTGATACTCTACAAGGAATACATGTCACTCTACAGCAGGATATCAATCAGATGAAAGAGATTCCTGCATTCCATGCAAGTCTAGTTCTTCTCTTTTACAGCAATGAACCAGAGGTCCACGAAGGACTTTTCTCAGCCCGTTTTAATCATGATATGATATCAATAAATCTTATGAAGCAGTATGACCATTGAAGCAGCAAGGCATCCTTAATGTTGTAATTTGATTATTATTTGCCTCATAAAACTTCTGCAAATTTCATCCAAATATGAATTCAAACTAAGAGCCCCAATGTCACAAGAAAGGTTCACGTAGTTTCTGATTTCCTTGTTTTAATGTGGCTACAAAGAAAGAGTGAAAGGTTTAGTTTTACCAAGTGAACACCTACCCAAGAGAAATCACAAGATACCTAGTTGCTTTGATACTCTACAAGGAATACATGTCAATCTACAGCAGGATATCAATCAGATGAAAGAGATTCCTGCATTCTAGGAGGGTCTAGTCCTTCTCTTTTACAGTGATTGAGAGGTCTGTAGAGGATTTTCTCTCATCATGTTTAGATCATAATTATATCCATAAAGAAATAATTCACGGACCAGTTTGAGGCCTACATGTAAGATAGGCCCTTGTAAAGAAAAAAAAAGTACATGGTAAAACCAAGCTAATTTAAACATTATACACAGTAATTTGATGGTCAAATTACAGAGGTGTACCATCAGATCAATGTACCATGGTTGTAGTACCATGCCATGGGTACTGTGGTACCTTTTTTTTTTACAAGGGAAAAGGCATTTTCGTTCTCCTACAAGGGAGATAAATCCCTCAATCATTTGAAGCCAGACCCAATACAATCACAGAAAGACTAAAAATACAGTGAACTACATACAAAATTTAAAATGACGTGGAATTTGGTTGATTACAAGTACACAAGCTTACTTTAGACAGAAGTACATACAGTGTACACTAAAACGCATGTTTTGTGACTTATTCATAATAATGCATTTGTTTAGGACGGATATATTTGCAGGCTCCCCGATGTAAACAAGGTATGCATGAGCAGATCTCTTTATCCCCTTTTGTGTATTGCCTATAATCATGCTCAAATTATTGAATTGAATTTAAATTGAACACCTTCATGCTTCATGCTGATTGCACCTGTTCATGTTCACACTATGTGTGTGAGACATACCTGTAGGAGGCTACAAATATGAGAGCATTAAGAGCACTAATAATACACCAGGCCCTGTTGTGATTGATCCGAGCTATTCAGTCTTCTGATCAATCATAAAGTCAGTGTTGTGACAGATACAGGAGTAAAATTAAGGAGGTTAACTTCAAATATGATTGATTCATGCCCAAGTCACACTCAAGCCCACCGAACACTGTACAATCAGTCTGCGATCCGATTTTGGAAAAATTTGTAATAGTCTCGATAGTAACTGTCTCGATATGAACAAATTTGAAACATTAAAACATGTGAAATCTTAATGAGCAATATTCTAGATAGCCAAATGAATACTAAAATTGAAATTCTGGGTTTAGCTTCCTTGTAGAAGAGAAAAACCATATCAGACGGGATTCATAGTGAAGTCATAACAGACTTGCGATTGTTTTACTATTTGAAACCAATTTAGCCTTTACTCAGACTGAAAGGCTAAATACTAAATCAAAATTTCAATTGAAGTATTGCTATCAATATTCCTACCCTGGGTTATGATGATTCTATTTATCTAAGATTTCTTATTTAACGCAAAATTTTATTTCTTCCAAAATCGGATGGCAGACATAACGTAAAGTCTGTGGTGGGCTTAAGACAAACACAAGACCCAGAACAGACAGAACAAAAATTGCACTCATAACCAGAATTTTAAAAAAGGTAAATTTGAAACTTAGGAGATGGTATGTGAAGGTGACTTGATGGTATACAATACATGATATATCATAAGCTATTAAATGGCAAGTATTTATATGAGACTGGCCCTTTATGTACTGTTTGAAAACAAACTCACTGGAAATAAATTCGAAATAGGCCATTTCACAAATGTATAAAAAAAAAAAGTTCTGCTTTTTGAGAATTAATCTGGCAACTGTTGGCAACCTGAAAGCTGGTCAGGGGTTTGCCTGACATGACAAATATTGCTGTACACTGCTTACAACTAGTTTGCAGGGACAAACCCTGGTCTGTCAAAATGCATTTGTACAGGTCTGAGTAGAAGACTACAGGAGGTCAGTGGGAATTGTGTACAGCTGCTTCACACACCCAGTATATAGGCAGTTGGGCTAGGCTTCTCTCAAGACACAATGCATTTAAAAGTTGCAGTGTCAATCAGGGTCTGTGCCTGCAGAATAGCTTACAACCTGCTTTCTGGCTACTGAAAAATAATAACTCTGAATGTGAGATAAAAGTGATTTTTTAGTATTTAAGCTTTTTAAATACTACTGTCTAATACTAAGCTCTACTGTTAAAGCCTGCCTTGTAGACATCGTTTTTGAGCTATGTACAGCAAGCCTTAGCAAAGTTTTCAAAACCTACTGTAGGTTCATCTGAGAAAATAGTGTGCAAGAATTTACCCCCCCCCCCCAAAAAAAAATGTAATAATTTTGCTTCCCCCTACTCTTCTTTGAATAGTGCAGTTGGTTCTTAACGTGCAAAGGTGGCGTCCCTTCTCTTAACAGGGCCTCCATTTAATGTCCTATCTGAGGGATGGAATGTTTTCCACTGAAATATAGTCTGCATCTATGAAACAGGGGAGGGGCACGTTAACACACAATGCAGGCTTCAGTTATCTGCCCCAGGGTGAACTCAAACATGCAATTTGCATGATTTAACATAACAGATGAATTTATGGAATTAGTTTAAGCACAATAACAAAGAAAAGAAATGCTTTTAATTCGAACATATCTTAATATTGTTATTAACACAAAAAAGAAGCAACAGCAAAAACATATTGCTTTGGTCATTTTGAGCATGACATTTAAATTGCCAATATGCACAATTCATACAATACATTTCAAACAACATCTGAGCACCAAAAAAAAAAAAAAAAAGAGACAAAACAAAACAATGCAATGAAAAAAAAAAATCGCCTAGGCTGGGCACAGAAAATGGGAAAGGAAGTGGAATTGTTCTTGCAATAAAAGGAATCTCTCTAAACAACCCCAGACAACCTTGTGTGCAGAACCATGAAATTCTGATGAAAAGGATTGCATTGGTGACATTTTTTTAGCCTTTCAACCCTGTTGCTTCTTACTGTCCTAATTTAACACCTGACCTCTCTTGACACTATTTTTCCTTAACCTGTTGAACACTAAGCCCAAGATAACTCAGGCTAGGGTCAATGAAATAAGCATGTTATACTGAAATCAAACCGTGCTCAACGGGTTAATCATGCTTTATCTTGAGGCTTCATCATATGAAACTGATATTTTCCTTGAAAAAAATTGTGAATATGCATGTGGACAGTGTATGCAACTATTTTCATGAAGGGCTGCACAGAAATATAATTAGTTCACTTTTGTAAAGTTTCTTTAAATGGTTCCATAGCTCTCAATTCCTAGCTTGTACTGTTACAATGCACAAAAAGACAGACAAAAAGTTACAGAAACAGACTTTCTTCACCCCCCCCCCCCCCCTTGACTGAGTTTCTAGATTTTCAATTCTAACTCTTTTGAAATGATACATGTAGCCTACATGTACATATCATCAGGTACATGTACATGTATATGACAAGAATTCCATTTCTTTCACTAACATGCTTTCAGCCTAAAACTGCCACCAGTTGTGACTACATTCATGCACATGATTTCTGCTATGATTCAATCAAAACAAGGGGTTTTTAGAGCAGATCTATCAAGCTACATATCTTGATACAGTTGACAACATACATGTAGATCTCTTTCCAGAGCTGAAAATACACTGGAATGACAAGCAGTTTTATAAAGGAAAGCTCCAAACTGCTCTGAAAAAAAAAGAGAATGGGAGTGATCAAACTAATTTGCTTTAATTCCCTACTTAAGAAGATTTCTGTAATCCAAAATCTAATACAACATAAAACAATAAAAATGAAAGATGAGCCTCTGGTGTCACATTAAAATCACTTCTAACCCTTTTGAAAGGATACTTGTAGCCTACATGGTACATATCATCAGGTATTCAGGTATACAACAGGGATTTCATTTCTTTCACTGATATGCTTTCAGCCTTTGATTCCCACCAGTTATGCTCATGATTTCTACCATGATTCAATCAAAACAATGTTGGGTATTTACAACAGCTCTATCAAGATTCATACCTTGACAGAGTCCTGTTACACAGAAACTCCAAAGACTGACTCCAAAAATGTGAGCAGAGCTACATGAACATGTACAGGGTGATCCAATCCAGCAATTATAATGGATCTAGTGTACTCTAGTAAACCAGGACATGACAACATTTCTCCGAAAGTGAGTGGGATAGTACCTCTGGTAAACCAAAAATATGAATTTCTACCCTAAACATCACATGATACATCAGTTCTAAAAAAAGAAAAGAAAAAAGAGTAGAATGAAGGCAATTCATGATGGGCCTCAGAAAGAACCTACAACATGCAGGTAAACTGCACTCTGTGTAGTTACACCCTTCTACTGTTGACATGGAGTGGGTTTTCTAGAAGTCAGAGAAATGATGACAATACAAGATGAGATAGAGAACGCACCTATTGCACTCACGCAAACAAAACATTGTGCAGATGTACCCTTCTGTCATGGGCATGCTATGGGTTTTCTACAAATTAGAGGGATGATGTCAATTCATGATGGCACTGAATACGATCTTCCAGCACTAGGGTAAACCACAAATTGTGAGGTTATACCCTTCAATCAGGAAAATCAGGGTCTGTATTCAATTCAGTTTGCAGAATGAGTCTGTATTTTATTTAGCATTTTACTTAGCTAAGTAAAAAGGTCTAAGTCAGGGCTCCACACTAAGTTTTTTGACAGGGGGGTCCAGATTGAAATTCCAGGCTCAGTATTTATTGAGCCCTATGTTATAATTGTTCCAATATTGGGGTCCAGATCTAAAATTTGGGGGCCCATGTGTCCTGGGTGCCTGTTAGTGTCGAGCTCTGGCTTAACAGATATTCAGATTCAGATCACTTGTGTATGGACATGGCATGGATTCTCAGTTACAGTTCGTTATTCCGAAGGTTCGTTTATTCCGAAGGTTCGTTTATTCCGAAGGTTCGTTTTTCTGAAGGTTCGTTATTCCGAAGGTTCACTAGTCCGAAAACGAAATAAGGTTCGTTATTCCGAAGGTTTGTTAGTCAAAAAATGAAATAAGGTTCGTTAGTTCGTTAGTTATTTTTGGACTAACAAATCTTATTTCATTTTCGGACTATAAAACCTTCAGAATAACAAACCTTATTTCATTTACAAG
This sequence comes from Echinometra lucunter, assembly GCA_029962745.1. NCBI lineage: Eukaryota > Metazoa > Echinodermata > Echinoidea > Camarodonta > Echinometridae > Echinometra > Echinometra lucunter. Next base: position 6,576,638 of record CM057160.1, read on the forward strand.
ATTAACGAACCTTCGGAATAACGCCACAATTGTTTGGATTAACGAACCCCTTTTCATTTTCAGACTTATGAACATCTAGGTATACGCAATTTGCATGTTTCAGAATAACGAACCTTTGGAATAACGAACATCACCCGCATTCTCTAGCAGAGGTAAGGTCTAGCAGAGGTAAGGCCTAGAGACTACCTTTGACATGCACGTAAACTGCAAATGGTGTAGATGCACCCTTCAACATGAAATGAGTTTTCTAGCCACTAGAGAAAAGAGGGCAATGCAATACTGAGATGAGAAAGGACCTACTGCATGCCATGCAGGCAAACAACAAACTTTCATGTTGATAGGTCCTTCTACTATGAACATGACATGGGTTCTCATGAAGAAAAAAAAAGGAGAAGAAAAAAAAAGGTAAGATGATGCCAATTCATGATGGGGGCTGAGAAAAGAGCATCTGTTCTCAAGAAATTGATTATAACTCGTAAATTAGGGAATGGATCATGACAGAATGCAAGCACAATGAGCATGTACAATGTACATACAATGAACAAGAAACTCACAGCCAATTTACCGGTTCACCCTCCCCCTCCCCCCCCCCCCCCCCCACAAAAAAGGGTAAAAATCAAGGGAGGTCTCCATGGATTTGCTACTGCTAAAGTGATTTCTTTTATGAATTTTACAGTTTTCTTAAAAACTCTCTTCTGTTCCTTCCTAAACTGAAAATGCTGTCCAGGCCAAGTATACTGGTATATTTTCCTCTGCTTCATAGACAGAAAAGCTCCTTGACAACTTAAGAGCATGCATGCCGCTTGCCCAGCATAGCAACAAATGATATAAGAATCCTATGTTAGAGCTCCACACTCTTTTCCAGGTAGAATTGATACTAAGAACAATAGCAATTAATACTAAAAACCTTGTCAAGGCTGTTAGTGCCCATGCAGTTACCAATCTCTAACGCTTGATCCACGGAGCATTTAGGGTTTATGCATCTAATTGATGACCTGATGAATATTTGTAGACAATGACATACAATATACAGATATACAGAAGTATTATCATAATGTTCAGCTTTTGTGCTTGCACTGGAAGCAAGTTATTCTTAGATCCGACTTGGCCTATGCACCAAGTTGGGAAAGATACATATACCATTCATGCCGTGTTGTCTCCCCCAATACTCTATCCAAAGAGAATATGACCTGATTGTATACAAGTACTAAGACAATGACCCAGACAGATGTAATTCTCTTTAACAGTTTTAGCCTGTATTTTAAGTAAGTTATTCTTGAACTGCATCTGGTCTTAAACTTTAAAGTGATGTCTGGAAGATGTACCACTGCCGTCCATGCAGTATTGCCCATACAGTATAGATCATGACTCGATGGTTATACTTAGACAATGACCCAGACAGGTATAATTATCAGAACAGGTGTATTGATGGCATTACCCTTTAGATGAACTTAGATGATCTTCACATCTGATGTTTTGAGAGATAATTAAAACACTACACGTACACAGGCCAATATTTTTGCAGGCAGAATGTAGGATGCGCCAATAATTATGAGTCTATTATCATGTTTTGTTTTGTTTTGTTTTGTTTTGTTGTTTTGATTCTAATTTTAAGCACAATAAATGTTGTAAAACACATAAAAGTAAAATGATCCAATAAGTGTATTTGACAGGAATGCCTTCTAGACTGGATGACTAGGTGAAATCAGACAATTTTTACATCTGATATTGTTTTGATAAATAATGCAACATCGTTGATAAGAATAGGAAATATATCTAAGTGAAAATTAACACCAGTAGATCATAACAATATTCTTTGCCAAGGCATTATTAATCTACATTTGCCACTCTCAACCCATGTTCGGTAACAGTATGGTAATATTCAATGCAATCTGTAACTTTTGACATTGATGGTTTATTGTCAAACTGCTTGTAGTACTGCGTAACCTCCTGTTCACATTTATAAGCAAATTTCATTGCTTATATCATATAGCTACAGTTATCTTTCATGCCTTCCATATGAAGGGGTGGGTGAGGACTATATTTAGGAATTGGTAAGTTTAGATAAGGTCATTAAGGTCATACTAAATGTGATTTATTATCAGTCACATACCTTGCGTTATGGAGGGTGCATTGACAAACTGCTTGTAGTAGGAGTAGTACAACCCGGACTCTGTTCGGAATGAGATCTCTCGCTCAACCTCCTGCAGAAATGATTGAAAGTGACGGGAGAATGCTGAGTGATTGAGATACATGACACAGAAGATTAACACATTATCATGGGCAAGGGTGTATAGATAAACATACAGCACTGGTATACATGTACCAGCCAAGAGACAAACAAGATGGAGCAGAGTATGGAAAGTAACATTGTATCATATGAGGTTACATGAAATAATGGGATGTCATACTCATAACAAAAAGACACTACCTTAGAGGCCTTGAGCCCTATATGTAGAGTAAGCCTACATATGTACAGTTACCAGAATAAGAGAATACAATACACAAAATTATACAAAATAATAACTGAATAAGAATGAAATTCATTCAAAAATAAATCATGAGAGATCGAGAGAGACAGAAGACTACTAGGTCATCAATTTTTTATGAAATTATTATAAAAGAGAGCTGGACATATGGTTAAAGAGGATACTGGACTGGGGGTGGAATAACTAGGAAAAACCATAGTAGACAAAAAGTACCGGTCCATCATGTCATGTGGAACCACAAGGACTTGGCTAAAGTAAAGTAAAGTAAAGCTAAACATTTAACAAAAAAGATGTAAAATGGAATTTCTTAAAACATATTCATCCAAAAGATGAAATCAAAATATATGATGTACTGTACTCAGGCGAGAATTTCACTGAGTATGATACAACATTTTCATGAAAAACATTTGATTTGATTTGATTTGATTTTTATTTGATTATTTCACCAACAATAACATCATGTGAACAAGATTTGTCATACAGTAAATATAGTTGCAGGATTGAAACATATATGATAATAGGTGGTAAATGGGACCAGAAAATAGCACTATAACAACAATGACACAGTAACAATATAACAATATAAACATGAAACAATATGTCAAAGACTGGTGGAAGCACAAGCTGTGATTTCAATTCAATATCATGATCATGTTTCAACACTCAGTGGTGCTGAAGATAAACAGAGGTTGTCGAAGATGAATCCCTCGCTGAAAAGAAATCTGTCAACACCAAAGCGTAAAAAGACAGCTGAATGTGATCTCAGATCTTAAATCTCACACTGCAAATGACAACTATCAAATATGTATCATTTCGCTTTCAAATGTATGTGAAGGCCTACACGTAGCCTTTTGTTAACTGTACACGGATTAATTTTCTCTTGATTTTCTCTAAATGCACGCAGAAAAATTTTCCCTTGCTTTTGAATTCATTCAAATTTGAAAATTTATAGATACAGAGCCAAAATATAGGAAAAACAAATGTTTTTATGTTTTGTTTGTAACTTTGTTCTTAATTCACAAAACTGACATTGAATGCAGGTCCTTTGAAGCTGACCAAACTACTTGATGGAACCCCCTCCAAACAAAAAATATGTTAACATCTTCTTTTATTTTAGAGCATTTTCAAGCATTACATGTATTTCCATCAGCCCTCCTTTCCCCAATTTTTCTATCTGCATGATGTGCCTACATATCAAAACAGAAAATAATGTAATCTCTGATAAATTCACAATTACAAAAAAAAAAAAAAACACTTACAAATATTGTTACTGATATTCACTTTAGAGGGAAAAAAGGATGAGAATACACACAAGATAAACATTATTGCAAATGTAAACATTCAATCCAAACCCTTCAAATATTAAAAACCGAAATCCATTTTTTATCCGCTACATGTTTTCAAAGCTATCCTGAATTTTTATTACAATAGACTGCATGTACATTTACCTTGCACACTAGGCCCAACCTTGCAACAGGTGCAGTTCTGAAGGTCAAGCATCACCCAGTTTAGGAAGGGATTAATCAGAGCTGACACTCTCCCCTCAAGAGTGATATGATATCCCTCCCATAGCATTCTCATGAGACATGTCCTGACATAAGGTCACAGTGCTCACAACACCTGCTGAGAGCCAAGAGGGATGTTCATTGTATGCAACTGTGCTGCATTACTTAATGCCCTTCTGGCTCTCAGCAGGACAGATCAAGTCTGGCCTTGGAACAGGTGTACTACATGTACTTTATTTACATGTACACCTGAAGGTCAAAATCCACCTGTCTTGAGCAGTGTTAAGACCCTCACCTTGAGAGTGCTATGATATCCCTCCAATAGTATTCTCATGAGACATATCCTTAGACAAGGCCACGATACAAGATACAAGGCCACGATACAAGATACAAGGCCTATGTACATGTAACCCTTATATATTTACAGACCTACAGTACATGAAAATGTACCTGTAAGAAGTGAGCTTATAGTTACAGCAGGTGTAGATCTGCACGTTCAACACTATCCAATTTGGGAAGTGACTAATCAGTGTTGACACCTTAGCCCTAATAATCCTCTCCCTCCCATAGCATTCTCATGAGACATGCCCTTACATAAGGTCACAACACTTGCCATGTCTGCTAAGAGCCAAAAGTGCATGGCATCATGTCATTACCACAATATTAATACTGCTGCTGGCTCTCAACTCACATAGATCTTGTAGCAAGCAGAGACCTGCAAGTTAGACACGACTCAACTTCGTATTGGATTAATCTAAGTGATCCCTCAGCTCACCATGACATTCTAAATCTCATGAGACATGTCCTCACATATTAAGTTCATAGCACTTCATGTACCAGAGTTGTAAAAGTTCCACAAAGCATGGACATATTACAGGTGAAACAGGTTGTACACATGCCTCAATATTGGGCACTATCAGCCCTATTGATTTGTTTCTGCAAAGAAAAAAATGAAAATGAACACGATATACAGTATGCAAATTGCTTTTTACGCATGGGGATAATTCAAAATGCTACTCACCTCAATATGTGTAAACCAGAGCGTATTTTCATGTAACATGTAGATGAACCAGGCATAGGCCACACCCACTGCCACCCCTACACCAATACCAAAGGTCAATATCAACCAGTCAAACCATCCCCATGGTTTCCTTATCCTCCTAAATCTTCCATTGCACATCCTCCCATTCCTCATTGTCCTTCCATTTCTTTGGCAAGGTGGATGACCATTAGATTTCACTGCATGTCCATTCTTTGCATCAATTGATTGACCGATACTATTTGTTTGTCCAATGCTGTTTGGTTTATGAAGATTTCCGTTGACGTGTCTGTTGGATGGTCCATTGCTTTCACGGTGGTTCCTATTAGTTCTCACACAATTCTTGCCATTTGTAGAGGAAATTGAAGCTTGGGCCATCTTGTCTGCTTTGGGGTCTCTCAAGCTTTCCTTTAATGCACATTTGTTTTCCATTTTGAATTAATGATGAATTGTCACTCATTTGGTTCAGTACTCCAAGTCATGAATACAAGTGAAGATCTTTGAAGAGAAAGAGTTGGGAAATGTATACCACTATTAAACCTATTTCCTAGACACTTTCTACAATGCGAAGCAGGAGTCACAAATCAATGTACAAGCACAAGAGGTGAAGCAAGTCTTATTACTCATTAAAAACTCCAAAATCAATCAATCTTTCTTCATAAAAGCTGTAGACTATACAAGAAAACTAGAGTTGCTTTAATACTGTACACACTTGTGAATGTGGATATCATCAAAGAAGAAGAAGAAGAAGAAGAAGAAGAAGAAGGATGAGGAGGAGGAGCAGGAGCAGGAGCAGGAGCAGAAGAAAGAAAGAAGAAACCACTTTACCTCATTTCAAATGCACATATTCAATTGACAAGTGAGACCTGCTTGCCACAGGGAAATCACTCACGCAGCCATGGAGGAAAGAAAAGGGCACACCTTTCCTACCTTCTTCAATGACCCAACAACAACAGGCACCTTCAAAGATCCCAGATCCAACAACAAAATCATCACAAACATGAAGGTCTCATTACCTCAAGTACATGTACTAGAATAGAAAGCTTCGTTCACACATGACATAAACTTCCTGAAAAGAAAAAACAACAACAACAAATCCAAAAAACACTGTGGCAAATTAAAATGATATTTCAATTCTATTTGCATTACTGTATAATTCTCTTTGCATCAAGAGTACACATACAATAGAGATGCCTATGATACAAGTTTGTATTCCTTTAGTAATTTACTTTGCAACAGCAGTTTTATCTAGATGGTTCACATGACCATATGTGAGCAGGACTTTATACATCTCCTCTGGCAGCACTTGGTCATGATCCAGACAGTGAAATAAGATCCAACAGGTAACATCATGGCCAGCCCACACCATCGGCCAAAAGTACCATGCACTACTTTGACAAAACATGCTCTAACTAGGAGAGCAGTAAACTCACTGCATGGGTGAAAAGTGGGAGGATGAAATGTGAAGGAGTAAATGGGTATGAAACTAAAGATAGAAAGGAGGGGGCAGGTATTCTCCTGAGAAGATTTTCTGAAAGTGTTGCAGTGTTGCCTCCTACGCTTATAAAGAAAAACACACTTACAGCCTATTATTTGGCAGGGTAGAAAGTGAAATACTGGCCAGCCCCTACATGTAATGTAGAGCTCTGCAAGTCTTGGATGCATAGCCGTAAAACAAATTCAAGCTGGACAGACAGTACTATTATTTTTGTTTTATATCAAATTGGCACCTTTATTAACCTGAATGGACACGTTGGCACCATATATACATGATTGATGTTTCCAGGACTAAAGAGCTTTGAAATAAAATTAAATAAAAATCTGCAGTATTTAAACACGTGTCTTATGGCCACCATCAATGTAACTCTCACCAAGTTTTTTTCCCCCCTTAACTCTCAGAGTCTCAGTACCTATAACAACACTTAATTTTCTGGGCCAAACACTAAATTCCCTTGTAAACATGGGTCTACTGTTTTTTACATGATTTCAAACATACAGTAGGTCTAGACTGAACATATATGTACTCTTGAACAGCCTAATTCCTCTTTGAATTCAGGATCACTACTACTTCACCATGATTCTACAGTGCTGTGGATTTGCTATCATGTTCCCATTCAGAACATTTCAGACCATTGTATGGCCTTGAACAACACCCACCCATTCAAGACAGAGACCCAATGAAAGATAAGTTCAACCACCATCAAACCATACTCTCACCCAAAGGAATAAATTACAAGCAGCCTCCCACAATCTGACCTAAATACTGCTTTGTGTGTGAATTGGGCCTACTGCTGACAACTGCAGGCCTTCCTATGGCCTTGATCAGATGCCTCTGAAGTTAGGATAGAAAGGTCCAGTGAAAGATGAGTTCAAATTTCACCAATCCATACTCTCCATGTGCCCATAGGAATATCTTACAAGCAACTTATCACAGTCCATACTGTGACCTTAATGGTGCCTTGTGTGTGAACTGGGCCTATATTGCAGGCAACTGTAACAGCCCATTGTATGGCCTTGATCAGATACCTTTGAACCAACGCCCACCCAATCAAGAGAAAGACTCCATGAAAGATGAGTTCAACCACCATCAATCCATACTCTTATCTCACCCTAAGGAATATCGCACAAGCAGCCTCCCACAGAGGTACAGTTCTTAGTCTTACAAGTCGACTTCTGCCTATATTAAATAAAAAGCTTAATTCTTCATGAACCCACACCTCTTTTACCTTTTTTTTTGTTGTTGTTGTTGAGTATCAAAAGCTACATAATAGGTTGACCCAAAGTTGGCTGTGCAAGTCTATCAAGAAAATGAAAAACTGAGAAATATGAAAGAAAGAAACCAACATGACTATCATACAGATCATTTCATGGTGATTTTCAGGTGGTCAGTTCTTACAAATTTTACACAATTTGTTCACTTAGAGGAGAATGCAACCCAGACATCAGTGTGCTTCCAGTGAATGAAGAACAAGAAGAGTAAACAGTGAAAGTCTGAGCAAAATCGGACAATCTGTTCAAGAGTTATGAACTTTGAAAGTCTAAATAAATCCTTATCACGGGGATCCTTGAGTTGGCAACTCCACCAGCATCTGTGATGTCATCATGGACAACTCTCTGTTCATTTTGTAAACAGAATTTCACATTTTCTTCATTTTCAAGAAAAATAGAAATTTGTTTGATTTATTGTTTGAGTATGACATGGCTACATCGATTCTGCAAGCATTTTGGGAAGAATTATGTTGGTTCCTGACTTGCAATTTCATAAAAAGCAATTTAAAAAAAAAGATTTATGCACAAAATGAATGGAGACTTGTCCATGATGACATCACAGATGCTGGTGGAGTTGCCCACTCAAGGATCCCCATAATAAGGATTTATTTAAACTTTCAAAGTTCATAACTCTTAAACAGATTGTCCGATTTTGCTCAAACTTTCACTTTTTACTCTTCTTGTTCTTCTTCATTCACTGGAAGCACACTGATGTCTGAGTTGCATTCTCCTTTAACCCCACCCTTTTATGACTCCTATGTTCTCTTATTCTTATTTACAAGAACTTGAGATAACAAGCATCTTACAAGAATATTCTACCGTAGAGCTGGGGTGTACAGTGTGTATTCAAGTCAGTATCACAGAAACACAAAGCTGATCTGCTGATGTGCCTTTGATTCTGAGTAAACACTGAATTTCTGAAGAAACAAATAGGGCTACAAAACTTCTTTCCATTTGAAGGACAAATCACAATTTGACAGACTATATGGCTTTCAGATGATACCTGTCATAAAAAATAAGTTGATATTCACTGCAAACTATGCCCTCTATATCACCCCAATGAAGATTCTTTTGGACAAAAGGTTTCAATCAAATTGCTACAAGCATACTGCCACACAGTAGGCAAAACTTTTCTGTAACAATTTTTATGATTTCAATACATGCCTGAAGCTATATAATCCTGGGCATTAGTCACGCTAGCTATAAAGTATTGAGGGTTTTGCATCAGTCTTTAAAGGCACATTTGTGCAAGAGTATAATTGTTGGATTTGCTTCTACATACCACACTTAATCCATCATTTTAATAAAATATTTACAACAGGAACAATCATAAATCTTCCCTTTCAATAAGCTATTTTGATCTTGGCTCACTGAAGAGAGGTAAGCATGTACTTTAAGGTGGACTGCACTGATAATACATACTGTTTATAACTGTATGAACTTGGGAGTGATGATATGTGAACTTTTATTAACAGGCACTAAAAAATTGCTATTTGTTCACAAAGCATAGGTCTGAGGGACATTTTTCATATATTCAAAATTATTAAGGTAATTATTAACAAAAGTTGATGTAGCATCATCTCATTCTGATTAAACCTACAGATAAGAGTTACTGACAAATACTAGCACATGAACCATGAAAAATGAACTATTTAGAGTACCAAGGACTCAAAGGGATTTTTATGATTTTGTAAAGGTTCTTTTCACAAAAGGAGTCTTTATGGATACATCATGGACAATAGGACCTACCCTTACTGGAACATAATCATCAATCAAATCCCAGATTACAGAGATTAAAATGGAACAAGGTGTGTTGACATTTGGACATACTTCTCAGCCATGCAGTGGCAGATAAGGGGAAAGGTGAAAAAGGCCTATGCCCCCCCCCAAACCCATGTGGCAAACCTTAAGTACACAACTTCAATATGGCGTCCCAGTTTTTAGTGCTGATGACCCCCCCCCCCCTTTTTTTTTTGTGTTTTGTTTCGCTTGTCAGAAAACTTGAAAGTAAAAAAGACCTTGTCAACACTAGATACCTTTTGTTGTTGTTGTTTTGGTTTTTTTTGCTTGTCAGAAAATTTTGTTCATATCATACCCCTCCTTTTTTAAACACAAAATCCAGGATCTGCCCCTCATATTGTACATGTATATTTTACCCAAATTTCTCTTATTTATGTTCCTGCCATACAAATCTATCATTTGTACAAACTAGGAAGGCAGTCACGCTATGGTATTGTGATGATATGGGGAAACCTCCTTCTATAACAAACTCCTTGAGTATTACTATGTTATACTGGAACCTTGTTACAATCAGGGCTTAAAAGCAATTATTAGATGCAAAGATGTGTGACCAAGAAAAAATTCTGTTATGCATTCTTTGCTCTAAGAAGATGAAATACTGCCCAAGTTCTGAGTGATTTCAAATGGTTCATTTGTCAATGAAAATATGACCAGTGCAGTGCCCTTAAAACAGTACAGGGATACCTCATGCTTGGAGGGCAGTGTTTCTCTAAACAGATTATTGGACCAGTGGGAGTCCTGTCAAAACTAACTCTGTTTTTAATAGGAGTGATAGATTAAGCTGTAACAATAAACCTGAAGAGTAAACTGTAACTGATTTACTAGGGCAACAGTTCGACAGATAATGATGATTGAGCCATTTGGAAACTTGGGGTAGTTAGATGAAACAGAATGAAATGCATTAGCTGAATATGGGTCAAATCAATGCTAAAAAGACCGAATGCCTGCAGCCAATTTCTGATATTCTGTTGGAATTAATAAGTTGTGCTTCCAATAAAATCTTGAAAATTTTAATTGAAAAATCCAGAGGGCCCAGTAATCAACTAGATATGACATGTAACCGTAATTCATTGGCCCCTGAAAAAGGGTCTGAGACAAAAATTTGTTTGCATTTATCATGCACTTTTAATAAGAAAAGATAAACAATAACATTACATCTCAACACACTACACTTACAATTCAAGTTTATTTTCTCCCCCCCCCTTCCTCTCTCTCTCTCTCTCTCTCTATCAAGCACCAAGGTATCACTTTAACAATCTGTTTTTAAGTTATCCAAATGAAATGATTCCTACATGACATAGCTGCAATTCTTAAAACGAAATACAGAGAATTTCACTTCAATTTTAAAATTATTACAAATTTCATACATTTTGCAGGGCATTTCTCCCAGGGCCCTGTTATTATTGCATACATCCTGCCATTAACAAAGCAGGCAATGTAAAACAACTGACCAACTTTATGATTGGTTTGTGCAATTTGGTCCAAATTTAGCTTGGGAGCCCTTCATTCTCTACAATATCCTGTTTGATATTAAGGTAATATGATTCATATGTAGCAGCTCAGTTAGGAAGATGCCAGGTACCTACATGTAGTTGAAAGGAAGGTCTCCTCAAATAGTCTAAGGTCAAATTTTGAGATGATATACATGTAGCCTAGGTTCAGTAATACATGTATGTAAACTCTATGATAAGCGCTGTGATACATGTTCACTCATTGTGAGAGTGCTATATAAATGCAAATATTGTATTGCATATACATGTAAATGCTTATATAATATAATATTTGGAACCAGCCAAAGTATGTCAATTATTTCAAATACATGTAATATCCAAAGGTTCTAAATGATGTTAGAGAATAATAAGTATTTTTCATGCATATACTAGGAGCAATGTTGCTTGGCATATGTTGGGAACTCCTACCAATCTTGTGCCAAACATACATGTACACAGTCTTTTCATTGTCTTGCTTTCAAGCTAACATTGTGAGAAACAGGATTTTGAATTTGAAAATTGTTTTTTAGGGATAAAGCTTTTTCTTCGTTTCAAGAACAAAATTCTGCATTTATAATTAAAACTTGCACTATTAGAGAAATGTATATAAGGGCAAATGAAGACTCATCAGCAGCCAACTATCAGCAACTGAAAGGCTTTGTTTGCACTAGAGGCTTTGCTCCTGCTTCCACTGGTGTTTGCTCAGTTTGTTTAAGATTGGTCTGTGATGGGACTGTGATGACACATGGGTGTCGCAATGTACATGTGGGTCCTTATGTATCCACATTGAAAGTATACATCAAATACATGTGCATTCGCTATTTAATTGAAATGAAATTCAAATTCATATCAGATTCCTATGCAGCCTGCTAGTGGAAAAAGAATGCTCAGTGTCACCCTTAATACATGTATATCTGCAAATGATTGCCTGTTTCTTTGAAATAGCTCAATCATAGTAGGTCCGTGGTTCAATAACACTTTTGGCTCTTCCCTTTAATCCTGAGTAAATATTTTGCCTGCATTTTAATTGTAAACCAACAAATGCCTCAGTTCTTTTCTTCTCCTCTAATTGATGATATTTAGCCATGCAACACAATGGGATAAATCATGAGGCTCCTGGGTGCAGGGCTAAACACGACAGTCTCGAGACTCTGACGCTTAGAAATGCAATATATTATACATGTAATGAGTTTACTTCAACATCTTTTTATATTACCACTTTGAATCTATAAGCTGCAGGCAGTGGCGTAGCTAGGATTTCATTTTAGGGGAGCGGTAGTGAGCATGTGAAGCGTGCATATTATATTACTGAGCTCACAAAGCACGCTCCCTAGGGGGGAGGGTGCAGGGAGGGGGGAGTTTCCCCCCTCCCGCGCAAAGCGCGGAAGCTCCGTCGTTTCTTTGTCATTGTTCCTTGTCTGCTCCTGCTCTTCTTACGTTCTCTTACCTTTTTCTTTTCTTGCTCACACTTTTTTTTTCTTCTTTTTTCTTTCTTTTTTTTTTTCTGGCGTTTTGGGGGGCGACTGCCCCCATCAACCCCCCCCCCCCCCCCCGGCTACGCGCCTGGCTGCAGGAGCATTCACTATGCCTCTCCTTCCCAACAGATATTACCAAGTTAGCTTTCTGAAAAATACAGCATGCTGTATCTGCAAAAACATACTGAAATTATAATAGAACAGGATGTTGACATGGGTGCTGCTGAACAGCATTGGTACCCCCAGAAAAAAAAAAAAGGTGACAGTAAAATTCACTATTTTTAGTCTGCAAAATCAAACAATTGATGATTTCTTATTTCTTTTTTTCTTCTTTTTTTTTGCTTGTTTACTTTTTGTAAACTTGACCATCTAGGGCCTGTTTCATAAAACTTGTTATCAGTGACAACTGCCACATTTCTATGACAAATTTGCTCTCGCCCAATTAGATGCATGGATTTCTGTAGCTTATAACAGCTATTGCAACTTGTTATTGATAGCAAGTTTTATGAAACAGGGCCCTGAATGCCCCTGATGACCTTTAATGTTTTCAATTCCAGTGGAAAAAAAGAGCTAACTTTGTAGGCAACTTTGTCAAACACACCTGCATTTAAAATCCCCTTTAATAGTTCACAATGTGATGATATGCAGTATAGTACTTTTCAAGGTAACAAAGGTTTAGTAACAGCTAAATACATTGTAACTACATGTATACAATGTCATTATGAATTGACCAGAGGCCTTTAAAATAACATATTTTTCATTCCAGATGGACACTTCGGCATCATAAATTGCCGAGTATTGCCAGTCTGCAAGAATGTACCCAAATTTACACACAAAATCACATGTACCTCATATGAATAAGGTTTTCTTTTCTTTTCTTTTTTTTTTTTGTTGTCAAATATTCATTTCACTTGTATTCATTTTACTATGAGTAGGCCTACATGTATGTTAACTAGTTTTCAGATGGAAGGAAAATTGGCTCCTATAGAAACATAGATAGGCAATTCCTAAGAATTGAAAGAACACTATAATTGATCAATTTCTGAAACATGGGTTCAATACAAAGACTGCATGTACAATGTACTATGATGTAGCCCTACAGCATGAAGTCACAGAAGATCTACACCCAGGGCATTGCAGTGGAGTGAATAGAGGGGATTATGGTCAAACAGATTATCTCTACTAAGAAGTAGGGCAACATTAATTTGAAATGTCAATACATGTATCTTGCTGTAATTGATACTGCTTTACAGGAACACCTCCTGGCTCCTTGTATGCTTGAAGTAAATGTAACATGTAACTGGCTCAACAATTTGTGAACCTACAAAACTAAGTTCTTTCTGTTGAAGTTTTGTTGTCGCTGTTGTTGTCTTCCAATCAGTGATCCTGAATGTTTTCAGCTTTCTTGCCGAGAAAGCTACTTTAAGCAATTTTGCATAAATCTTAATGGCTGCAGCACAAATGATGAATAATGTGTAAACTAAACCTGTCTAAAGTATACAATGTACATGTGCTAATACCAAACTCTGTGTTGTCCATCTCGTGAATGCAACCTGTGATAAAACAAATAGAGGTACACTGATGTATGGTACTTCCATAAAATAGGGGTTCCGTGGGGGCGTAGAATCAACTGTAGAGATATCTTTTTTGCAATTGGAGGCTATGTTTTTGTACTAAATTCAAGAAAATGTCAACTTCGTTATCTACATGTATGAACATTCAAAAGCTTTAAACAATCTTACAATATAAGTATGATGATGATAGAGGGTCTATCTTCTGTTGATTGCTAAAAGGGCAATGACACCATGCATGACAGATGATATGACTGAATGCCGTTCTGGCTCATACAGTGTGTTTAAGAAGATCAGTAGTTTGGAGCTTGAAATTTTTCATCCCCTGCAATACTCTTTCTAGCCCATCTTATTGTATGCCATGCTTAGAAGCTTACAAGCAGTGGTAAACCACAGTACAATAATGTATCTTTTTATTGGGGCAGCCATAAAAGGGGAATGACTGGGACAGTGAGTGATTAGGATGAGTAGAATAATACATCAAGGTCAATAAATCCCCTTTAATCCTACTACACTTATTCATGTTGTACAGTATGTAATTCATCAGCCAGAGATTAAAGAGCGCATGAGGGTCTAATCTACCAAAATTGTTGATATATGTTCCAAAGTGGAACATTATTTATAGACCCTACATGTACATGCCTGTCATGGTTTACAAATGACAATAATGTATCTTTTCATTGGGGCAGGGCTCCATAAAAGGGGGTTGACTGGGAGAGTGAGTGATTAGGATGAGTACAATGATACATCAAGGTCAATTAATCCCCTTTAATCCTACTACACTTATTCATGTTGTACAGTATTAATTCATCAGCCAGAGATTAATGAGCACATGAGGGTCTAATCTACTAAAATTGTTCAGTTCTGTAAGTGGAAGTTCCATTTATAGACCCTTCATGCCTGTCATGGTAAATCACAATAATGTATCATTTTATTGTGGCAGCCTTAAAAGGGGGCTGACTGGGACAGTGAGTGACTAGGATGAGTACAATAATACATCAAGATCAATTAATCCTCTTTAATCCTTATTCATATTGTACAGTATGTAATTCACCAGCCAAAGATTAATGAGCACCTGAGGGTATAATCTACCCAAATTGTTCAGTTCTGTAAGTTCCAAAGTAGAACATTATTAGGGAGCCTTAGATTGGCGACGCCAAATCTTGGCAAAAATGTTATGTCCGTCTTTTTACCTATTACATGTATAATGTACATCTGTTATGCCCGTCTTTTTACCTATTACATGTATAGTGTACATCTAGAACATTTGTTGCAAGTAGTTCACTTCCCGAGGAATGGATTGACAAACAATATCAATAATTTCACAATTTTATCATTAACACCCCTAATACTGAAGTCTAGCAGAATACAAGTACAGAAGCATAACCAAAAAAGGTAATATAATCAAATAGTCTAGTGGAATGGTATACCCAGCTTGCATTAGAGACTTAATATGAATTTAATAATAATCTGCAACAATCATGGAACATACACTAAATTTTCATACAATCACATTCTAGAACTACAAAATAATATTCCACAAAATTTATTCTTGTAAAAAGCTCTTTCATTGTGACTGAATCCTGGCATCAATACAAAGGATACCATACTTATCAATGGAAGATAATAATCCTCTGTAAACCAAACAATTCCACTGCCAAGAAAAAAAAAGTAGAAGGTATTCCAATCCAATAACAATCCAAAAGGCACTCAAATACTCATCCAAAACTTGCATGTCATTGCAGACAGAACAAAAACACTTGCCAAAGACATATGCTATCATCGCTGTCATGAAGTATGAATAATAATCACATCCTCAGTGTCACTGCGAAGTGACAGATAAACCCTGGACAACTCAAACCCTTGGTGTAATGACAGGATTCTCTAGCAGTGTATATGTAGCTTCCTTGCTCAAAGCATAGCATACTTGATCAGTGTACTGTGCAATACTCTGTAGGATAGGGTTATCAATACACTTTTAAGGCCACACCCCCTTTTCTACACTTCAGCACTTCTCTGAGTGGATAAGCCCACTAAGGACATCCCATTTCTTTCAAAGGACTACAAAAGAGCCACACCTCCTCTGCATTGTGATTGGCTGGTTGAGCCAGGGATGACAGTGACTAATGCTCATGCTTCCTGTCATTCAAGTTCCTAGGATTTACTGTGCAGAGGCAAATGCTTATAATACTCTGGGTTACTTTCTTAGTGGTCTACAATGCAGCTCAAAGCTGCCCTTGTTTATCTTCTTCTTCTTCTTTTTTTTTTTTTTTTGTTTATTTGTTGCATGCTAGCATGACTGAACTTTAAATAATTCAGGCAAAACATTATACTCTCAATGTTTTACTCTTCAGCATTTCATAATTTGATGCAAATAAAACTGAATAAGCACAACGATTAACCAATTCACTCAAAATTATGAAGAAAATTCTATGGAACCAATTACTACAGCTTTAAATATCAAATGTAAAAAATTTTATCTCTCTCAAAAAAAAAAAATGAAAAAGGGACTGAAAAACAGGATAGGTGAGAACTAAATTTAGTATAAAATCATACATTTGCATAATTACATGAAACTGAGGGAGCTATAATTCAAAGCTCTCTTTATCACATCCATAGGCAATAAAACAAAAATTTCCAATCAATTTTCAACAATTTTCAAGAACTTTTAAACATTATTCTCTTTCCCCATCATGTTTATTCTTTAGGCTATACATGTACATGTATACTGTATCTACAAACACAATTTGAAGTTCTAACATGCTATGACATCATGTAGTTTGTTTGCCCGTGTGCAGTATACTTCATAAACTGAGAAACATAAATGTTCATGTTACACGTACATGTACATATACAGTATGGGCTCTACTTGCTTTTACACTTGTGACCCGAAATTTCTTTTTAACCAGTGCATTGAATTAGATCATTTCTGAACAGTCTCTTTGAAGGAAAAACTCTTTATCAATTTCATGATGTTCAGATATTTGACAAATATGTTCCAACTGTGAGCACCTGGGACTTTTAACTCAAAGAATTGGATTCCAACCGAGACTGACTATCTCTTTTCATTCAACTCATATCCTTATCTTTACTGGCCTATAGAAACTGTCAGCAGAAAGTTGCATGAAAATGAGAGACAGAAAAAATAGAGGGAGACAAACGCAAACACACATGAGGGAACAGAGAGACAGGGAATGGGGGAAATATAGGCAACTTTTTTTCTGCTGCAATCCTAGAAAAATACCTGTGCATACCTGAAGACTTTTTTCTGTTCTTCTCTTTTTCAAGAAATCAATGGGATTGTGAGACATAAATCCTGGGGCGGTATTCTGAAAATTGTTTTATCTTCTATCTTATCTTAACTGTGTTCATTGTCATAACAAATTTTAAAGGTGTACTCATGATTGGTTTGAACTGCGCAAAAGACCAGCACGCAAGACAAAAGTGCGCAATGTGAGCCAATGGCGTACGCTATTTCTTTGCTATGGCAATTAAAATAAGATAAAACAATTTTCAGAATACTGGCCCTGTATTCTAAAGATTCATATTTCATATGCACTTTTCAATTCATGTACCAGAATCAAAACCTAATTTTACAAAGAGCAAACAACACTCTACAGACATTGTTTACAGCCTTAAATTTCTGTGTTAATTTTTCAGACTGTAAATTCAATACCAAGTAGCCGAATGCAGTAGTGAAAAGTCAATATTATAATAATGCCATGTATCATGGCATTGCAGGATATTAATAATGGCTTCGCAGTCTGACCATGAAAAATACAGTGCTGTTCCATCATACATCTGCAAAATTCATGCTCATCTCTCTCTCTATACTTCCAGGGGCACAGCCTTCACGTGGTAATGCAATCAATCAATTGCTATTGATTTTTTTTTACTTGCCAAGCAGAAGGGGGACAATGCAAGTGCTTCTATGAGACGTGCAGTTAGGCTTTGTGTTCAAAGTAAAAGGGAAGGATATACACATGTATACATGATATTAGAAGACTTT
>CM057160.1:6595284-6620284 GCA_029962745.1 Echinometra lucunter
CTTTTGAAATTAGAGAAGGAATTTCGAAATTATGAATGAAAAATCGGCAAATTTGGCAGAATTTTGCGTCCGCTCTGAAAAACTTAGCTATAGGATAGCTATCATGATTTTATTCTGATATTACACGATAGCTATAGATTGCTGCCATAGGCCCATGTGTAGACCGATGTCAACTTAAAAATATTATGCCTCCAAATCACACTTTCTCATGCCCGGTTAACCCTGCAAACTACCTTCCAAGTTTGCCAGTGGACCAGTCTATCAAACTGTGATATTAGAACCTGAATTTTTTTTTTAAAAACTCAAAATAGTGACTTTCGATTGATACGGGATCCTACCTTCTTGTTGATTTCGCCACTTGATTAATTTCCATTTCAATAGCGCGTCTGACATCGTGAGTTCACCTACACCCGCTGGTCTCGGCCACAGGCGCTAGGCGAAGCAGCGTTGCACTCTCGCACGCACTCTGCGTTCGCCGACACATGCGAGAGTGCAACGCTGCTTCGCCTAGCGCCTGTGGCCGAGACCAGCGGATGTAGGTGAACGGTGAACTCACGATGTTTTTGCGTTTTTTTTTTGTTTTTTTTTTTCAAATCTTTTGCAGAACTACAACATACAGGATGGCAGATGACCGTGAGATTTTAAGAGAGATATGGGAAGGCCGTATTCCTGTTTGCTTTGTTTTAGCAGAGGATGAATCATCAACAGAGAACCCAGAACCGTGCGCAGTAAGAATACTTTCAAAGTTTGTTTATTTTGTTGTTTTAGTATAGAATTCATTAGTCACTTGTCTCTAATCAGTAGCTTGTGGAAATGGAACATTTGCATTCGGTGCTAATGTTTTTAGAGCATTGGCTCAGAGTTAACCCATTCATGACAGGAATTATTAAAAGCCTAATTTGATCAGCTTTTATTCTTCAAATTGGCAACACCAACATTTTTATTCTATTGCTACATTTTTCTTATAAAATGTCATGTATCTGAAATGAATATGAATTGACAGAAATTATGATGAGAAGTAAAAAAGTTGCCAATTTGCAGGGAAAAACGGTGATTTTAAACTTTCTATCACATTGCTAATTTAAGGACTTTAATGCCTATTTTTCTTTTAAAAATTTTCAGCATCAAACAACGAATATTGACGCAACCAAGATGGGCACAGTTTGTGTAGAATTTTTTGCTCTTTCTGCTCATGTATTTGGTATGATTTTTAGGGCTTTGCATCAAAAGATATTTGGCCAAACCACAAAGTGTGGACCTATGTCACGAATGGGTTAAATGTATTGATTCCAATAATAAATGTCTTGGTAGAGGTGTTGTGTGTTTTGCATGAAACACTCATGATATGGGCTAATTTCATTGCAGCTCATGGTCTCCAGACTGACTTATATTACACTGATTGCAGAAAAGATTGAGAAGCATTTCAAGAAATTTGCAGCCATTGATGAGCAGGATGAGGTGTGGTTTGAATCCAATGGACAACCCCTCAAGTGGTAAGTATTGAAACGAAACAAGTACTAAAACACTTTTACTGACATCTTGAAGAAAAGCTTAACCCTGTTGATTACTGAATACTTTTATTCACTTATAGGTTTAATACAAGGGCCACAGGGTTCCAGTAGCCATTAGGTTAGGTCACTGTTTTTTCCAAACATCATGGTAATTCTTCATTTTTTTAGAAATATTTTTTTATTATGCATCATGGACTGAAATTTCCTTAATGTATGAAGTTTTCATATTGTGAATACTAGTAGAATATCCATTGAAATCACAGGGAATATTTTTTCCTCCATATGATGAAAAATTGTCAAGTCATTGCAAGCAGAGTTGAGCTTGTATAGTAAATTGTAAATGACAAGATTGTATTTTGTCATACAGAAGTTATAAGCTTAATTTTACCTTTGAAGTGCAGTGGGCTCTATTCATGTACTAAGCTTCTTGATTATATGACGTTGGAGCTCTAGTGGGGTGTTGCAAGAAAGTTGCAATCGATTGCAAGTTGCAACTGATTGTCACTGGCCAATCAAAATCATTGTTGCATGCATGTCTTCTTAAAAGGGCAGACCCTGAGCCAATCAGAATGGTTGTTTCAAAATTAGCAATTATTTGCAATCGATTGCAACCTTCTTGCAACACCCCATAGGAGTGTCAAGTGCGACAGACATGACCTCTACATAAGATCCTGCTGTCATTATTATTTGTTGCTATTTGTTTCTCTTGCTTTTTAAAGGCATTATCCTGTAGGAGTTCTGTTTGATCTTCACATGCATGACAAGCCACTGCCATGGAGAGTCACAGTTCATTTTAAGGTACTGTATGTCCAAAGCTTCAAATTTATAGCTCACACTATGAAAATGATGGACAAAGAAAGCGGACAAAATAAACAACCCTTCATTCTACCCTTCACAATGGTTCTAGTAGTCAAAAGAACATCCCTTCACTGCTATTGTCTAAAATATGTGGAAAAGGTGTCACATGCATATTCACCTGGAACTACATGATTAAACATGATAGCTGTGAAGGGATGTTTTTTTTGACTACCAGAACCATTGTGAAGGGTAGAATGAGAGGTTGTTTATTTTGTCCACTTTCTTTGTTCATAGTGTCATGTGCACTTTTGGTAGTAAAAAGAAAATTGGCATGAAACTGATTAAATATATTTTCACATTGTACACCTTGCTGGAAAGATACATGAGTAACATCAAGTGATACTAATATTTCATTCATGATTTGTGGTGAATTTCAGTGTAAGTATTTGAAATTAACACAATGTAATGGTTACATTCTGCCCTGCACTAGGACCCCTGAATCCCGACCGCTCCCCATACAACAATCTTAAACACTTTGCGCACTCGTCGCATAAACAGAACTAGATGTGTAACTTTGCGTCCTGTGACCCAGCGTCAAAAGTATTTTTCACCTTTCCTTTGTTGACTGTTCGACTTGAGGTGGAAAAAACAGCACAACATTTTAGTTTTGCTTTATCTTGCTGCTGAGCCGTTTAAGGCAAAGAAATCTGAGGAAAAGTGTTGAATTGCCATCCAAAATTATACATAACCTTTAACTGAAAATATTGAAGTAGGTGTAACAACATTGCATTTGCATTGTGAATGCACTCTATAGACTGCATTTATGTTAAGTTCTAGGGAATTAATTTTCTGGAATTTTTGGCCCTGCAGCATCACCTAATGCCTCTGTGCTTCTGTAAATTTTTCTTTTTCAACAGAATTTCCCGGAAGATGAGATACTTCATTGTAAAAGCAAAGAGGTGATTGAAGCCTTGTACATGTCTAGTGTCAAAGAAGCAGATGTTCTCAAACACAGAGGTATGTCATACCCATAGACATATAATAAATTTACTAGACGAAAAGCAGCACGTGCAGATATCATAACGCGAATGGCATTAGGCCCCACTTCTTTTGGATTATTTGAAAGGGCCGATAAACACCCGTTATCGCCATGACTTCGATAACACGGTTGCATAGTTCATATGACATATCCATTGTGCGTATCAGTTTTATTGTGACACTTTGATTTAATGCGCATTTGTTGTGCATTTATTGAGGATTTATTGCGCATGCGGTAAGCTGATAGACATCATGTTTCAAAACGTGTACAAATGCACGCTACTAGTTGGAAGCATCTTACAGAATGAATTATTCATTTTTGATCATGAATATTGATAGGTGCTTAGATCGGCCTTCTAATGGATCTGGACAAAATGGTGGAGCTTTAGGGGCCTGGTCATACCCAGAATATTATGTTGTGGTTGTGTGACACTTGCCCCACAAACTATTGCTCCTCAAACTGAATTCCTAACTCTTCAACCAAACACAATACCAACCCTCATCCCCTTCCCTAAACCTACCCTAAAATCAAATTGCAACTCTCAGCTAAACTCTTCATCTTTGGCAAATAAAGCCCAGAGGACTTATTGAAACACCCCGTCTGCAACGAGTCCACTAGGTTAGTCACAAATGGGCTTGTGACTTATCTTTCAATATAGCAAGAAGGAAAGAAAAGGCAAAGAATTTTTTTTTTATAAAAGAGAGAGGAAGAAAATTGACCCTTTGCTTTCATGGTTCTTGTGTTATTTTAGAAAAAAGGAAAGTAATTACTCAACTGTATTATGGCACATTTGATGCTTTAATTTCTTCTTTTTGCCTACTCTTGTTGTATTTGCCTTATTTAGGGGCCTTCTTTTTCTTTATGCCTCCGCCATAATGTAGCCGGAAGCATTATTTTCTCTTGTTGTTGTCTTGTTTTGTTTTTTACCTTTGATATGCATGTGATGTAAGTATGAAAATTTCATAATTGTTTACTGTTTATTAGGTCAAGTGATGAACAACTTGCAGCAGAAAGATCACAAGCAACTCTGGACAGGGCTGCAGAGTGGTGAGTTTCCTCACATTCACATTTCTGTACTAGGCATATTCTTGTTGAATTAATGTACATACCGGTATGATATTGTGTGAATTTATAATGTAAAAGTGGGAAAAAAAAAATTTCAACCAAGTTGAACATAATCGTGTATTTTCAATTTTCACGGACAGTTAGGATAACCAAATACATGTGCAAAATGAAAAATATATTTTGCAGAGTTTTATATAAAAATTATTTGCAAGTGTCATGCCGCTCGAAATTGGCGAAAGTTTCCACACCACGAAATATTCCACGTTTACAGTACTAAGTGAGGAGAAATATGTCTGGTTCATCTTTGAAAACTTCAGAAGAGGAAATTCTGTTGATTTTAGTTCCCAGTGAATAGAGAATATCTCAGTATAATTTCACTCATAATTAACATAATATATAGAGAGTCAGAGGATCTCCATATTGATAGCTTTATGAAAGTTTTACAATTTCAGCTTTGCTGTCATAATTATCTCAATCCTTTGCTTTATTTGTTTCTCTGATTCTATGTTTCTGCTCAGAGACCATCTATGTATGGAGGCTCCTTTTCCCTGTAATATGAATTATTATTTTTTTGTTCTTTTTTTGTTGCTTATTTTTTCACCATATTTTCAGACAAGTTTGATCAATTTTGGACAACCAATAGGAGACTCATGGAGAGGCTGAACAATGATCCTTTCAAATTCATTCCATTTAGAATATACCAGGTTTGTGTACATGTGCTCAATAGTTTGTAATGATAATTGTGTCAACAACTTAACTACCAACTTATTTTAAAAATGTGTATCATGACTTTATCGTGTTCATGGCAGTATTTAAAAGCAGTGGATGGATGATGGTTACTCTGATATTATGCCACATTTGGATGCAACAGACCAATATCTTTCACCTCCAAGATACTTTCATAATTTTTTTTAGTTGTTCATATTGATGAGAGGAAAATAATCATTAATCACAGTAATGAATTTTTGCAGTTAAGGATTTTTATTGCAAAAAAAAAAAGTTACTACTTTTACATTAGTTTGTTCACTCTGCAATATTGCCATGTATCCACACTTTGCTGTGCAAAGACTTTGTTTTGGTAATTTCCTGTCTGGAGATGTGGACTTTACCTTGTTTTTGAATTCTTTGAATGATATTTGCCAGACCCTTTCCTTTTGTCTCATCTTACAAGCCTGATAACCTGTAGCAGTACAAAGTTTTTAAAGGGCTAGATTAATCGGCTTTCACTCCTCAAATTGGCACCACTGACTTTATCTTTCACTTTCACACAGTTAAAAAAAAATGAAAACTGCATATAACTTGAACCAATCTGAATGAAAATTGCAAAACTGAACCTTAAACATTGCCAATTTGGAGATGAAAATAGTGATTATATATTTTACACTACATTGCCAATTAAGAGAGTTTAATGATTTGCTACAACCAAATCACTCTTATGTGAAAAAAAGGCACAACATACTTCATTAGAAACAGACTCAATTTATGGGAATTATTTCTCTTTCTGCTCATATATAATGTGTGATTTGTAGCATTCTAGATCAAAAAGATACTGTGAAATTTTCACTAGAACTTAAAAGGAAATACTACAATTCACAGAGTTTATTGGCAAAGGCAAGCAAAGGCAAACGCAAACCCATAACAGTTCTTGTCTTTCTTCTTAAGGAAACTATAATAGATATTATTTGTCTGATTTGTTTAGCAGATAGCAATGAGTTTTTCTTTTTTTACAATTGGTGTAAATTTGTAAATTCCTATGTTCCATCACCATAATGAGAACTCATGAATTCTTTTTATGTTTTTTTTTCATCTCTGACAGCCTGAAAAGCTGCACATTCAGAGATTATTCAAACCAGTCAATGATGAAGGTGAACCTAGGACATTGCGTGCCTTACTCACAGAAATCATGCCAGACGTATTTGCTGATCCAGGTGAGTACTTCAAATATTAGAACTTTTGACATGTAAATGAGAATGGATGAAACTCGCTTGTTTTTTAACAACACTGCACGGCCCCAAGACTGACACATTCCCCATCATCCTCAAGAAGAGAGGCCTCCCAATTTTGACTGTAAACCTCAATTTCATTTTACTTCTAATTCAAATGCAAGCCTCTCATACCCACATATCTTATCTCGTTGAGCACGATTTGATTTCAGTATAACATGCATTTTCCATAAACCCTAGCCCAAGTTATCTCTGGTGTATTGTTCAATGGGTTAACATTTACAATCCTGAGCCCTAGCCTGCAAACTTTGCCATACAGCTTCCAAACAAGTATACAAAAAGAAGTTTTGAGGCAAGCTCTTTATTTCCTTTCCATATTTCATCTTAATACCTATGGCCTTGATATTAGAAAGATCACAGAACATGGACATTTTGTTGAATTATGATTTTTTTAAAATATTTTATTTAAGATGATATGAAATAGTGAAGAGTAGTCTTGTTCAGTTTTGCAACTGCTTTTCAGCGGAGCCCTTCTCAAAATTAAAATACAAATAGAATATTAAACATAAAATACATCAAATATAGATAGTATATTGATATAGTAGATGAGCTATATAAATTCATCTAATTATTATTAGTATTATTATTATTAAAGATCTTAGGTAACCAGATAGTTGTTTGTTTTTCAGAGCATGTTGCAAAAATGTTTACACTTGTTTTTGAAGAAATAGAAGAAGAGTTTGTATTGAAAGAATTGCCGAATCTAAATGTTAAAAAAAGTAGGTGGTGTTGATGGACTGCATCTAAAATTATTGAAAAAGTCTGCCCTTTCTATAGTTACATCTCATGGGAAATTGTTTAATAAATCAATTGAAACTGGTATGAAATATGAAATATTGATTATGACTCTTACATTTTGTTTTTTTTTGGTATCCCTTGCAGATAACAAAGATTACAAGGTTTTGATCCATGGTATAGAGACTCCGAGAGACACCCCTGTGCAATGGCTTAGTGAGCATCTCAGCTACCCAGACAACTTTCTTCATATGTGTGTTCTACCATCACAAACCAACAATGAACTCTGATATGGCTGCTTCCAGACTGCATTCTACAGTATGTACTGGTACATTTTGTAAGTCAAGTCCAGACTCGCTTGGCACTCCTGTGTGGGTCAAGACTCCCAAAAACATTCCTGTACCATGGTTCAGTGAACGTCTGGGCTATCCAGACATCTTTCTTCATGTTTGCATTCTACCATCACAACCTAACAGTGAACCCTGATGATGCTGCTTTCACATTCACAGCCTATCTGGGTCAAGTCTTCGCTCAACCCCTACACATCTCAGTTTACCTCGAGAATGGTACCAAAGGTGAAGCCTGAACAGGTTTAGACTTCCAGAGACACTCCGTTTAAAATGGCCTGATGAACATCTCAAGTATCCAGACTACTTTCTCCTTATGTGTGTTCTGCCATTAATTGCACTGTATATACAAAACAAATG
This sequence comes from Echinometra lucunter, assembly GCA_029962745.1. NCBI lineage: Eukaryota > Metazoa > Echinodermata > Echinoidea > Camarodonta > Echinometridae > Echinometra > Echinometra lucunter. Next base: position 6,603,143 of record CM057160.1, read on the forward strand.
TCTCTGAATGGCTTAACCTGTTGCCTGTGCCAGTCACTGAAGAATCCAAAATTTCAACTGGTGCCTCGAAAAGAGTGCATGGTATATTTGATTTATATCCTACGAGAGAAGCCTAGATAGGTAAAAAATAAAAACTAAATGTAGAATCTAGACGTAGACCTTGTACGTATGGTCGATCGGTTGTTTGCACTTTTGTTTGCACTTATTACGCCATACATGCATGAGAGACAACTTAGCTCTGCGGCGCAGCTATCTGCCTCTCAGCTATATCACGATACATTTTTGCGACATTGATAGCGTATATCGAAAAAAGGGAAAAAGTGACGTCAAAATATTGGTATAGCGAAAAATATACGAGGTCTGACGTCACGCGATCTTCATGGTGAAAGTATTTTATGTCACGTGAGACATTCCTGGCCAATCCTTGCAAGAGAATTTTATGATGTAGGATATAAACACTGATATGAAATGAAACCACCATATTTGCTATACACTTAAGCTAAACATCTTGGCCCTCTTTGAGAAGTGTATTAACAGTGGAAAGGTACCCCAATGGAATTGCATTTTCCCTGTTAAGATATGCTTGTCAGTATTAACATAGCAACCCCACTCCCTTGGCACTAAATCTGCATCTGAACTCACTTTGAGGAGAAATGTGTTGATGTTGTAAATAGACTGCAATGGAACTGGGATCTCCTTCATATGATCATGAACAAAAAGGTGCTCATATAAATGATTCAAGACACCTGCTCTTCCTGTAGAAGAGGTATTTATGCACAGACTATATTTGCACATAAGGAGCAGCTTTTAAATCCATCAACTATTCATTTCCTTGTTATTAATAGAATATATCATATACTGTATCCTCATAATCACCAGGAGGCTGTTTCTCCATAAGTGTAACTTCCTGGACGTCCCATTAAAACGTGTGTTGTAGAATTAACACGGGTTTCAATGAGATGTCTGAGAAGTTAGACTTACGATGGTATCTAGAAACGCAGCCCAGTTGTCTTACACCATTAGTATGTATGCAAATAGATTACGAAATTGTTGGTAGGGAGAATAGAATGAATGGTGCATTTTACAGTGTGCATGGATGCATGAATCAGCTGGAAATCATGAATGGAATGATACCATTGGCGTAAATCCCGATGGGGATGGGAGGGATATATCCCCCCCACACTTTTTGGAGAGGGGGGATGGCGTGTACAAATATCCCCCCCCCCCCCACTTTTTAAGGAAGAAAAAAAAAAAAATTAATCAATCAGTTAGTAAGAATTTTGAATATCTGCCATAAATAATCATATTTTAGAATTTCTATTTGAAAATGCGATTAAACAAAAAAAGTGATATTTTTGGCTCGCTTGCTCGTCATATTTAGAATTTCTATTCGCAAATTGCGATTAAAAATGAGAAAAGTGGTTATTTTTGGCTCTCTCGCTTCGCTCGCTCGTCATATTGTAGAATTTCTATTTGAAGATGCAATTAAAAACCAGAAAAGTGGTTATTTTTGGCTCGCTCACAAAACAAATATTAAAGTGTGTGAAAGGGAGTCTGTGCGGGTCAGTGAGGGTGTGTGCTTATACTTAAGTGTGAGATCGACAGAAAAAAAAATCGTCAAAAAAGTCGATCATCCCCCCACTCCTCAAAGTGGATTTACGCCGGTGAATGATACATGATTTCGCCCATGTACACTATCTGCTAATGTGAAGCCCAATGCACACTGTAGATAGGTCGTGCGATCCGATTTTGGAAAACTTCATTATAGCATATGATATGAACATTTGAACATGTAAAGTCTTAAATGTTCAGTGTTCTGAATAGCCATATAAATACTAAAATTGATATTCTGGGCTATTACGAGTTTCCTCGTAGAAGAAAAGCGTAGTCAGTAGCTGATTGTTGTGACGTCAGAATTGGAATTTATTCAGACAAAAACGCCTGTAGTAACCCCAAATTTTGATTTCAGTATGGCTATCGAAATTCCGAACCTCAGTTAGGATAATTTTACCTATTGAAGATTTCTTATTTGCAAAATGCGATTCCTTCCAAAATCGGATCACAGACCGATCGTATAATGTGCGGTGGGCCTTAGACAAACAATATGAGATCAGTTTCATGCAAATTTTCTTACAAAACTGTACATGAGCTATGACAGAGATGGAATATTGAGTCATACAAATATTTTGCGTGTATGTTATGATATTACCTCAAAACACATGTTTAATATTTACATTGTGTGCCCATGTCAGTAAGGCATGGGGCACTGCTATTCCAGTAGTAAACCAGTTGTTACTGTGTTATGTACCTAACTGTTTGGGTTTCAGTATCAGTGAGCCTGATAATCATCCCCCCCCCCCACTTGTGCAAAAAGTCCCCCCCCCCCCAAAAAAAAAAAAAAAAAAAAAAAAAAAAAAAACACTTAATACATGAAAAGACAAAAAACATATGGTGCTGCACCATTTCTTTTCCCCAGAAGTGGAAAAAGAAGAAAATGCCAGTAGAATTAATAATAATAATGATATTAACCCCTTGGCAGCTGGAATCGGGTGATCCCTGTATTAAGCCTATGGGTAGGAAATTCAGGGGAGCGTTTCATGAAGGGTTTTGTCAGTGAAAATCACCGACAGTGGTTATAAGCTACTGAAAATCCTTGCATCTGATTGGCTGAAAGCAAATTAGTCGGTGAAAATCAGCGACAAAACTCTTCATGAAACGCTCCCCAGTAGTTGGTGGGTTAAGTAGCATTTAGGATGCTCTCCATGGTAAATTGTAAACAGCATTCACAGTTACAGAAATGACAAATCATTCTTTAATCCTTTGGGTAATCATGTGGGATGTGGGATGTGCTAACCCTATTTTCCATAAAATAGTAGAAATGCATTGTAGATGACATGACCTCATGCATCTACATTTGAAGAAAGGCCATTTTTTTGCAACAATCTACATGTTTATGATGCTTAAGTATATTTTTACACTGTGGTTTTATTTGATTAACTCAAATCATGATATGTACTGTAGATAAAAGTATTATATGATTACAATTAGGATAATTAGTGTGGTATATTTCTCTTTTCCTCATGTGATGTATTTCATGGGATATGTATGTAATTTGATCAAATTGGCTTGTAACTGCTTCTGTCAGTGTTCTTGAAAGTAAGTGGGAGGGGGGATCTTGCGATAGAGGCAAGGAAAGCAAGTAGGATAGTAAGTGGAGAAATAAGGATGGGTAGGGAGCGAGAGATCTTGCGATAGAGGCAAGGAAAGCAAGTAGGATAGTAAGTGGTGAAATGAGGATGAGGAGAGAGCGAGAGATCTTGCGATAGAGGCAAGGAAAGCAAGTAGGATAGTATGGAGAAATAAGGATGGGTAGAGAGCGAGAGAGATCTTGCGATAGAGGCAAGGAAAGCAAGTAGGATAGTAAGTGGAGAAATAAGGATGGGTAGAGAGCGAGAGAGATCTTGCGATAGAGGCAAGGAAAGCAAGTAGGATAGTAAGTGGAGAAATGAGGATGGGGAGAGAGCGAGAGATCTTGCAATAGAGGCAAGGAAAGCAAGTAGGATAGTATGGAGAAATAAGGATGGGTAGAGAGCGAGAGAGATCTTGCGATAGAGGCAAGGAAAGCAAGTAGGATAGTAAGTGGAGAAATAAGGATGGGTAGAGAGCGAGAGAGATCTTGCGATAGAGGCAAGGAAAGCAAGTAGGATAGTAAGTGGAGAAATGAGGATGGGGAGAAAGCGAGAGATCTTGCGATAGAGGCAAGGAAAGCAAGTAGGATAGTAAGTGGAGAAATAAGGATGGGTAGAGAGAGAGAGAGAGAAAGATCTTGCGATAGAGGCAAGGAAAGCAAGTAGTATAGTAAGTGGAGAAATAAGGATGGGTAGAGAGAGAGAGAGAGAGATCGCGATAGAGGCAAGGAAAGCAAGTAGGATAGTAAGAGGAGAAATAAGGATGGGTAGAGAGAGAGAGAGAGAGAGATCGCGATAGAGGCAAGGAAAGCAAGTAGGATAGTAAGTGGAGAAATAAGGATGGGTAGAGAGAGAGAGAGAGAGATCTTGCAATAGAGGCAAGGAAAGCAAGTAGGATAGTAAGTGGAGAAATGAGGATGGGTAGAGAGAGAGAGATCTTGCAATAGAGGCAAGGAAAGCAAGTAGGATAGTAAGTGGAGAAATAAGGATGGGTAGAGAGAGAGAGAGAGAGAGATCTTGCGATAGAGGCAAGGAAAGCAAGTAGGATAGTAAGTGGAGAAATGAGGATGGGTAGAGAGCGAGAGAGAGATTTTGCGATAGAGGCAAGGAAAGCAAGTAAGGTAGTAAGTGGAGAAATAAGGATGGGTAGGGAGAGATCTTGCGATAGAGGCAAGGAAAGCAAGTAGGATAGTAAGTGGAGAAATAAGGATGGGTAGAGAGAGAGAGAGAGAGAGAGAGATCTTGCGATAGAGGCAAGGAAAGCAAGTAGGATAGTAAGTGGAGAAATAAGGATGGGTAGAGAGAGAGAGAGAGAGAGAGAGAGAGAGAGAGATCTTGCGATAGAGGCAAGGAAAGCAAGTAGGATAGTAAGTGGAGAAATGAGGATGGGTAGAGAGAGAAAGAGAGAGAGAGAGAGATCTTGCGATAGAGGCAAGGAAAGCAAGTAGGATAGTAAGTGGAGAAATAAGGATGAGAGAGAAAGATCTTCCGATAGAGACTAGGAAAGCAATAGGATAGTGAAATTGAGAAATAAGGATGAGAAAGAGAGAGAGGGAATTAAGAAAGATAGATGGAAGAAGGGGAGGAAGCTGAGAAAAGAGTAAGACAGTATAAGATGGTGAGAAATCTGAATACAAGATAAATATGATGAATGAAGAAGAAAACTAATAAGAACGCCCTGCTAGTAAAATATCAGGGCCCATAAGCATGGGTTAATTTCATAAGAATTTGATTGGTCAGCTCGTTTTTGCCACTTTCCCAGGTGCGGATCGAGTATTTACAGAAGGGAATGGGGCGACTCGCGATCATGAAAAAAATATTACTTTAGTCACACCAAACAAGACCGACACGAGACCGACAACCGACCGATCAAAAACTTCCATTACCATGATTACCCCGAAAGGCTGAAGAATCAGTCGACATATTATGAGCTCGATGTGGAGTTGGTTAACGGTGTAGCTGAGGCGTTCGAGTCAAATTCAAGGTATGACGGAAAGTCACATCCTCTACAGAAAGATAGGCAGGTTCTTTAGGCAAACACACGTACACCTCGTTGAATGCCCTTTCTGGTTTTCTCTACAAACTGAAAGAATGAATGTGCCACGTTGGAGGCTAAACCCATGATCACGGAAGATTTTTTTAATTATGGAAAATCGTAGAGTAGAATGAAACAGGGGCGGCGCTTCCAAGTTAGGGTGGAGGGTGGGGTGGGGCACACCTTTTTTAATAGTACAGGTGTAATGGTAATTAAATGTTAGACACCATGGTATTTTGAATATACCGTCAAATCACTGTGCGTTTTTATTTTCTTCTTCAAATTACCGTGTTTATGCCATGGGTACCATGGTGCTCTAAAGGGCAGTGCCCTAGCCAACTTTTAAATACCCACAATAGTGCCTATTTTCATCCATGATAAAGTTGTCCACTTTCAGATTAAAATCAGTGCTCATTTTCCACCTACAAATTTCCATTTTCCTTTCTAACAAGTGCCCACGTCTCCAGCCAGATCGCATGTCGTATGCAAATGAATGAAACAGGATATACATTTTATTTCCAGTGTCCGAAAGGCGGACACTCCCCCCCCCCCCCTGCGGCCTATCCCAGGTAACATGCCCATATGGGACCCATATGGGCATAATCTGGGCCACCAGGGCCATCTGGGCAGAAACAAACCCATGTGAATCCCACATGTATCCCACATGGGACCCATATTTGTTAACCCATATGGGATCTATATGGGCCAGCCCATATGGGTATCACATGGGATCAACCTGGGTAAAACTCATATGGGGGAGATATGTAAATGCCCATATGGGGACCATATGGGGTCAACATGGGTGAACCCATAAGGGGGAGACATGTAAATGCCCATATGGGCTACTTGTGGGATCAACCTGGGCAAACCCATATGGGGGAGATCTGTAGATGCCCATATGGGTATCATATCGGATCAACCTGGGCAAACCCATATGGGGGAGATCTGTAGATGCCCATATGGGTATCATATCGGATCGACCTGGGCAAACCCATATGGCGGAGATATGTAGATGCCCATATGGGTATCATATCGGATCATCCTGGGCAAACCCATATGGGGGAGATCTTGTAGATGCCCTTATGGGTATCATATTGGGTCAACCTTGGCAAACCCATATGGGGGAGATATGTAGATGCCCATATGGGTATTATATGGGGTCAACATGGGTGAACCCATAAGGGGGAGACATGTAGATGCCCATATGGGCTACTTGTGGGATCAACCTGGGCAAACCCATATGGGGGAGATCTGTAGATGCCCATATGGGTATCATATCGGATCAACCTGGGCAAACCCATATGGGGGAGATCTGTAGATGCCCATATGGGTATCATATCGGATCGACCTGGGCAAACCCATATGGCGGAGATATGTAGATGCCCATATGGGTATCATATCGGATCATCCTGGGCAAACCCATATGGGGGAGATCTTGTAGATACCCTTATGGGTATCATATGGGGTCAACCTTGGCAAACCCACATGGGGGAGATATGTAGATGCCCATATGGGTATTATATGGGGTCAACATGGGTGAACCCATAAGGGGGAGACATGTAAATGCCCATATGGGCTACTTGTGGGATCAACCTGGGCAAACCCATATGGGGGAGATCTGTAGATGCCCTTATGGGTATCATATGGGGTCAACCTGGGCAAACCCATATGGGGGAGATCTGTAGATGCCCTTATGGGTATCATATGGGGTCAACCTGGGCAAACCCATATGGGGGAGATTTGTAGATGCCCATATGGGTATTACATGGGGTCAACCTGGGCAAACCCATATGGGGGAGATATGTAGATGCCCATATGGGTATCATATCGGATCATCCTGGGCAAACCCATATGGGGGAGATCTTGTAGATGCCATTATGGGTATCATATGGGGTCAACCTGGGCAAACCCATATGGGGGAGATATGTAGATGCCCATATGGGTATTATATGGGGTCAACCTGGGCAAACCCATATGGGGGAGATATGCAGATGCCCATATTTGTACCATATGGGGTCAACCTGGGCAAACCCATATGGGGGAGATATTTTGATGCCTATATGGGTGTCATATGGGGTCAACCTGGGCAAACCCATATGGGGTAGATTTGTAAATGCCCATGTGGGTATCACATGGGGTCAACCTGGGCAAACCCATATGGGGGAGATTTGTAGATGCCCATCTGGGTATTATATGGGGTCAACCTGGGCAAACCCATACGGGGGAGATATGTAGATGCCCATATGGGCATTATATGGGATCAACGTGGGTAAAATCCATGTGGGGGAGATATATAAATGCCCATATGGGCATTATATATAATCAACCTGGACAATCCCTTGTGGGGAGATATGGATATGCCCAAAATGGGCATCATGTGGGTCACCATGGGCAAACCCATGTGGGTTTGCACAACTAATGCCCATGTAATTGGGCAAATCCATTTGGGAATGAAACAACAAATTTACTGCATAAAGAGAAAACAGTTCACACACTTCAACAGTGCACATTCATGTTAGCCATTTTTTGCACTTAAAACTAAAAACCCATACATTTCATTATTTCAATAGTTTTATCTTGAAGCATCGTGGTCCACCATGCTCACACACACCTCATTCAATTAAACAACTTCCAAATACAGGGGCTTTGACCCCCAGTAAAAGTGGTCGAGTCGGGGTAGAGTCTAGTGTCTTCGAAGAAATTCAAGTCTGCTCCATCTTTGGTAGAACCGTTGGAAAGGCATTCGATCCACAGCTACTTCTTACAGAGAAAACACCGAAGATCCTTTTTTACCTGTTGGTGGTAAGTCATATTTCATCATTTCTTTTAACTTTTTACAATACTTGTTTCACAAAAGAAGTATGAATCCTGTATGCGAGACATATATAATTGTTATTTGAGTATTGTATGTGTTTCTAATCCTTTTACAACCGCGGTTATTATCAGTTTGAATTTCATTAGTGATATTTGCAATGTTAATTTTACTTTTAACTTAGCAGTTAATTATTTTTATTCAGATACATGTACATTGGTATTAAGAGAGTCATTATGCATTTCAATTATTACTTGAGAATGAAATCATATAGGTCACTTTATCAATGACAAAAAATATGATTCTCGGATAGATTTTTTTATCTGTTACGTACGCTCTAAAAAGGATGGATCAAAATAACCAATGTGTTGGTGAATATGAGTCCAATCAAAAGTGTTGGTGAAATTTGGTCAAATTATTAATTAAAATCAAGTACAAATTTAGGTTGATTTTGACGAATTTGGGAGGTCGGACACATATACATCAACAGAATAGTTATTTTGACGAAAGATCCTTTTTTAGAATGTATGACAAAAGGAATATGTTCTATATTGTGCTGGATGTACTTTGTTCACACAGTACTGGCTTTGGTTTGTAATTTGTAAAGGGAAAGGGTTTGAATATGGGCTTTGTTAGAGGTAAATAGTATAATGGAGGATGGGCAGAGTTGAAAAACGCTTTTGCAAATAGTAATTATCACTTTCTATTGCTTCCCATTCAATTTCGTTCACATCCGTACATGTCAAAACAAAGTTAAAAAGGATTAAACTAATACGTATTTAGCTCTTAAGTATAGGATTTAAATTAGAGTCTGAATAGAACTACATACTATGTACAGTTACAAAGTCACATTAAGGAAATGTAAACTGTACCCTGGAGTAATAAGGAGTGAATTGATATGAACAGGGTATAAACAATTGACAAAATGAAAGTGCCATTTCTACTAGATGACTCATTTAAACAGTATGGTTAGAACCTGTGACAGAGGGGACCATAAAATATTCAGTCAAGGGTCAAGTTTTTTGTTTTGGAATGTGTATGAGGAATCGTTCACACAACTAGGTGATGACATACTCCGGCATGATATGGGTTCTGCTACAGACTAGAAAACCTTTAAATTGTCAAATATCTGTAAGGATTAGAGCAGAGGTTGAGGAAAGATAAAATTTCCCCTAGTTGTTAACATATAAAGAATTTATAGGCCTACTTTGACATATCTCTATGGAGTAGTTTTCATCTCGGCATTATTGCTGTATTATCAATATCCTTCCTCTGCACACAGAAAATCATTAATAATATGGTTGCGTTTACACTTAACGTTAAATCTAGTGTGGTTCTTTGTGTGAGTCCTTTAATTTGTTGTCTTAAGGATAGCGTTTATTTATTTTTTTTTTCTGTGTACATTTTTCTCCGTTTTTTGGGCGGGGGGGGGGGGGTAGTTCAGAACTTTCAACCATAATACGCATGATGAGAGTTCCCAAAATTAAAACTGAGCAGGATAACGACGATGATTAGACGATATTCCAAGCAGGATGGCGTGTTCCGCTTTAACCGCTGCCACCTCTGTAACACATTAGAATGTTGGTGGCGTGATGATATGTAATGTTGTGTATTTTGATGGTAGCGTGTATCAGCTTAGGCGTTATGAAATAGATATCCAAAAAGTTGTGTAAATGTAGAAAATAGTATACCAAGATCTAACAAAGGGGTCTGTACATACCGGTATATTTCAGTTCAATTCAAATGCAAGGATTTATTCAGACTCCAAGCGCACAATGGATGATAGTGTAATGTGAGTAGCTATTAGAGGGAACTTCTTTTAAAGGTATTTATGAAGACTTGTATGAACACTTAATTGGTAGGGCCTATTCCAGAACTCTGAGACTGTATCATATCATGTTGTTTACTTCTAAAAAGGACGGGTCAGGAATGAAAATATCTATCCATTCACACTTTGGGTCTTGGTAGTTGTTCCATCATTCTCAAGCAAAAGTTCTCTTGAAGACTAAAAAGCTTGACAGAGGATGAAAATATAAACTTGGTCATATATAATCATGACTAGCGATTTTGCAGGTCATTGGAAATTGGTTTTCTATTTTTTAAGAAACACATTAATTTTTTTGTATAGCTTACATGAGGGAGGGGGTAATGTGAGGGTGCGCTCACATACAAACAGCATCATGTTATTTCTGTGTGGCATTTGATATTATAATGTTCCTAATAACGGTGTTTGTGACTCGGAGTTCCAGTGGTAAAATCGAATTTCTACAGATCATTACTTTACATTGTTATTGCCGTGCTCATGTTTTCCCTTTTGTTCTTTCAGATCTGGTATACTGGTAAAGAACAAAGATGGCAGGAAACAGCAAGATTTCACAGTACGTATTTTGACTCTTAACGTAAAAATAAAACAGGTGTATTTAACAGCAACAACAAGAACAAAACAACAAAACCTATGTCTCGATGGACAAAGCGAAGAAGGCTTCTGGCCCAGGTTCAAGCCCATTTAAATGATATCAGCAAACTGAATGAAGCTGTTAGGGTGGATTCCCAACCTGCAGGACCAAATATTTCCACTGCTCGAAAAATAGATTGTACTCAAGATCATATAAGGGCAATGTAGAATCAAATGCTGAACTACAGCCAACTTCATCACATGCTGGTGATCTGCATACTACAGAAGTGACAGATAGAAATGATGATTCTGTTGAATCCCATAATGTTGTATCCTGTATGTCGGATAATGAAAACTGTAACATTGCAGGTCACCCATCTGCTTATGATGGTGATGGAACTGATGAATCAGATACTGATAGTGAATCATCTGAGATGCCTATTGGATCGGTCTGAATCAGATGATTCCACTTCTACCGCTAATATTCCTCCGCTCTCTCATGAATTGTCAAACTGGGCCATTGGGCACAACATTTCCCACTCAGCTCTCCGTGATTTATTACACTTACTTCGAAATAAATATCCCGAACTTCCAAATGATCCACGTAAATTGCTTAAAACCTCTTCAGATGTCATTGTTAAGCATATTGCGGGGGTCAGTTCTTATTACCACTTTGGCCTATTATCAGGTTTGAAAAAGACAGCTCAACAGTACAGAGACATTCAAATCAGTGATCACAGGTTAAGAGTGCAGATAAATATTGACGGCTTACCGCTGTTCAAAGCATCTGATGTTCAATTCTAGCTGGCCAATACTGGGACTTGTAATTGGTCAGAAAGGAAGCGACTAGAGACGATGTAAAGGCTTGTATAAATTCATACCTGTATAATGCTCGAGACCACAAAGGGGGTAAGAGGAGAGCTAGTGGGCAGGGGAAAGGTGGAGCCGAACAAGGTTCATCTGATACTGAACTCGATATGCAAGGAACTCTTCTTTGTTTTATCCCCTTTGTGCATTTAATGTTGCCAATTCTTTTTTATTTTTAAACTTTCAATATGATCTCCTATTTGTTTTTTTTTACTCTTTTTTCTGACTCGTTCATTCGTGTCTGTATTTCATGACTGCATTATGTTATTACAATCTGATATTTTTGTAAGTATGAATAGAATTAAGTGAATAGTTTATCATTATTTACATTTTCCTCAGTTCCCAAAGCCTTAAAGTGATTACACAATGGTACAAAATATTTTGATATATGATCAAGAATAGAATTCTAAGAAACATTACATTAAAAATATGATGATTTTCAATCGAAATCAATGCATTTTGGCTAATTTTATCATAAAAAGTCAAGAGCTGACCCCAAAAAATTGAGGATGAGGTATGACGTAAAAGTGGGTACCCAGCTTCGCGCATTGCATTTGTGCTGCGCGCTAGACTGTACAATATGTATTATACCTTGCGCGCATTTTGCTATAAGTGCGCGCCAAGGTACCCACTTTGACGTCATTTTGACGTAAAAGTGGGTACCCAGTTGAAACTGGGTCACACCTGAGGGGTCAAAAATATCCTGAAATCTTACCACATTTGGGGGTTTCCTTGGCAACACGACTTTTTAAAAAACTTTAGGCAGATGATTTTCTGCTAACGAAATCATGCACTTTCAAATGAGCTAACATTGTTTCAGCATTGGGTACCCCCTTTAAATAAGCACGATATTGTTCAGTACAGTATGTATATAGCAGATTTTTTTTTTTCAAATTACATTTTAAGATTGTTGTATAAAGATCCATTATGTTTATTGTAACAGGCGAATCTTCGAATTTATTCATTGTCTTTAGGGAAAAAAAACATTCCTTCGGTCCATTGAACTGAATGATTATTTTTGGAGGATAACCTCACTAAAACTCGAATTAAAGTTCTGTTAATTCAGCTCACGATGTTTCATACTCTAACTCTTGTGGATGATTTAATAGGCCTACATTTGAAAAAAAAATGAACATGCTGAATTCAACAAAATTGAATCCCACCTTTATAATGTGAAATCAGGATATAAAAAAACCCTGCAAAATAACTTAAAATAGAGGTAACAAGATCATGTTGTGGTTTAACGTAAACGATTAGTAGCACAAATGCTTAATTTTATTTTCATGAATTCAAATGTGTATATATAGCTTCATATAGCCTATATAATGTTTGTCGTTTTAGTTTTTTTTTTAATTTTTCTTTATCATTCTTTCAAGAATTGTATGACGTAGTCTGGAACATTCAAAATGCTTGTGAATTAATATTCCACATAACAGTTGAAGAGGATTAATGAATTTTGTCTATGCACATAAACACATTTCACTGGAAAATGTTTACTGGGAGCTTTTGATTAATAAGTTATGTCATTGTACACAACTTTATACATGTATCTTTTTAAATACAAGGCCTAAATTTAAGATTATTTTATTAGCCTAATATCACCCACATCTGCTTCATTAAAAATATTCACTGATTTTTCATCAATGTATACGTAGTTGCAACAGGCGCATATATGATACAGAATTTTAATTTCAACTGATTTACAGCAAGAATACTTCAGCTAAATGTTATATATGCATGTATATTTGTATTTCTGGAGAGTATCTAATTACTGTTTGGTTGTGTCATAGCTATTCCTCATAAGTTTGTTAGTCTATTTTTCACGTGTCAAAAGGCGCTTGATGCAGCTGAGGCAGGGAGTTACATTTGGAAACTCTTTCTTCTTTCGGTAATATGAACATTAATAAGTATGAATTACACACTTATAAAATACGTGTACCGTATAATATATAGATTAAATTTGGTAACTGAATTATGTGCCCTTTTAATATTTTCCTTAGTCTTAGTGCAATATGCCTGATTATGAAAGTCAGTGGTGAATGGAAGGGGGGGGGGGTACTTATATGCATGAGGTTTACGAGGACCTGCTGTTATTAAACCTTTAGAACTACTGCATGTGTACTTAATATGACAGAGGTTGGATGGCAGGTTCCGTCTACTCGTGATGCAATTACCCCGCCCCATAAATGCAAGAGCGGCTGTAAAAATAGTGAGTATTTAAACAGTATGGTGATGATTGCATGATGAGCAAGGACGATTTGTCGGTTCATTCCCCAGGTGTGCTCCAGTATTATGCCCAGGTGGACCATCCAAGATCGTTCATAATTGTGGATGCAGAAAATTGTGGGACCCCCAGAGGTCCTAGCTACCACATGGGACTCATTGGAGCAGACAGATCGTGCCCATATGGGATAGCCCACGTTTCGCCCATATATTACCCAGATAACCCAGATGGGACCCAGGTGCAACCCATACTAGCCATCTGGGATAGCTCATGTGGGTCCCATATGGTACTTGGCTGAAAAATCATATGGGACCCATATGGGCATGCCCATATGGGGCCCACATTGCAGTTCACAAATGATGCCCATATGGGATAGCCCATATTTTGCCCATATGGGATAGCCCATATTTTGCCCATATGGGCCCAGGAACAGGCCATATGGGCCATCTGGGATTGCCCATATGGGTCCAATATGGGACGTGTGTGCAAAATTATATGGGGCCCATGTGGGTATGCCCATATGGGATAGCCCATATTTTGCCCATATATTACCCATAAAGATTCCCAGATGGGCCCCAGGAATAACCCATATGGGACCCAGATGGCCCATATGGGTCCCGTATGGGACGTGGGTGCAAAATTATAAGGGGCCCATATGGGCATGCCCATGTGGGGCCCATATTACAGCTCACAGACGATGCCCATACGGTAACCCATATTTTGCCCATATATTACCCATATTTTTTCCCACATGGGCCCCGGGAATTACCCATATGCGACCCATATGGGCACGCCCAGATGGCCCATATGGGTCCCGTATGGGACGTGGGTGCAAAATTATATGGGGCCCATATGGGCATGCCCATGTGGGGCCCATATTACAGCTCACAGATGATGCCCATATGGGTAACCCATATTTTGCCCATATATTACCCATATTTTTTCCCAGATGGGCCCCAGAAACAACCCATATGGGTCCCGTATGGGACGTGGGTGCAAAATTATATGGGGCCCATATGGGCATGCCCATGTGGGACCCATATTTGAACCCAGATGGGCCCCATATCCGACCCATATGGGCTTGCTACCTGGGATGCGTATTGCATGGTGATCGTCTTCAAAGTATGTAACTCAAGAAATATTAATGCTTTCTCCTTTGATTTTTTTTTTAATAATGGATATATAAATATCTTGTTTAAGTCAGAATCATATGAATAAGCCTTGTTTGAAATAACTGATGAAATAGTCAAAGTAAACGCTCCTCTCTACAAAACACTTCTCTAAGATTTCAAGTGGTTAAAGGACATAGACACCTATGTCCAAAAAAAAAAAGGATAAGTATAAGAGCCGACATCAAGACGAATATGTATATTGAAGCATTGGATTTGTAGATTTTATATTACTATTATCATATTCATATTCATATATGGAGTAGGAGAACTAAACATATGGGCTGCGTTTCACGAAAACGTCATAAATCTAACTACTCGGACATCCCATTGAAACCCGTGTTGTAGAATTAACACGCGTTTCAATGGGATGTCCATGAACTTAGACTGACGGTTCGTGAAACGCAGCCATGGACTTTGACACGAGCTCATTCAGAACAATGGGCCAAAGTGTAACCTGGAAAATAGAACCGGAATTTTTTCCGCAATGAGGTCACGGCATTTTTATAAGACATGGATATGCAAGGCTAACTTTTTCTGCATGACAGGGGTACTATAGCTGTAGTAACACACTTTCCGTGATAATTGCGTTTGAATTGCACGTCAAGCTTTGCACCCTTACAGCCAAAGTAAGTTTTAATTTTTGTCCTTTAAAAGTTTATTTACTTTCAAAGTTAGTTGTTAATGATAAACTTCGATGTTCTGTAAGCACAATTATTTAAATGTGCCCTATTTTTTTGTTTTTAAACAACACAAGCACACATTGCTATCAATATGCATATAGCACATTCATTTATTTTATATACGATAAAACAGCAATGTAGATAAAATGCCTTGCTCAAGGGCATAAGTGCCGCGCCGGGGATCGAACCCTCGATTTTCGCGTCTCCAGTCAAGCGCCTTTAACCACTCGACCACGGCACCTCTACCATCTTTATGAATGGTGTGAAAAAGAAATCACTGTTGTTGTTGTTTTTCATTTGCTAAGATTTTCATCGATGTCTTTGGCATCTATACAATAAAAATATTTCGTTCATATAGGAGACAGGTTCATATATTTTATGTATACTGTTTTAGCAAAGGTTGTTCCAGATCATGTAAAAATGACTCCTTTGAAGATCAAGACAAGTCATTCATCAGGTAGTCTCATACTTTTTTTAAGTACCGTACTCATTTTTTTTGTCAATTACAAATGAACAACACCTTTAAAACTCTTAAAACTGCTCATTTCTTTTAACACTCATGATTCATTGAGTTTATGGTTTGCAGCAGCGGCAACAACAACAGCATCAAGAATGAACAACCATGTATTACAAATAAACGGTGGCTATCTTTGCACACCATTCAAATGGAGTGTGATTTGTCCATTGTGCTTTGAGTCTCCTTTTGTCCAAACTTGGATAAATGAAAAAAAGAATCATCGTTCTTCTAATGCAGAAAGAGTTTCAGCGCGAAATGGCGGACTTCTCAAACATGGCACATTCAGGGACAGCAAGTCAACATCGTCTGATGATCTGGTGCGTTCCACGCTCAGGATCCACAGCTCTCCTGAAATGTCTCAGCTTCCTTGACACACCTTCGAACACAGGCAAGAGCAACAACAGCGATCTCGACAAAATCATCGGGATCGACAACTTCTCCACCTTGGACCAGCCGAGGAAGGGTGGTTGTGAGGCGTGGTTCGAGCCCTGCAACATGTTTCGTTTTGGCAGTATTGCAAGCATGAAGTTCTACAATGAAGAGTTGCCTCCAGACTTGGCTGGCAACGAGGATAAATATCACCGCGCCATCAAGGCGGCGGAGTCGATGTTGCCGTTGGTGCCTGGAGGATTGAAAAAGCCGAACTCCTATTTGGTTTCGTAAGTATATCTATTTCTGTTGATGTATTTGAAATTGTGTGGTTAACAGGCATGACATGGGAAGAGGGATATGATGTTTTCTCTTGGAAGTTGATGCATTTTGAAATTTATTATTATGATAAACACTCTTTTAGAGCACCATGCATTCGAATTACTATTAGCCTACTCCAGCATGTACACTTTCAATTGGTGGAGAGGACCTCTGCTTTGAAAGTTAAAAGCCTCTAACAGGTACACAATATTCATCACCATGCTCCGACCAACGTGCTATTGAGACATTATTCGACAGATGTATTTTGAGATGCGACGTGGAAAGTCAATTTCAATTCAACCTGTATCTCCTGTTCCTATACAGACTTGCAGGAATTAAACAAACTCTTGAGACTTCTGAGAGCGAGATCGTGATTGTCAAGGATATTGCTGCTGGTATCCATGGTCACTTCAACTACATCCCTGCCGGATACCGTCACATGTTCCTCATCAGACATCCAAAGCTGGTCTTTCCATCTCTTCGAAAACTTTTCCTTAGATACCTGCGTCTTGATGAGGAAGCTAAGCTCCAGGCAGACGTTCAAAACTTCCACCCTTTCTAC
>CM057160.1:6625284-6636569 GCA_029962745.1 Echinometra lucunter
ATATTTGGCCTGTGAATTTACGCAGAGGGCCAACCAATAGAACTGATCTAGGAATCATCTTTTAAGTGATACTGAAATTTGTGGATGAGGTGAAGATTTTTTGCCTTTATATGTTTGAATTCTCTGTTGTCTCATATCCATACGTCTGCGGACTTCTTCACGAGCAAAACTGAGAAAAGAAAAAAACAAAAGGAATTGTGTGTTTTAACTCTACCTGGAAAAAATAAAGAGTATAAATATGGCAAAGATAAATGGAATAGTGGTGCATTTGGATATGGTTTCCTTATGGATGTGGATTACTTTGATAGTGACAGATGTTACTGCCATATCGTTCCGTGAGCAGCCAGAGAGTGCGACGGCCATAGCTGGTGACACGATAAAGCTTCATTGCGCGGTCAATAACCAGGCCGACATCCATCTTTACTGGCAGAACCTTGATACGGCCTCATACATCAGTCTCAACAGGAGAATGAACCCGTATGGACAGATCGGCGAAGACCAACTGCGTAGATTCGAAATTACAGGGAATGTCGATAGAGGGGAATATCATCTCCGTATCACTAATGTGAGTAAAGCAGACGAAGGACGGTATGCTTGTGTGTTCTTTCTAAACTTCAACTATTACAGTCAAGTTGCCAAGGTCAGGGTAGTTCGTCCACCGGATCGTGGTTACCCCAAGTGCGCAATAGATCCAATAAGGAGAGCAAATGTTGGGGATAACATCACTCTGAGTTGTGAATCGAGGGGAGGAGATCCGCCCGCGACTTTGTCCTGGGTGCGGGGGACGACCCGGTTGGTGACGAAGAGAGGGCGCCACTCGAAAGGCGATCCAATTGTCCACTACTCCATGACTCTTACAGAAGAGGATTCCGACGTCCGCTTTACGTGTGTCGCTACCAACCCAGCCCTGCAGCAACCGAGTACGTGTTCACTAACTCCCCTCCGAAGTAGTCTCGGTGTTCTTCTCCGACCGGTTGTAGCCAGTGTGGAGGTGGGTCAAGCATTCACCTTCGTGTGCATCACGGAACGAATGCCGAACCTTGCCTACCAGTGGTACATCAACAACGAACCGATCGATGGCAGGGAGCCGCGATTCACCTACATTCGTGGCGGGCAAAGACTCTTGATTGAAGCCGTCACCATGGAGGATGATTACGCTCTGGTGAAATGTGAGGTTATCCAGAAGGACTACAGCTATTCTGGGTCAGCAGTTGGACTCCTGTGGGTACAGTCCAGTAGAGTTGGCACACCCGATATCCGTGAGACATCTACTGAAGCGCCTCCAACATCGCGTGTGATATCCACCGAGAACGTCGTTGAGAAGGTTCGAGCAACTACTGCACCTCCAATGGCAACCACAGCTTCTACCACTCCTCCCACAACAACAGACTTAACCACAACTCTCCCGCCGTCAACTACCTCGCCTACAACTAAAGCAGCCACAAAATCAACAGAGACAACGAAAGAGGCAAGGCCTACAATACCTGAAGTTCCACTTATCGTCAACGATGGTAACATTGTGATTTATGAGTCTTCGTCATCGTCGTCTTCATCATCTGGTTATTCCAGTTTCAGTTCAGTGTCGTCTCTTTCGTCCGAAAACGACGTACCCGCTCCAGAAATAGAGGCGGAAAGCCAAGTTGAAAGCCAACCTCAAACTGAAACGGGAACACCAGTCAAAGCATCTACAACAGAAGTCACCAATACAGATCCTTCTCTGATAGCTGGTAATGATGTCATTCCCGGTGAAAATCAAGATGGAGAAAATGCAAACATCGTCCAAAATGCAACTCATCCCGTAGAAGATTCCACAAACAACGTCATAGATGCTTTTGCGACGCCTTCTACAACGCGAACCATCGTGGACAACGAAATTGGCGGCCAACAGAACGCTGTCACCATGGAGGTGGGTAGCGGTGATGAGATGAACAATGCAATAAACGATTTGGGCATCTTTACAGACACTGAAGTGCGACTGCCGAATGAAGCTGGTTTCAAAACCGGACGATTACGGGGCACCCCCAACTGGGGTTTGATTGCTGGGCTGTTCGTTGTGTTTCTTCTGGTGGTCGTTGCCCTCAGTGCGTTAGCAGTGTTTCTTTACAAGAAACATGGCAAAGAGTCAACATCGACGTCATCATCGTGATCAAGGAGAGGAATTTTATGAAAGACACTTACTATCCGGACCTCGCAGAAGGGTACCTCAAAATACCTATGATGAGAAGATAACGCACTGCTGAGTAGGAGATATATGTAACTGTGCTGCAGTAATTAATGATCAACAAATAGTTGCAATAAGTGTGATGTTTCATGTTCTCTTTCAGTGATCTGCCATCTCTCTGCGTGATATTTTGATATATAGATTTGTATCTAAAATATGAACAGATTTCGAAATACTCTCGCGAATATACGGTTAAATTAAATGAGATTTTATGAATCACCATAGTGACTTCAGTCGGATATCACGCGAGAAATATGAACAGGGTTTGAAGGACTTTCGCGATAGTGATTATGGTAATTGAGATTTTAGGAATGAGATACAGTGCTTTAAGTATGAACAAAGTTCGAAAGACTCGTTAATCTTATGACGTGAAGTACGTCAAACATGTTGTAAAATGTGTATATATTGGTGTAAATAATATTTTTTTTTTTTACAGATAACTCAGTGTGGTTATTACAAATGATGTCTAGTTTTCATATAGTTATATTGATTTAAAGTATTAATTTTATACACATACATTTCATTTGCATGAATCATAATATGATGTCAGGATTTCACAAAATCGCTAATATGAATTTCATACTTTTTATCAACAGATCGTAGAAAATATTGATTGATAAATGAATATGTTTGCAAAATTTCTTTTTCATATTGAAAAGTTAAAAAAATCCAAAAACATTCTGAAAGAACAAGGAAATGGTATGCTTTTACCACATACACGTTTGTGGATTGTCACTCAAAGAGGAGGTTGAGAGAGTGAATAGTTATATATATATTTTTTTAAATAGAAAGATACACATGTTTTGATTTATCATGTCACTTTTGTTTATGGCCGGTAAACAACGTTTCCTGATTTGGGAAAAGATATCACATGACAGTCCAGAATTGCAAATGGTAAAGAAATTGTCCCAGGGAGGCATAGGGTTGCACTCAAGACTTTTTGCTTTTAAATGGGCCATCAACCTGATCAATGTCAAGGGTATACACAGCTGATCTAAAATCAGCCACGGAAAAAACATTGGGTATTGCCCAATGTTGAATTCATTTTTCTGTTGTACCTTTCCATTTCTTCCTCTGCAGACAGAAAAACACGCAGAATACGGACAAAGATCTAACGGGGGGGGGGGGGGGCAGACGTTTCTTGCCGGAACATTAACTTTCGTATTTCTAAATCTGTAATGACATTCGTCGTCAAATACTAGACAAGATATATTGAAAAGTACAAACAGATCATCTAAATGAATGATTATGGGTCTTGCCTAAATTATTGACACATTTACATGTAACTGCAAAATTTTCGGGGCACAGCCTCTACTATAGCACCAGTAATCTGAATGTAGTAATCATCAAAGTACAATTTCAGAGGTGTAAGGACTTATGGCCATTGATGGCTGGTGCCAGACCACTTGGACAAGGTCCAGTCTGACACCTGTTGTATTACGTATTAACGGGGCAAGGTAACCTAGCAGGTGTTTTAAAAGTTCCTTTAAGGGGCAGATCGAGTAATGGTTGTTAAAGCGTATGCCTAACAATTTGCATTTGATTTGCTAAATATGATACAGTGAAAACTTAAGTTCTGTATAACATCAGAGATAATATTTACATGTACATTTAAAAACCTCACTCATTGTGTGTGTGTGTGGGGGGGGGGGGGGTAGTGTCCTCTTATATATGCGTATTCATAATTGTTAACCAAACTCGTATTATAGAGTGACATATTTCTACGTCATTAGTATGTGTAAGGATTGTAAATCAGTCATAAAATATGTAACGAAGAAAGTAAAACAAAAAACAAAAACGAAGAAAGTAAAACAAAAAACAAAAACGAAGAAAGTAAAACAAAAGCAAAAAACGAAGAAAGTAAATCCAAAAACGAAAAATGAAACAACACTGTCGCAATTTCATACGATGATGACAAAAAATTGCTCATGACATTTCGTAAATCAGTGGACTTAATCTGCCATCTTATTTTCTGATTTAAATTCGAAGCAGTGTTAGCACAGCACAGTTAAAATGAAAATTCGGCCAAAAGGTCTTCACTATTTTTCTGAAGCTCAATATGTTATAATTACTTGTTCCATTAAAAGTCATGTAATCATGTGACAACATAGTATTTTATGCTATTTACGATAACACTTCATTGAATATAGTTTGTTCCTACATTATAATCCAACTTCTAAACACACACACACACACACACACACACACACACACACACACACGCTGGTTTCATGAACTATTGTGAGTAATTCACCCTTTTACATAATGTTAAAGATAATAATAAACTTTTCTTAAGAATATTTGGCATCGAAGTAGTGCAGAAAACTGTTAAATGTGGCATATCCCCAACCAGGAATTCAACATTCTTATTACATGGTAGGAGTTAGATCAGAAAAGACGCAAGGGGCAAGGTCGTTACTATGTGAGATGTTATGTTTTATTTTATGAGACACCCTGTAGGTCTAGGTGTACAGCTGAGTGTTTGCAGGGTAAAGAAAACATGGGGTATAGACGCAGGAAAAGGGGTTTCCAGAAATCGGAAACAAGGGGCTGGTGAATTGGTTTTAGGAAAAAGGAAGTGTGCTTCATTGGCTTTATAATGGATTGATGTTCGCAAGGAAAAGTGAATGCATTTGATTTTTATGGGACACCCTGTGTAGCTGAGTGTCGGGATTACAGGGTAACGAAGACATGGGGTATAGACACAGGAAAAGGGGCTTCGAGAAATCGGAAACAGGAGGGCTGAGTTGGTTGGTTACAGGCAAAAGGAAGTGACTTTTCTTTGGCATTTTAACGGATTGACATTCACATGGAATGGCAAAGACACAGCCCCCATCTCCTCTCCCCCCCCCCCCCCTCTCGTTTATGCTGACATTTTGCTCGAGGTATAGAGACCTTTGTACAATTAACTTTTCACTACCAACGGTACAATTTCAAAAGCATGATGTGAAGGACATAAATTCTTCATTTTCCTATATTATGTTGTCATTTTTTGTAAAATTGCAATTTTTTGCTATTATTTTACATTTTAAAAGAGGCTCCTTCATATTTGGAGCGACTTACGGGTGTATTTTGTGCCTTATACCTACGTTATCTCTACATTACATTTTCATAATTCAGTCTGTCAATGTTAATCTGAATCATAACTGACTGCACATTAAATCTCTTTAGGCCGTTTTGGAATTTGCAATATACGCAAAATGAGATGGGTTTTCAATGTAACTTCGCATCATATATGTATACATGTATTTTTCAAGGTCATAAAAATATATTTCAACGTTTTTCTAAACTGTAGTAGATGCATTTACGTTTGATGTGTAAACAACGTATCAACTAGGCATATAAGAATCAGTTTGAATAGATTACCTTTCATATTTTTAATGAAATCTTAGTAGTATTTTGTTTTGATAACTTGAAAGTTCTGTTGTGAAGTGATTCTGTAGCTTACAAAATAAATGAGAAACCTATGATATTGGATAAGAAATATTTGACTGTTTTCAAAGTACTTCGTTGTTTTTTTTAAATGAGAGATCTTTAAAAAGCGAATTTCACTATGGAGTTACCATGGAGGTAACGCGTTGCGACGCGACGCGACACCCAATGATAGCCTTGCAAATGAAGAACTTTGTTCCCAACGTAAGCAACTGGGTAATCGGGGCGGGGGGGGGGGGCCTCGACCTAAGGAGGGACAATTTATCTCAACTTAGATGATCAATGGCAAGCAATCAACTTTCGGAAGGCCCTTTGCTGAAGATTTTAATCATCTTGTAGAACCGAATTTATAATTTATAGCATCAAATTCATTTCTAAGAGCAAATTTCTTATTGCAAAGTAATAGTTACTAAGAACTGCTGCTTCATATTTCTCCTGGGAGCATTTCATCAACATTTGTTGTCTGATAAGTTGTCAGATCTGACATCTTTCCTTGATTTTGATTGGCTGAGAAGCATCATTACTATGGCAACTGTCGGATAAAACAGACTTTGTCGGATAAAACATCCGACAAGTTCTTTCATGAAACGCTCCCCTGGTCAGAAACGAGTCGGGAGGGGCGAAATGCTCCTGGCCCCTCCTTCAAATACGCCAGTGTACATCCTTGTACTTACAGCGATTCTGTAGAGGCCAAAGGGAGAGGTTTGTCTTCCGTAAACTAAGGAATGGTCCCCGTGAAGATACGTTCATCCTTCAAAAAGTCACGCTTTCCTCCTACGGAAGTAGATCTGTCTTTCAAATTTACCGATTCCCTTTTTGGCTGGCATGACAAGGGGGGAAAACCGAGGCTCGCTTCTGTAATGTCATTCGTTTTAGTTGTTGGGTTGAGATAATGATTGCCAAATTGGCGCGCAGACAAAATTTGACAACTTTGAATTAGGTCGATGTTTGGTACTTTGGGGAGTTTTATTGCGGTGATGATGTACGTGTCAACAAGCATTTTTAACACCTGTTTAAATGTTGCCCTGGGATTTTTTTTTTAGTAGCCTACATAGTGTGCTGGTTGGGGAGCCCTTGAACACGGCGTGTCCACTAATCGAATTTACACATGACAAGTGGGAGAAGTCAATAACTCTTGTCACATGACTTTCTTATAAAAGTCAATGTCGACATGGGGGGGGGGGGGGGTGTAGTGTGAATCTTTTCTAATTCTTGACTGAAGCATTCATATCGGCTTATTTTTGTAAGTTTATTAAGACCTGGAACGAGGCAGAAACGCTGTCCATTCAGAAAATGATAAGGCAAAAAAATAAAAATGATAATAATGGCTCTTATAAATTCGCTTGGTCCATATTTCATCAATCTCCCCCTTCCTCCTCTCTCCCTGTCTTTCTGTCTTCTCTGTCTATTCTCTCTCTATCTCTATCTCTATCTCTATCTCTATCTCTATCTCTATCTCTATCTCTATCTCTATCTCTAATCTCTATCTCTATCTCTATCTCTTCTCCCCTCTCCATCCATATCTCCCCTTTCTCCTTGATTCTTAATGGCCCCTGTCCATCGCATTCTCTCATCTCGTTCTCTCACCGTCTTTCCCACTACTCTCTTTCTCTCTCCCCCCCCCCCCCCCGCCCCTCCATCTGGGCTGCGTTTCACGAAACCGTCATAAGTCTAACTTCTTGGACATCCCATTGAAACGCGTGTTATAGAATTAACACGCGTTTCAATGGGATGTCCATGAACTTAGACTATGACGGTTTCGTGAAACGCAGCCCAGATATCCCCTCGATCTATTTCAGTCCTTGAGATGTTCATCTATGCATGTATCTCCCATCGTTTGTGGAAACCAATAAGAGGAGGATATAGCCAATGTCAAACCCAATCATGAGTTTTCCCCTTAACCGTTAAACTGATTGCCCAACCAGACAGATATAGATATATTTAGACCGTCTTGTCCGAACTCAGAATGATGACCTACGTGCTATTATCAAAGGAGAATGAAACGCTGGGGAAAAACAATTTTAATGAAAAGAGAGGATAGAGAAAAGCAAATTTTAAAAATTTCCATCAAAATCGCTTACGAAATGAGAAAGTTAGGAACGTTTTGAAAGGTTTAGAATTAAGGACAGCTCTCCATACCTTTCGTACATTAAATTTCATATTTTCCCCATTTCCTCTCAAGGTGCAGCTTGTCTCCTTCTTAGCTCAAGATATATCATGGGAAAATGTGTTTGACACAACATAATGTTGAGTTCACAAAGAGACAAGCAGCATCTTTAGAAATAATGGAGAAAATATTAAATTTTGTGTAGAAAACTTATTGAGAGTTGTCTTTTTAAACCCGCCGATTTGAAACAACATTGCCAATTTGAGGATCGCCATAAAGATTACATTGAGGCTTTTCAAATTTTCATAACTTTCTCATTTCGTAACCGATTTTGATGAACTTAAAAAAATGCTTCTCTCTTTCAATTCTTTTCATTGAAATGGATATTTCCCCAAAGTTTCATTCTCATTTAAGGTGTGCGATTAAAGAATGAAGAGGAGTAAAAATGAGGGGGTTTTCGATTCTGTTTTTATTATTTTTTATCTTATAAGATAAAGTGAATTTAGAGAGGGTGAACTTTGAAAGTGAATACCACTACTTTGAGCGTAAACATCCCCATTTCATAAAAAGTTGTTATAGTAGCAACTTTTGCTGGAATGGCAACTTTCATTATAAAAGCCAATCAGGGTGCCGTTGCATAAAACTTGCTATTATAACTTTGCTATCAATGGTAACTTTCATGGAATACTGGATTTTGATTGGCTGTTGAGAAACGTTACCATGGTAGTTACCATTGATGGCAAAGTTACTATGATAGCAATTAAAGTTTTATGCAACGACACACAGGAAGCAGAATTCTCATTGTTGCCATGGTAGTTACCATTCCAGCAGGAGTTGCTATCATAGCAACTTTTTATAAAACAGGGCCCTGGACCTGCAAACACCGCAACAGTGCACTAGAATGACAAAGGAGGACAGAGATGCATGGGAAAATGTCTCAACCTCCGAACCGGTAGAAGATATATAGACATTAAAGAGTGTGACATGATTTTGTTTTCTTTTTTAGAGCAGATTTCACTATTTCGAACGTGGATTTCCTCTCCAAACGGGGTGATCCCATCACAGAGAGTGGATTTTCACCACTGCACATTATCTTTTATAAGGGTGGATGTCACTATTTTTCAGGGTGAGTTTTCTACCTCAAACGAAGTCATCCCTAAAATACGTATTTCTCAAACAGGGCATCTCCCCTCCTGACAAGCCTGTAGATTTAGAGAACTGACGTTGAAACAGAGCATCCTTTGATCTATTCCAAAACGCACAGATATTAACTTCATCAATCGACGCATCTTCATAATATTCCTCCCCTTTGGAAGTCTCGGTCAAGGTCATATAATTAGGGAAATTTCCGGGTGGAAGAGCTTTATAGTAATAATTATAATAACAATATTCTTATTCGCACTTGATAAAAGGGAGGACTCGGAATTCAAAAGAAAGGAAGTGGGCACATTATTTTGCAAGCCTGAAGCGATTTACCTTTTGAAAAATCTTGAAGTGAAAAAAAAAATGAAAAAAAAAAGATCATCACCTTTTTCAGGTGCCATGGGGTTGGAAATTGAAAACAGAGTAGGTCTGTACCATGGGGTTCAAAGGGGAGAGGGCTGAGACACTCGGGACGTTTGAGGTCTGTTACATATTGAATGTATCGGAATTATTCTAGATTCAAGATTTAAGATTCAAGATCGATCGTTCATTTTTCAAATCGATAAAAAGTAACATCATGTTGAGGGCGCCATGAGGAACGACGGCATCACGCAATTTGGAAGTGCTGAATAATTCGTTAAAATCCTACGAAATCCACGAAATGAACTGCAAATAATAACTGATTTTGACATGAAATGAGTGGAAACAAGGAAAAGAACAAAAGAGGACCATATTTGTTACGATCTAACAAGTTTACGAGAGATTTGAACATGTCTAATAATCAAGACACCACGGAAGAGGACCATGCATTAGAAGCTGGGAAGACATCAGACATGGTAACACGTGCAGATTTTCAAAAACTGTCTAACCAGATTCTACAACGTTTGGATACATTGGGCTCTCAGATGACTGCTATCAAGAAGGATATTTCAGGAATGCATACAACACTTGCTGATCTACAGGTTGCAGCAGCAGATTCGGCTTCAAGAATAAGCGCAATTGAAAATCAGGAAATTCCGAAGCTAAGAAAGGAGAAAAATGCTATGGAAGCACAAATTAAGGATTCTATCCTTGCTCTGGAGCTACACGATCGCAAACTCAACCTTCTGCTGTACGGAATAGAAAAGGAGAAAGATGAAAATATTGAAAGGAAAGTAAGAAGCAGCATACAGAAGTTAGGTTTTACCCAGGGGAGGAAACGAGTAAAATGAAGTTCGTAAACGCCCACAGGCTTCCAAGACGTCAGATTCAGGGGGAGCAACGCAGAGGTCCGGATCCAATCATCGTTCGATTTATGAGTATGTTCGATCGCGATGCAGTATTGAAAAAATATCAGCAAAGTCAGCTGAAGAAAAATCACCATGCTCAACCAAGTTCTGATAGTCCACGGCTTCGAGTTGTCACGGATCTTCCATTACAATTGAAAAAGCGACGGTTTGAGTTGGAAAATCACGCCTATCAATTGAGGAAAAATGAAAATAAATCAACAAGGATCCGTCTAAATGGAATCAAGCTAACCCTAGAGTGTCGAGTAAAGGGATCAACATCACCTTGGACAGCACTTCTAAACGCTTGAAAAGAAGTTGGTGAGCAAACCTCTGTACAATCACATATTTATCATGTTCATTGATTCAATGTAAAACATTCAACAAAATATTGTAAAATTGTGAGCACCTTTGAAAGAAAATATTGTATCATGAATATGTAATTTCACTGTGAAAGTGTTTTTTTTTTTTTTCTCACAGTGAGTATGGATAAAAATTCCATTGGCTTGTTCTGATATTCTGAAAATACAGAATATATGGAATAACAATACTATGATTGTCCGAATCCAGGATAGTTTCTCAAAGAAAATACAGAACTAATTCAAAACAGTTTATAAAGTAAAGAAAAATAAATAAAACATATTTATCATGTTCATTGATTCAATGTAAAACATTCAACAAAATATTGTAAAAATGTGAGCACCTTTGAAAGAAAATATTGTATCATGAATATGTAATTTCACTGTAAAAGATTTTTTTTCACAGTGAGTATGGATAAAATTCCATTGGATTGTTCTGATATTCTGAAAATACTGAATATATGGAATAACAATACTATGATTGTCCGAATCCAGGATAGTTTCTCAAAGAAAATACAGAATTAATTCAAAACAGTATAAAGTAAAGAAAAATAAATAAAACAATTAAGTATTAATAACCTATAAAAATTGCTATCACAGATGGGAAACAACTATGATAAATAATTTCCACTTTATGTTTGAAAGTAGCAGATATATAGATTCACTAAATAACAAAATGCCAAAAGAAGGTATAGACTAAGATGAATAGTATTTGCTATAAATGTATATTGGTTATATGCTATGATTTTTTTTTTTTT
>CM057160.1:6639569-6666945 GCA_029962745.1 Echinometra lucunter
CACGCAAGTGGGTCACACCGCATGCCGCTGAAGACCCAGTGGTGTTAATCTCAATCGTATCATTGACAGCAATTCCCTCGGATGAATTTCGATACACTTCGGACACCTGTACGCTGTAGATAAGATCTTCGTTTGCCGTTTTGTTGCCTTGGATATTTGTAATCGTTCCTTTGATTCCTAAGAATATAAGATTCAGATTCAGATTCAGATGAAAATTTTAGTGTCCCCAATACCCGAACACAGAAACATGTTTTTCTTCCAATTTACACAAAAGAGTTGGGCAAATTTCCAACCAAGCAGGGCAAAAGGCAACATGCCGAGCAACAACCTATTTTGCAGAATATTCCAGAAACCGGGTAAGTCTAGGTAAAATCCCACAGAACTACGTCAATGCCTGATAATTTTTCTTTCTTTTTGTATTACCATGTTATCTCGTAGGTTTATACTCCACACACTAAGATAAAAATGGTTCAATTTTGCACCCTTCAAAATGTTCTTCCAATTTGCTGAATTATGAGCAAAGTTTTACATGTAATTGGTATACGTCGAGAACAGGTATATCATGTACATTATTTCTTCTAGGCTCTGTTTCATACATTTTATCAATAACAAGTTGCAATAACGGTTATAAGCTACTGAGATCCTTGCATCTGATTGGCTGAGAGCAAATTTGTCAGACAAAATGTGGCAGTTGTTACTGATAACAAATTTCATGAAACGGCGCCCAGGAGTTCCTTTATGGGTGAGACTTTGTACCCAAAGAAGCATTATGCACCATTAACATGATTAAGGGTGCAGTGAGCTACATTTTGCACCCTTAAGGGTGCAGAGTTATATCCTTTAGGGAAGGAGCAAATTTGCACCCTTCGGGATGCAAAAGTTTCTATACTCTTTAAGGTGATTAATTGCACCTTTAAGGGTGCAGATGGGCATTTTAGGGTGCATACAAGTACAAAGGAGTGCATCTTTGAACCTTTTTATGTAGGGTGCAAGATCGCACCCCAAAAGGTTCTGCTATTGTTGCATTTGGGGTGCAAAATTGCACTTTTTTTCGTACAGTGCATAACAAACAGGATTTTTGCACCCTTGTAAAAGGGTACCACGGTACCCATGGTACAAAGATGGCAATTTGAACCATGGTTGTACCATAGGCACCATGGTACAACGCAGGACGAAGATGTCGTTCAAAACAAAATAAATCTCACCATAAGCCAAGGAGCAGAAGGCAGGTTCTCCAAAACACGTGCATCCTGATGTCAGGTTAAAGACTGCAGTGAGGAAGAGAAAGATGATGTAGACGATGCTGCGTGTTGCCATGGTTACCGTATCACTGTATCACCGTATCTGAAATGCTGATATATCCTGACCAGGAAGTATATTCGAAACTGAGAATACGAAAGCATAATCATTAAGTATATCCAACTTGATATGGATTATATGAATTGCACGAAAAAAATTATCCACGCTGCCCACGCATATTCTGGCAATTTAGCGTACAACGCTTTGAAAAACCATGGGATAGGATCCATAGAGAAACAAACGGTGATAGTTATAACGTGGTATTATTATACATGGTTTGAGAACTCACATAGATTTAACTTATTCCAAACAAGAATCCAACGTTTTGCGGCTGAAATGATTAACTTTCTTGATTCAGAGCCCTAAAACATATACCACTTGCGTGAATAAAAATAACAAAAGTTTCTGCATGTTTATTTCTCAACCTATAATAATATCAACACTTTCGTCGAGCATAGAGACGTTATGATGATGATGATGATGATGATGATCATGGTACATCATCATCATCATCATCTGGTACAGGATAAAGGCGTTAGCCTGTAATTCACGACCACTTCTAAAGAGTACGACTTGAGCGCTTGCGAGAGAAGTCAGGTACTCGAGGTCAAAATCAATAAGCTTTTTCAATGTATGTGTTTAGGCCGATTGGATTAGGTATTCAGGCAAGCCATTCGAGTCCTGGATAATTCTTCTGCAGAAGGATTTATTTCTCACGTCCAGTTTGCAATGCTCTGTGGATATCTTCACGGAGTGTCCTCTGGTCGAGCTATTGTGTACCATTTATATGCCTAATAAAAACAAAGACATCGACAATGAAAATAAAACGAAAACAAAGACGGGATATGAGTACTTTTATGAACAACAACATACCTTATAGCGCAGCTAGGTGTTTATTATATGAAGCACATTTGAATCCGGGTTGGAATGGAAACATAACAGTTAAATCAGCGAAAATATTTGAGTGCTGTATCAAAAATAATACCCCTCTTTCGCAAGCGATGCGACGTGTCAAACAATGTTCACTATTATTGATAAATTTCATTGTTGTGGTGATTAATATGAACGCCTGGCAGGGCTAAGCTGCATCAAGTTGCACATGGCACGGGCAGACACCATAGGCTAAAGTACGATGTCATATTCATTGTGCCCACCGATGTGTGCACATTGGAATTGAAATAGTATTGAAGCGGCGTTTTACGGTGGTAGATTTTCTTCAATGCACCAAGAATTTCGTTTAAAAAAAAAAAAAAAAACTATAAGGAGTGTGACGCGCTATCAATCTCATTCGACCCCGGTTTGTTTTGTTTAACTTCACGTCAAGTGTATTATCTCTATCAAGTTTGTAAACTTGTCCCGATGTCAGTGGCATAGTCTGTACCCAGCAACTGGAATGTGCTCCCATTTCCAGTGGAAATCCAGCGTATTACCCCTCCCCCTACCCCTTATGTCCCCTTCAGCAGCATCACGGTGCGTTTCGAATCATTTTACCATGTTAATAGATACCCAACGTAAGTGGCTATTGGCCAGTATCTGTCTGTAAGACAGATCTGTTGTACGTTAATAGTGATATATCTCTTTATCCATTTTGTTTCATTTTCAGGAACTGAAAAAACCCCAGATAACTAAGAAAATCAAAATCTCAGAAGAAGAGGAAAAAGAAGATAAAACCATCAACTGATGCCCGTGGATCCCCCCAAACCAATAAATCAAACAAACAAAAACCAAGTTCCTAGAGGTTCGCCTCGTTGTATTTGATGTTAACATATACATGTAGGCCGATCTTCGAAATATTTGGTCCTCGCACCTTTTTTTTTTTTTTTGGTAATTTTTTAAAAGTTTCATTTCGTTTTACATTCACTCTAGAACTTATTATGATGTATCATGATTGTCGATACATGCAGGGATATGAAAAGTCTTAAAGCGTGGTTACGATTTAGGCCTGGCATCAAAATCTCATATGCAATGACCCGTATGTAAGCAACCCTCGCTGGATGACATACATAATTCAAAATGATAAAAGTAGTACCATTATGACGTCACAATTTTGGAGACAGAGGGGATTCATACTAAAAAACTTGCTAAATGATGATTTCCTGCCATTAATTGAGACTGAAAAGCCTGTTGGACTAATGATTGATGATGGTCAGTCATTAGTGGACTTGTCCCTAGCGGATATTCTGTATGTTTGTGATTAAGGTTGAGCTGGACCTACTTTGATCAGTTGATCAAGGGAAATGGTAGGCCTATATTAAGCCCAGCTTAATCATGGGTTTTTATGAGTATTGCATCATACTTATCATACTCTTACCGTTATAATCACACCGTCAAACCGATTTCAAGCCTATACCGATTCTTAGCCAGTCGGAGTAAGGTTAAGGTTTCATACGGTCTGATGTCGATCTCATTTTTGTTTGTTTGTTTGGTTTTTTTTGGGGGGGGGGGGAGGCAAGGGGGTAAATATGGAATGCTTACTAGCAAGTCCAAGGTTTATTTGGCCATTTCGATATCTCGTACGTTACACTATACGGAGTTATGAACTTTATCGCTGCTTATTGTTTTAATCAACGTAAAGTGTTTCATGTACAGATGTAATTTGGTGTTCAGTTCATTATGTTGTATAGGTAATGTATATGGTGAGTTATGATGTTTGTTAAAACACATGATTCGGCCTTTGTTCAGTGGAGGATGTTTTTAATCAGTTATTATTGAATTGAACTGAATTGAATCATTACATCGACATCAAAACTTCATATTTCATAGAGATCAATCTAAAGTAAATTTTACTGATACAATAGTTGGAAATACTAATTATTTTAGATTTGATTCGTGTACATGGTATATATTGGACAAAATGATTTAGACTTGCCCTTGCATTATGACGTACTGCTATCGAAGATTAGCACCTAAAGAAATGAACTATACACAAAACGGGCAATAAATAGGTCAAAATAGGCTACGTCGTTTTGCCCCATGATCAATGAATTCTCATTTTATTGTTCAGGGGCGGCGGCGGGGGAGAGGGGCAATGATGAGTTTAGGACAAACTATATTTTAAAAAAAAATCTAAATCAAGCTATTCTTTCCAGTAATTTTTTTCCAGTATATTTGCCCTTTCCTATCGAGAACCTTGAAGAGAATTCGATGATTCTACTGTCATGGCTGTAGCTTTGTTTTAGATTTTGATGCTAAATATTCTTGTCGTTGCTGCTACTTACATCGTCCATCATGTACTGGTGTTTCCAGCATAATAAGTAACCAAACACCTTATAAACTTTTATCGGAACAGCCCCGTTTATCCTCTGCTTCGAGGCGGTTGACAAATCCAATTCGTACTGGCCCTCCGGAATTAAAAATGATTGAGTTATGAACTTGTTCTGTCACAGACTTAACGATCAGGACAGTGTCTAATAGGAAATTTAGATAGTGTAATGCTAAAATGACGACGTTCATTAATATCGAGAACGCCTAGGGTGTACGCTAAAGTCATCAGCATTTTGATGACCGTAGCATCGCAAACGGTTGTACTTTCAGAAATTGGTTTTTCCGTTTGTTTGTTTGTTTATTTGTATTTTGATAATTCACTGTAATGTTATGCGGGTTTGTAAAGTTCCAACAAAACCTTGAATTGCAAACTATTAAAATATCAGTGAAAACAGATCTGATAGTTTTAAACAAGTGTTGAACAATTTCATTGTTACTTGAATGTTTTCGAAAAGAACTATTTTTGTTTATTTCATTTCAGGTATCCTGATTTTTTGTTTGTCTTTCTTGTCTGTCTGTCTGTTTGTCATTCTCTCTCTCTCTCTCTCTCTCTCTCATTCTCTCTTAGAGTATGAAACATTGTCATTTTATTCATTGTCATGAAGAACATTATCAAATCTAAAAAAACACACTTAAACTAATAGCCTCTTTGCCGGAGAAACCATGTTAACCGGGCACTCTTCTTGTTCATGTTTATGCGCGTGTCGCTGTAACATGATAAACATTTAAACACGACGGATATAAATGAATTAAGAAAGTTGAAAATTGGAAAAAAAAAATATTTGATCAGTGATGTCACCACTAAGTCTTCGAATCGAAGATGGAAGGTGGAAAAGCAATCACCATGTTAAGTTATGAGGAAAATTTAAGATGTCATAACAATCTGCTCAATTATATCAACCGGCGCTTGGGAGGTATCTCAGTTTAGAAGATGAAACAGGTTTGAAATGTTATGTGCATAACATCAAGGGTAGACGGTTTTATCGCAAACATCCCCTCTCAGTCTCTCTCTCTGTCTCTCTCTCTCTCTATTCCCTTTACCCTCTTTCTCCCCATCCTCTTCTCTACTTCCTCTCACCCTTTCCTCTCATCTTGTTTTCTCTCTCCTCTCTGTTTTTTTTTCTCTCTCTCTTCCCAATTCTGGACTCTCTCATTCCCATCTCTCTTCTGTCCTCTCCCTCTCGCTCTCTCTCCCTCTCTCGCTCTCTCCCTTCTTAGTCTCTGCATCTCTTCTGCCATTCCAATCTTCAAGCGTTGTCCTCATTACCTGCAAGGAGTTTGATTTGAAGGAATGCTACTAGGTACATTCCAACAGATCCCTGATCATACTGATACAGATCTTAAAAACTGTCATCAAGAAGCTCGAGCCAATGGGATGTTGGTCCAGAAATAACACTGATGATGTTTCCACGTCTTACATACAATACGAGTTGAGTGTAAAGCCTTAACACGAAGGGGGGGGGGGTAGAAAAATAACGCTAGAAGGAAAAAAAAAACCAAATGAATGGCGAAGGCAAAACTAGCAAACAGAAAACAAAAACAACCTTGAAATATAAAGGAACAAAACAATAAAACAGACATCTCTAATTGTAAAGACGTCCAAAGTAGAAACGAAAATTAATTAAATAAGAAAGAGTAAAGAAAAGCCAGCTTAGAAACAATACGTTACAAAATATCAAAACATATGTGTCTCGTTCATATTTTGACATGAAAATCCGATAAAATTTTGCTGTTGTCGTTGATGCACATTGCTGCTCGCGTAAGATTATCTCTGTTTTTTGTACTGTGCCTTCCTTGTAACAAAATCTTGGATCAACACTTGAAACTATGTGTTCAACTACGTCTATTTTTCTGGCAACACAACTTTCCGTCATGGAATTTATTTCATCACATTTTTTAAAAACATCCCAAGAAGAAATGGGCCAATATGGTAACAAAACGACAGGCAGAAGTAAAACATCAAAAGCTACTTTGAAAATTGAAATCAACTGAAGAAATCCCCTTGCCGCCAAGCCCTCTTCTCATTCCGAACGTTTTTTTTTTTTGATGAGGAATCAAGATAGCGCCTTCCAATTATCCTCATTAATGATCAGAAAGTAATTAGGAAGAAAGGTTCCAAGTTATGCATCAGGACTTTTCCCTCTCTGTACCTAGCAAATTCTTCATCATTAGCGAAGTTGTGGCTACAGATGTAATGGATTTTCATTTACTTCACAGCATCATCAGGATTTAAAAAAATATAATATAATGCACTGCAATATACACACGAAGACAGAGGTCGACCCGGGATTCTGCAAGGGGGCTCACAAACACAGTGATGCGGGAGGGGGGGGGGGTGTTCTTCATGTATTTTAGGTAGATTGCCTTCAAAGTAGGACGGTACTGGCCGGTTGTGCCCACTTTAATCCGCTAATGTTATACAAAAGAGCAAATTACTGAGGCCTACTAACGATTTATTATCATTGTCCGATAAAATCTTTACATTCTGTATATCTTTACATGACATTCATGACGTACCCTCTTTCTCCTTTCTGCGAATCTCTTTTTAACCTTTCTCCTTTTTTCTCTATCACTTTCTCTCTCCCCATCTGTTTGACTCCATTTCATCAGTTCATACTGTTCTATCTTTTCTCTCAGTGAAATTGCATCATGAAATATTTTTGAATGATGTAATATTTTTCTGGACGTCCCCATGAAGCTCGTAATAGAGCTTACGACGTTCCATTCTTATAAATGAAATTTGAATGATGATCCTTTTATGATATATGGATATGTATATCAATAAATGAATAAAATAAATCAAATCAAATCAAATCAAATCAATGAACATCAGATATAATAATGGGTAACCTTTGAGATAGAAGATTCTAATTTCACCCCTGATGATAAAAATATACCACGATACCCGTGGTATAAACATGGTAATTTGGTGGTACTATTACTGCTTTTATTTTCAAATGATCATGGGCAACGTGGTACCT
Organism: Echinometra lucunter; assembly: GCA_029962745.1. Classification (NCBI taxonomy): domain Eukaryota; kingdom Metazoa; phylum Echinodermata; class Echinoidea; order Camarodonta; family Echinometridae; genus Echinometra; species Echinometra lucunter. The sequence continues at coordinate 6,647,114 of CM057160.1, forward strand.
TTTTCTTCAAGGGACGCTTCTGTCTCTAGCTCCGGCAGATGGACCTGAGGATGTGATCTACACCTTAGCCCTACAAAGTTTGCATAATTAAAAATCTTGAGTGTGATCCCATTTCGCGGACGAACACTTATATAAAGAGGGTATATTTTGTCCAATCCAATATCCTGAAAGAATTGCTGCCAGGCAATAACTAGCACAAAGTAACGAGCTTTAATGACGGTGTGATATGATTAACGTGATGTACAGTACAGGTGCGTGGAATCGCCCGTGTTTTATCTCCTATCACCGCTCTTTCCTAACAATTTTTCAGTGATCTCTTAAAGGAACTGCTTGTTATCTCTTGGCTCATCAAGCAAAATCAATTCAAATGCTAGAGACAGCAAGAATGCAAGAAGAACAAGTATTGAGTAAATTTTCAAAATGATATGTGCAGATGATAAAGAGTAAACATGAAATGGTCGGGAAAACGGGTAAAGTACACTCCTCAAGACACATGGATTTACCTATTACCACTTCCCAACTGTTTTCCTCTCTTAAGTTTCTCAAGTCATACAGACGACTTTTTCATACAGTTTTGTAAAAGCTTAAACCATATAAACCATAGAATACGCTCAACCAAACCAATGGGGAAAATGTTACTTGAAACTTTTCATTTTTTTTTTTTCTCCAAAGCATTTGAATAAAGTATCACTTCTCCCTGGTATTTTAAAGGCCCTGTGACTGATAAAAAAAAAATGAAAAGAAAATATCAAGCTTGAATTCATTAGCTTGCAATTTCCTTCCCTCTCTCATATGTTTGTGATGCTCAAAAGTTAAGATGTTTGAACCGAGAGAAATCTTAGATTATCGTCATTCCATTCAACTGCAGCATGTGGAGTATGTCGAGTGAGGATGCCTGGCAATCCGACGCATGCCCTATGTATAGAAAGTCTGATGGTCTGATTTTGGCTATTTGTGTAGTTTTGAATTTTAATTAAGATTAGTGATGAATGTACAAAGGAAAAACATTTAAATTCAGTTCCATAAATCATCATGTAACACAATGGTTATCCTCCTATAGTGAAAGTGACTGTGACGACACATAGAAAATATCAATATTATGTGGCCAGGTTCAAGGAATTTACTATAACAGGAGAAATCTAAACCAGTACTAACATTTTTAAAAATGTGCGAACTCCGCTTTGTTTAATTGGAACGTATGTGTATATCGCTATCATGGACTATAGGTCTATATACTGTTTTGATTTATATTCTTTTATCTTGATATAAATCCCGCGTGTAACCAAAATGCAGATGGTAACATTTTTGTCATAATTTGCCATATGTAGGGGGGGGGGGGGAGGTGTCAATCATAAAAAGGAAGGGATTGATGTTGGCAATGAACATAAATGAAAAGACATAAGAGGAAGAAAACGACATTTCATTTCTAGAATACTTGGCTTGATCTCAGAGAAGGCAACCCCTCCCATTCTGGCACATCCTGTTTCTATAAAAGCCCTCTCGCTGACTTTGAAAAAGATTGAAAAAGACATGTGAAAAGAGAAATATGTAGCCTTCTCCAGAACTATCGACATCTTATAGAGAAAAACTACACGAAGTACATTTTATTTCTCCTCAGGTAGAGATCTCAAAGAGAGAGAGAGAGAGAGAAAGAGAGAGAGAGAGAGGCGGGGGGGGGGGGTGATGTTGAGGGGGGCATGACAACATATTCAATAATATAAGGTCGATACTATTTTTTTTTTTTCAGATGGGCACACGGGTGATTTCAAGCCTTGTCGGAAATGTTGTTTCCCCCATGAAGTCTTCTGCTAAAAGCGTAAAAAAATCAAGACATGACAGAGGCGAGGAGCCGTGAAGGCTGGGTACGCCCCTGTTCGATGATGCCCTCATAAAAAAAGCTATATTTAGGGGTCCCGTGGGAGGGGCGACACTATACATGAACTCAAGTGTGATGGTCAAGTCCTGGGCCTTGTTTCATAAAAACTAGTGATGAATAACAAGTTGCAATAACTGTTATAAGCTACTGAAATCCTTGCATCTGATTGGCTGAGAGCAAATTTGTCATAGAAATGTGGCAGTTGAAACCTTACCGAAGCAGAACCTACGCAACTCGGAATTAAACCAGGATTGAACCCCCATCACCAAATATGAGATGACAGACATCACAAGGACTGATCGATACAGCATGTAAAAGGAGTGGGAGCACGAGTCGGAAAGAAGTAGAAGAAGAAGAAGAAGAAGAAGAAGAAGAAGAAGAAGAAGAAAGCTGACATATAAAATGAGAAAATAAATAAAAAGAAAAAAGTTATAAATATTCTTAAGTTGCCTTTTTGAAACGGGAGAAAAAATTACTTTGTGAGGCATATTAACGAAATACATATATTTACAGGCTGTGGCAGATTGGGTTGTTCAAAAAAAGGTCACCGATCAGTTGTGACACCCCCCCCCCCCCCGCGCCTCCCGAAATCAGCCATTATTATCTCTCTCTCTTTTTCTTCATTCTGAAGAACATGTATTTCAGAGTATTCTGGTAGCTTATTTGCATTTCCTTTTAATTTTGTCGAACCCACTTCAAACATTAAATGTGCTGTTACATGCGGAATTTACTAATATATTTCAGAAAAAAAAAACTTATTCATGAATCAAAATGATTTCATATCTAAGACTGCATCATCTATGAAGGAGAAAGATTGTCTGATATTGCCTATATGTTCAGTGTATACTCATTTTGGCGGAGACATCGATTCGACTTTTTGACTTTTTGTAAACAAAATATTAGAAATATATCCAACTTTCGAATAGAGGATCCAACTTTCTTGACAGATTACCACTCGGATTTCCTGTCTCAAAAGTTTAAGACTTCATCCCAAGTTCCAACCCATATAACAAACGGAAGAAGATGCTCGCAAATGTAAAGATTATGTCCGACAGTTCCCATGGAAATTATCGAAAAAAAATCTCTCCCAGGTCCTAATCTTTTACTCCAAGCCAACTTGAAACACCATACTGATATATTAGAACGTTGTTGTAGATCGGAATCCTGAAAGTACAGTAATATTAATCTCAGTTTTTTTTTCACATTCTGTAGTGATAAATTGGTCAGACAAATAACAGATAACATTAAATTATTCGACAGAAAAAAAAAAAACTTTTTGACATTTTAGTTTTTGCTCTGTTAGCTTTCCGACTGATAAAGAAAATCGTATACATTACACATCAAATTCATTCAAATCAATTACAACCGAACTTGGTTTATACTAATCCTAACTCTGTGCAGAACAGATTGGAGATTGTAAGTTCTCGGTTGCATCCAGTGGCAGCGATTTCATGTAACGAGTGGGGGGGGGGGGGGGGTGTGACGGAAGCACCTGAGGTCACCGCCGAAAATCTGTTTCGAGAAGTGGAAGGGGATGATCGTGATTATGCGAGCGAGTGAGCTAAAATAATAGCAAAACATAATGAAAGAAGCCTCATTTTGCCATCAAAATACACTCTAGGCATATTATGTAAGTGGTTGGCTTAAATTTGGTCACCTGACTCAAAAAAGAAAAATTAAGCTTTAAAAATCGGGGGGGGGGGGGGACACGTCCCTCCGGCCGCCCCCCCCCCCCCGGGATCGCCGCCCATAATTGCATCTCATTAAACGTTCAAAGTCCTGGATGATGGAAAGGATATAAACTTAAAACAATTCAAGTCTCACATACCTTTTGCATAATTCTGTTTCCTCAATGAATTAGATGGAAAGGGAGGGTAAGCTAAAATGACATTTAAATTCATTACACAGTGGATATGACTTGTGTCTTCAATATCTGGATTTCCTTTCTTTTTTGGTTGCATTAATCTGGCTTTAACTTCCTGGTAAACCAATAATACCGAAAGAATCATTACCAGAAGGCGAAAAAGTGCTCCACCCGTGCAAGAAACGTGAGACTCCACATAATGTCGCAGTCACACCAACGAAACCGACTCCAAACCGACCAATGGTATGTCACTGAAAATAACGTAATAGTTTTGATCGGTCTGGAGTCGGTTTCGTTGGTGTGAATGCAACATAAGACTCAAGACTCAACGACGTAGCTATGTAGGGGGAAGAAAGGGAGAAGAAGAGAAAGGAGGGGAAGGGGTGAAAAATCAACATAAAAGAAGCTCAGAGGACCCCTAAAATCACCGTCCTCCAACAATGTAAATGGCTTATGATGAAAAAATCATTATCTTCTATCACGACTGTCTATAGCGCCGTTACCGTCAACTAAAACAAGGATTTTGTCTTCTTCTCTTCTTAATGATAGTTTGCTGCGCTTGTTGCCATTTGGTACAGTGACGTGTGGCAAACATCATTGGACCAAATGGCAACAAACAAACTTACATTAAGAAGTGAAGATAGTAGTAGTGGCAGAAATCATTGGACCAAATGACAATAAACAAATTTACATTGAGAAGTACAGACACTGGTAATGGCAAAAATTATTGAACTAAATGGCAACAAACAACCTTACATTACGAATAGACTATAGTAATAGTGGCAAATATCATTGGACCAAATGGCAACAAACAAACTTACATTAAGAAGTGAAGATACTAGTATTGTCAATAATCATTGGACCAAATGGCAATACACATACTTAACAGATTTAACACTGAGAAGCGCAGATAGTGGCAAAAATCATTGGACCAAATGGCAATAAACAAACTTACATTACGAAGTAACGATACTAGTACTGGCAAAAACCATTGGACCTAATGGCAATAAACAAACTTACATTACGAAGTAACGATACTAGTACTGGCAAAAACCATTGGACCTAATGGCAATACACAGACTAAAACACTGAGAAGCGTAGGTAGTGGCAAAATCATTAGACAAAATGGCAATAAACAAATTTACATTGAGAAGTACATACACTAGTAATGGCAAAAATCATTGGACCAAATGGCAATACACAGACTAAAACACTGAGAAGCGCAGATAGTGGCAAAATCATTAGACCAAGTGGCAATAAATAAACTCACTTTCAGAAGTAAAGATAGTGAGGAAAAAAATCATTGGACCAAATGCAAGGCAATAGGGATCTACATTGAAGAGTAAATAGTTGCAAACATAATGGAAATAAATTCCGTTCAGAATAGACTGTAGCACTCGGCAAAAATCATTGGACCAAATGGCAACAAACAAACTTACATTAAGAAGTGAAGATACTAGTAGGGAGAAGTACAGACACTAGTAGTGGCAAAAATTATTGGACTGAATGGTAACAAACAAACTTACATGACGAAGTGAGGATAGTAATAGTGACAAATATCACTGGACCAAATGGCAACAAACAAACTTACATTAAGAAGTGAAGATACTAGTAGTGGCAGAAATCATTGGACCAATGACAAAAAACAAATTTACATTGAGAAGAACAGACACTAGCCGTGGTAAAAATCATTGGACTGAATGGCAACAAACAAATTTGCATTTAATATATAGGTCTACTATAGTATTGTCAATAATCATTAGACCAAAAATAGCAATACACTCTCTTAACTATGAGAAGCGCAGAAAGTGGCGAAAATCATTGGACCAAATGGCAGCAAACAAATTTACATTGAGAAGTACATACACTAGTAATGGCAAAAATCATTGGACCAAATGGCAATACACAGACTAAAACACTGAGAAGCGCAGATAGTAGCAAAATCATTAGACCAAGTGGCAACAAACAAACTTACTTTCAGGAGTAAAGATAGTGGGGAAAAATCATAGGACCAAATGCAAGGCAATAGAGATCTACACTGAATGATTTTTTGCCACTATACCAGTGTCTTAACTTCTCAAAGTTGATTTGTTTATTGCAATTGGGTCCAATGATTTTTTTTGCCACTACCAGTGTCTTAACTTCTCAAAGTTAATTTGTTTATTGCCATTGGGTCCTATGATTTTTGCTACTACTAGTATCTTCACTTTCCAAAGCAAATTTGTTTAATGCCATTTGGTCCAATGATTTTTGCTACTACTACTAGTATCTTAACTTCTCAAGGCAAATTTGTTTCATGCCATTTGGTCTAATGATTTTTGCTTCTACCAGTATCGTAACTTCCCAAAGTTGATTTGTTTATTGCCATTTGGTCTAATGATTTTTGCTTCTACCAGTATCGTAACTTCTCAAAGTTGATTTGTTTATTGCCATTTGGTCCAATGATTTTTGCTACAACTAATATCTTAACTCCTCAATGTAAATATGTTTATTGCCATTTGGTCCAATGATTTTTGCTACAACTAGTATCTTAACTTCTCAAAGCAAATTTGTTTCATGCCATTTGGTCTAATGATTTTTGCTTTTACCAGTATCGTAACTTCTCAAGGCAAATTTGTTTCATGCCATTTGGTCTAATGATTTTTGCTTTTACCAGTATCGTAACTTCCCAAAGTTGATTTGTTTATTGCCATTTGGTCTAATGATTTTTGCTTCTACTAGTATCGTAACTTCTCAAAGTTGATTTGTTTATTGCCATTTGGTCCAATGATTTTTGCTACAACTAATATCTTAACTCCTCAATGTAAATATGTTGATTGCCATTTGGTCCAATGATTTTTGCCACTACCAGTGTCTTACTTCTGGAAGTTAATTTGTTTACTGCCATTTCAATTGTTGCTACTGCTAGTATCTTCACTTTCTAAAGCAAATTTGTTTCATGCCATTTGGTCTAATGTTTTTTTGCTTCTGCCAGTATCGTAACTTCCCAAAGTTGATTTGTTAATTGCAATTGGGTCCAATGATTTTTTTGCCACTACCAGTGTCTTAACTTCTGAAATTTAATTTGTTTATTGCCATTGGGTCCAATGATTTTTGCTACTACTAGTATCTTCACTTTTCAAAGCAAATTTGTTTAATGCCATTTGGTCCAATGATTTTTTGCTACTACTACTAGTATCTTAACTTCTCAAAGCAAATTTGTTTAATGCCATTTGGTCTAATGATTTTTGCTTCTACTAGTATCGTAACTTCTCAAAGTTGATTTGTTTATTGCCATTTGGTCCAACGATTTTTGCCACTACCGGTGTCTTACTTCTGGAGGTTAATTTGTTTACTGCCATTTCAATTGTTGCTAGGCCTACTGCAAGTATCTTCACTTTTTGAAAGCAAATTTGTTTAATGCCATTTGGTCGAATGATTTTTGCTACTTCAACTATCTTAACTTCTCAAAGTTAATTGGTTTATTGCCATTGGGTCCAATGATTTTTGCTTCTACTGGTATCTTCACTTTCCAAAGCAAATTTGCATATTTTCATTCGGTCCAATGATTTTTTTTTCACTATCTCACCTCTCAATGTAAATTTGTTTACTGCCATTTTGTCCAGTCACCTTTGCCAATACATCTTTATTTCCTAAAGCAAATTTATTTATTTCCATTAGGTCTTATGATCTCTACTACTGCTAGTATCTTAACTTCCCGAAGCAAATTATTTATTGTCATTACTGATTAAGCATTATTAATATTATTATGATATATATTATTAAGTATTTATTCATTGTCATTTGGTCCAATGATTTTTATCTTCCCAATGTGTTTTGTTTAATGCCATTTGGTCCAATGATATTTGCTACTACTACTAGTATCTTAACTTTTCAAAGCAAATTTGTTTCATGCCATTTGGTCCAACGATGTTTGCCACTACCAGTGTCTTACTTCTGGAAGTTAATTTGTTTACTGCCATTTCAATTGTTGCTACTGCTAGTATCTTCACTTTCTAAAGCAAATTTGTTTAATGCCATTTGGTCTAATGATTTTTTGCTTCTACCAGTATCGTAACTTCTCAAAGTTGATTTGTTTATTGCCATTTGGTCCAATGATTTTTGCTACAACTAATATCTTCCTTTCCAAAGCAAATTTGTTTAATGCCATTTGGTCCAATGATTTTTGCTACTACTACTTGTATCTTAACTTCTCAAAGCAAATTTGTTTCATGCCATTTGGTCTAATGATTTTTGCTTCTACCAGTATCGTACCTTCTCAAAGTTGATTTGTTTATTGCCATTTGGTCCAATGATTTTTGCTACAACTAATATCTTAACTCTTGGATGTAAATATGTTTATTGCCATTTGGTCCAACGATTTTTGCCACTACCAGTGTCTTACTTCTGGAAGTTAATTTGTTTACTGCCATTTCAATTGTTGCTACTGCTAGTATCTTCACTTTCCAAAGCAAATTTATTTATTGCCATTTGGTCCAACGATTTTTGCCACTACCAGTGTCTTAACTTCTCAAAGTTAATTTGTTTATTGCCATTGGGTCTAATGATTTTTGCTACTACTACTAGTATCTTAACTTCTCAAAGCAAATTTGTTTAGTGGCATTTGGTCCAATGATTTTTGCTTCTACTGGTATCTTCACTTTCCAAAGCAAATTTGCATATTTTCATTCGGTCCAATGATTTCTTTCACTATCTCAACTCTCAATGTAAATTTGTCAATTGCCATTTTGTCCAATCACTTTTGCCACTACATCTTTATTTCCTAAAGCAAATTTATTTATTTCCTTTAGGTCTTATGAACTCTACTACTGCTAGTATCTGAACTTCCCGACGCAAATTATTTATTGTCATTACTGATTAAGCATTATTAATATTATTATGCAGGGCCGTCGCCAGGGGGGGTGCGGAGGGTGCGAACGCACCCCCCTTCAGAACCAAAAAAAAAAAAAAAAAAAAAAAAAAAAATTAAAAAAAACAAAAAACAAAAAAATTAAAAAAAAAAACAAAACAAAACAAAACAAAACAAAACCGGAGGGGGGGGGGGGAACAATAGGCATGTTGACCAGTATGTACTTTCTATATCCATTCTGGCCGGCGGGCTATATAACTGCATGAAATTGAGTTAATACGTTGTTTTTTGTGTTTTTGTGTTTTTTTTTCATAAAAAGCACCCCCCCCTAGAAAAAAGCTGGTGACGGCCCTGTTATGATATATATATTATTAAGTATTTATTCATTGTCATTTGGTCCAATGATTTTTATCTTCCCAATGTGTTTTGTTTATTGCCATTTGGTTCAGTGATTTTGCTACTACTAGTATCTTCACTTTGTATCTTTACTTCTCAATGTACATGACGTAAATTTGTTTATTGTCATTTGGTCCAATGATTTTTGCCAATATCTTCACTTTTTCTTCTTTTTCTTTCTTTTTTCTTTTCTTATTCTCCTTTTAGCTTCTCCCCCCTCCTCTCTTTCCTCCTCCTCCTCCTTCACCATCTTTTTGTTGTTGTTGTTGTTGTTGTTGTTCTTCTTCTTCTTCTTCTTCTTCTTCTTCTTCTTCTTCTTCTTCTTCTTCTTCTTCTTCTTCTTCTTCTTCTTCTTCTTCTTCTTCCTCTTCTTTCTCTTTTAACCCCAAGTAGTGCTCTGTTTTAGTACATCTGCCACCAGCCTGGTCATTTTTTATTCGCTGCTTCCTGAAGGGATGCACGTACATCCTACATGTTGATAATGATTAGGAACAAAACGTAACAGCAGCAGCGAATAGCAAGTTCCCGAACCCTTCAGCAATTAATGGCTCTGACAGAGAATAAAACAAAACTGCAAAAATCAATCTAATGCGGTTTCTGATTTTGATTATTCTGCCACTTTATAGGTATGGCTACTTAAACGCGAGTTCCATGTTGATGATGACAAAATCCTCAAAGGGTATGTGCATTTTATTGACAGTGATCTGTTTGGTTTCCATTTCAAGTTACCAAACTTTTTAAATAAATAACATGTTTGGGGGCATGCATTTGAATGACAGAATGAGGCCCCCACTTCAGTTAACAAAACACACATGGAAAAAAGTTTCCAACATTCAACAATTTTCGCAATTAGATTATCATTATCTTGTCCCAGGGATGTGGAATTTCATGATTTGTTAGGGTTTTTTTTAAAACAGATTACATCTAAATTTTTAAGTTCATTTCATGGAAATCGTGTTATTTTTTGTTGACAAAGCAAATAATAATAATAATAATAATAATAATAATAATAATAATAATAATAATAATAATAATAATAATAATAATAATAATAATAATAATAATAATAATAATAATAATAATAATAATAATAATAATAATAATAATAATAATAATAATAATAATAATAATAATAATAATAATAATAATAATAATAATAATAAAACACTAACAACTTATATCAAAACAAAGAAGAATTTCATTACAACGTCACCGTGACATCAGTCCGCTGGTGTTTTACCTTTTACGTAGAGGTTAAGCAAGACAAGGATAATTTTCATAAAGGGCATATCTATTCCTCTGAGGATCGTTGCATTATGATTTTGACACTTCCTGGTGACAAAATAAAAGTTGACACTTAGTATGTAGCGTTTGTAGAAGACAGCACAATATCGCAAACGTCGCCGCAGTGTGACTAACCGTAAGAGATTTGCTTCATGCACAGAGGTTAAGCAAACATGATCTACGTACGCACGCAGCCAAAATCTGTGCCTCGTCTCGGCGGGACATATCATGAATTACCGAGCATCGTCTGTTTTTGTTTTGTTTTGTGTTGCTTCTTGTGATATTTTGTGAGTCATGAGACTTATTTGCGGAAGTGAGGTGGTTTTCCACGTCATGCCAAAGTGTTCTGTCCCCTCCGATGCTCAATCCCCCTCCCCTTCCCTCCTCTCCACTTACAAGTTTCTTAAAAGTGAAGATTTTGTTGTTTTGATGGAAGATTCCTCTCGGTGCCCGACAGTGGATAGAGGAAGATTCAAGAGATTCAAGATTCAAGATAATTCACTGTCATATATGAAATATACATAAAATTGTTTTCGGACATAGTACGTGTGCATAAATGAATAAATGTGCATAAAATTAATACAATTTAACGTAACATAGACTCTATACATAGACATACATAATATACATTTAAAGATAATCACAATTTTAAAATATTACACGAGAAGATTAAAAAGAAGAGAGGAGAGAAATGCAACAGAGACAGAAGAAGGAGTAAGGCAGTGTAATTCATTATAACATAGAGAGCTTGGAAAGCATATCAAGTTAGAGCCTCCTAACACACAAGAAAGTTACCAGCAATGATGACTTTGTCACTGCATGTGCAATTGATCTCCAAATATAAATATCGTCATTTATCAACTGATCGTGCAATCACCTGCTAAACTTTGTGTTACACATGCAGGGCACTGTTCAATAATTGAATGAAAATTGTTCATTGAAATACATCTGGGGTGTTTCACAAAGCTGTGTGCAACGTTATGCCCGACTTTAAGAATGACTTGAATATGGAAAGCCAAATGGGATTCTCCATCACATTCAGTCGCATTAGCTAAAGTTGAAATATCTACGTATAGCTTAACAAATATTATCAACAAATTATTTTTAATGTGAAGGGTAGTTTTTATTACATGAAAAAGAGAGATAGAGGAAAAATAGAAAAAAAAAAACTAATAAAAATTATATGACTGTTGAATCGCAGCCAAAATACCTACAAGCAGACTACAAAATGATGACGATCCTAGAGAAACTTTGATGTGATGGTGGTAGTTGGTGGGGGAGGGGGGGGGGAGGGGCTCGGCTAATTATGTTATTAACTTTTCATCACATCGGCTGTTTTCTAGGTTCACGTTAATGTTTAAACTTTTGCTTGAGAATTTACCCTTTTATTCATTGAGGTATCCGTCAATTTATCAACATCAAATCTTATTTCACGAAAATTTAATCTATTATTCATCTATTGTTGAATAAGTTGATAAGGATGGTTCAATCCTTATTTTCTTTCAAAGCTCTGTGACACATCCAAACAAGGTGTTAAAGTTCATTTAAAATGTTCTGTGCATGGGTTTAATCGTTTCTCTCCCACGAAGACCATGAATTAAACTATAATTTCTAAACACTTTTCTGCCATTGTTAAACTTTGATTTAGGACTCATTTTGACATGTGAGTGACTATTAGCTCAACCCAGACAATGGATCACAAGTGTATCGGAAAGTTTAAATGATTGACATGAATTATGACTAATGTCAGCTCACTCCAATGGACAAACACGTCTGTCTGGATTTAAAGGTACAATCAACCTAATTCTTCAAGTACTTCGTACTTTTCCTATGTGAACAGAAGGAAACATATAGATTTAGAGGAGTTTCCTCTCTTTGGAAAAAACTTTGTCATAACGCGTTTTCAGTTTAAGGCACATTGAAGAAGTAACAGGTCTCTTGTTTAATAATCTTTCCCCGTTTTCTTTTCTCTTGTCACAATTTTCCTTCTCCTTCTCCTCCTCCTCCTCCTCCTCCTCCTCCTTCTTCTTCTTCTTCTTCTTCTTCTTCTTCTTCTTCTTCTTCTTCTTCTTCTTCTTCTTCTTCTTCTTCTTCTTCTTCTTCTTCTTCTTCTTTCTTCTTCTTCTTCTTCTTCTTCTTCTTCTTCTTCTTCTTCTTCTTCTTCTTCTTCTTCTTCTTCTTCTTCTTCTTCTTCTTCTTCTTCTTCTTCCTCTTCTTTTTATTTCTCTTTTGTCTACTTTTCTTCAACTACTGTTGCATACTGTATCTCTTTTAAACTTTTTACCCACATCAGAATTCACTGATTATAATATTTCGCATGCAGTGAAAGCACATCCTAAAATGAAATGATTAATTTGTAACTGATAATAAAAAAAAGTTCTTCTCTAGACTTTTCTCCTAAACTATCAGACAGATTTTCAAAAAGTTAAATGTTGATAGTAAAACTAATAAATTTACAGACAATGATCTGCCATATTCATTCCTTTATTCACGCTCATATTTAATGGTTACATTTTACATATCACTATGTTTCTAAGCGCTTTATATACCACGGTCAATGCATTCAGTCGTTGTGCCACAAATTAAAATGCACCATCTCCACTCCCGAGGAAGTTCCGGCCAGACGCCAGTTTACAAGCGCACACATGACAATCTAACCATAGAATCTAATACTGCTTTCACATCAAGGTACGGTCGCTGCGACCGGTCGCTGCGACCGTACCCAGCGACCGATCGGACGTGCTTTCACACCTCCGTCAAAATTTGGTCAGGCCCAGAGCGATCGGTCGCTGTATAGCTGACCTAGCCGGAAGCGGAAGTAGAGATAGTGCGTAGGCATGTATGGGGGGTCATTGCATTTCGATCGGTCGCTGAGTACGATGTGCTTTCACATCTAGCTTGCATCGGTCGCGATCGGTCGCTGAAGTACCTCGTTTTTGACCAAAACGATCGGTCGCAGCGACCGATGAAATGCTTTCACATTATGATTTCATCGGTCGCAGCGACCGCTCGCAGCGACCGGTCGCAGCGACCGTACCTTGGTGTGAAAGCAGTATAAGTGCAGTGACGTTCGCATCCTACGTATACTGGGTACCCATTTTGACACCTGGGTGGAGAGTGGCAAACATGGAGTGATGTCTTGTTAATAGATGTTATGCCGGGCTGGGATTCGAATCCTCATCCCTCTGACTGAGAGTCAAGTGATTGCACCACTTCACCACATTTCCTCCACATACGCCAACACTATTTTGTATAGACGTTCTACGTTCTACGTTCTAATTTGTATAAGGGATGAGGACTACCTTGAAGTCTTCTAACTCTCTGTTAGTGTTCTATTGTATAGTCCAATGTATGTCAACCGTGCGGATGATAGCAAGGAAATCATATCAATTATCACCTTTGTCTCTGGGATGCTTTATGTTTGGTAAACGCTCCAAGAAGTGATGAGTTGAACGTCGCGAATCCTTGTTCTTATCAAAGTTCAAGGTTTAGTTCGTGGAGAAACGGGGCCAACTTCGAATGGGCTTTGGGTTGATAAATTTTCCTACTTTTCTCTTCTTCATCGTTTTAATTCGAATTGATTTTCCCGAATATATAATACTTGGTACCCCATGCTCTTTTTATCTTCGGTGTATGCTAAGTTTTGTGTTGACAAAATTGATAATGCTTAATATACAGGAATATAGGTACATAATTTGTGGCAATTAACATACATTTACATGAAGCTCAATTAGTGAAAGTAAGATGTTGTCAAAAAATTGTAATAATGATTTACCACTTCGTAAATGGAATAAATTATAATCACTATAAGCAGATAAGAAACAAATAGCAACGTCTGATTTTTCTCAGGGTTTACAAAGTACTGCATTTCTTTTATGGATAGTATTCTCTTAAAATTTGCAGATTCCAACTTCAAGATGATTGTAATTAGGTCAGCCCTGGATATATATATAATTTAATAATTAATACAATTCATATTCAATCAAGTAGCGTCATTCGACTTTTACTGTTTAACGGTTTTTCCTCACCTGTGCATATACATCAGAAGTATATATTCACATGATTTTTTTAACTTGCTGTGGGTTAGTCATATTCTATCATTCTACGGCCATATTGGTCAGCCAATTTTACAAATGACTAAATGAAATTAAACGGAACTCTCCTTTATTGGTTTTTAGCAAAGATTTCCCTTTTCATGACGGTGCGATGTGTCATGTACGATTCTATTATTTTCATTCAGCGCGCAGATCTGGTTTTATTGGTCAAAATTGTTCGTTAGTTGTTCGATTTGTTGTGCATGACTTGCAATACGGCTATGATTCTGTCGACTAGTGGACGCTTAACTCTTTGCTTTGTTTGTTTGTTTTTTCATTGTTTTGTGTTTTTAATCATCTAGATACAGAAACGAATAAAGTAGGGGTGTAAGAAATTACCAACTTTGAAATTGCTTTGGGCAAATTTTATTACATTGAAACTATCATGGTGCTCTCTAAACATGATTGAAAAAAAGACTTCTAGAAATATGGGTAAATGCGAGGAGTCCAAATATAAATCATTAGCAAAAAGAGAGCGTTTGAAAAGGAGTTAACAATAATTGGAAAAAGGGAAGAGAGATATACAGATCTAAGATAGATTATTAAAGAGAGAGGGGGAGAAAGAGAGCGTGAGAGAGAGAATGAGAGATAAAGCTGGATCAATCAACATGTTAAATGAAAAATGGATAAAATAATTTTATAAAAAAATTTGAGATTAAAAGATGAAATCATGTTTTGAAAATGTCAAGTTATCTTTCGTATAGTAGCCTATACTGGGATTCTGAAGTGTTTGAGGAGAAATTACAGGAGCTATATCGGATTTCCTCTGATTAACAAGTTGACCCTCTCGACGCCTATCACCAATACAGTGAGAAGAGAAGAAATCAGAAGTTCATGACCAGGAGGGTAAATTGAAATGATTTTAAAAGATCAAAGATGATACTTTTAATGGAGGTTTCAATTACCTCATTTATTTCTCTATTTTTTTTTTTAAATTGAATTTCACTTCTCTTGCTAACCTTCACAAACGTAACTAAACTTTCCCCTTCTTAAGTTATCCAATAGCGTTTTTTTTCTTCTTTTTTTCTCGACGTTATTGTATTGATTTATGGACATGGAAACTAATACTGCTTTCACACCAAGGTACGGTCGCTGCGAGCGGTCGCTGCGACCGATGAAATCATAATGTGAAAGCATTTCATCGGTCGCTGCGACCGATCGTTTTGGTCAAAAACGATCGGTCGCTGAGTACGGTCGGTGAGGTACTTCAGCGACCGATCGCGACCGATGCAAGCTAGATGTGAAAGCACATCGTACTCAGCAACCGATCGAAATGCAATGACCCCCATACATGCCTACGCACTATCTCTACTTCCGCTTCCGGCTAGGTCAGCTATACAGCGACCGATCGCTCTGGGCCTGACCAAATTTTGACGGAGGTGTGAAAGCACGTCCGATCGGTCGCAGCGACCGCTCGCAGCGACCGTACCTTGATGTGAAAGCAGTATAAAATAAAATCCGACCAATTTACGAAGGTCTAGTTGCAAACTTGTAAATGAATGATTCAACCACCTTCATGACAATGTTAAACGTATATCATTTAAATACCTCTAAATTATCGTGAAATGACATCATATAGTTCACACACACACACCCACACACCCACACAAACGCACACGCACACACACTCACACACACACACACACACCACACACACACACACACACCAGAGAGGTGGGGAGGAGAACAAGACGGAGAGAGAGGGAGAGAGATAGAGAGAGAAGGGGAGGGGAGAGGAAAAGAGGAAGAAAAGGAGGGAGAGAGGTAGTAGAGTCCTGAGAGAAAGAGAGAGAGAGAGAGAGGCGGAAGAGAGAGGAGGGAGGAGGGATGAGAAAAGGGTAGGAGGAGACATGACAGTCCTTATTATATGTTTACATCGTTCATCGAGGGTAGCGATTATTCTTACCCCTTCACTTTCTTGGCAATTAAGGGGGATAATACATTTCACAATATTGGAGGGCACTAAAACGATGATACAAGTTAGTAAGTAGATCCTTGTCGGATGTCGGTTTGTTATTTAGCGTCGGAAAATCATGTCAGCGAGGGTACTGATTGTCTAGAAACAGGTGAACACCCCCAAACCAATAAAATATCCAGGGTTCCTTTGGTTTTATGGTAATTGTTCAGCAAGGTTTGCAAGGTTTAATGAAGTATGCTATCAATTTTGTTGAGTCATTACCAGCGCTGGGGACGGGAACGACGCCCGATACAACTCTTTTATGTTTTTGTTCTTTGTTTTTTAAACAGCATGATAGAGCAGGGAGGCGGCACTTCCCTGCATGGGTAGAGTTCTTTAAGTCTGTATTATCCAGCCTTCAAGCATTTTTCAAGTTTTTTTTTAACGATTAGTCGATTTGATTAACATGCATTCATGAAAGAGATATTTTGTATTGATAATTTTGCAAATTTAGCTCCGAAGACCATGTATTTGATAAAATGTAATAGGAAAGTATTGAAGACCATGATAATACACATCCCTTTTATTTGACTAAATGTATTTATGCTTGACATTAAAAATAACGCAAATGACTTAGTTTTTTAATATTCCTCACAAGTAATGTCTGTGTAAGAAATGAAGTTATTATTTTCTCTTGCTCTTTAAAAATCACTCAAAACTTTTTATCCATAACACAGTTTTAGCAACCGACAAATCACTTTGTATTACTAGAACACTATACTTTTGCTATAGCTCAACCTGTTGAAAAACCCAGGAGCCCCCAGAACAAAGATGACTCTTTCTATTTACGCGTGTGGGTTTGTTTTTCTGTTCTTGCAGCCCCAGCTCCCCGGGATCAGCCTGCCTCGATTGATATCCCTTCTAGACTAACATCATCATGACAAATGCCCCCATGATACCCCCTTCTATATCCCTCCCATCCGATGATGAAGACTCATGCTCAAATAACAGAGATTCCTGGGTGAAATCTCAAGAAAATATACCCCCTTTTCACTTAATTGAAGCTATCCTTGACTGTACTGCCATCCTGAACCATTTTGATATGGAGGAAATAGGAGCGCTTGTCAGTGAAGGTCAACATCTGCCGAGAGAGGACGCTATCATCAGAATACAGGCAGGTAGCCTATACTTCAAATACAGGGCACTTTCATTTTATTCCTCCAACCCCCCCCCCCTTGATGTTTGACTTTTAAGGGGAATCTGCGCATTTCATCCTATTTTTATATGAAAGGGTTATACAGTTTAAGTTTATCATCTTGGGGGAAGGTGTCGGAAATGTTGAAGTGAAATTCGAGCCTTTGGTTGGCCCAACACGGTCGTCTGTGGACGGAGGCAATATTTTGAATGTCAATTTCGATATCTCCCTTGGAGAGGTGTAAGCTTCATCCACTGATCGTCTCTGACACTTCCCTCTTCCGCTTTTCTCTTCTTCTCATTCTACACCCCTCTCCCCTCTCTACATTCTAAAATCAATCTAGTCAGATTTGACTAGATTGGTTTTTTTAGTTTGATATATCCCTTTTCTTTGGTTTTCTTTTTTCTCTCTGGACATCTTTTTCTCTCCTTCTCACTCATGTCTGTATTTCTGTCTCCTTTTCTTTCTCTCTATATGATGATCGTATTATATTTTCACTTGTCTCCTTATCTCTTCCTTCATCACCCTTAAATTTTTTTTGCCCTTAATTCTCTGTTTCTGTTTCTCCCTTTCGCCGTCCTTCTTTCTCTGTCCCTCTCTCTCCTGTTCTCTTCCCTTCTCCCTCTCTCTCTCTCTCTCTCTCTCTCTCATTCATTCATTCATTCCCTCTATTAACTACGTTACCTATTTTCCGATCTACGTTTCTGACCATCGTCTGTTTCTTCTTCTTCTTTTTTTTTTTTTTTATAAAAGAGAAGACATTCCAAGATCGAAAATAAAAATATGAGATAAAAATCAAACATGCTAACAGGATGATTAAGAGAAATAATTACAACTCCCCCCCCCCCCCCCCACTTATGAGGGATACGAAAGATGAAACCTTTATATGAAATCTACGTGGAATTTGCAATCACTCACACAAAACGAAGGACCAAGCAGGCCAAATGTGAAAATACAACGTACTATATGTACAGAAGTACTATAATTTGAAATTACCGAAGCTCTTAAACTTGACCTGAGAGTTGACCTTAGTTGATTAAAACGATGCACGAGGAAAGTTATAAATGAGATGTATTTCATTTATTCAATTAAAGAGATTATAGGCAGACAGAAAATATTCATGCCTTGACCCCGTTAGAATTTGTTATACCTATTTAAAGCTAAAATTCAAAATAGGTAAGATTGGAAAGACAGATTGAATAGAAAGAAGGAAATAAGGTGAATTGTTACAAAGTAAAGAAAAAAGATATGAACTAGCGTTATGTGTAGTTTTGGTTGGACTCTGAAACATTTCGTTAGATTTATTTGATGTCTATCAGTCTATTGATAGATAATATCATGTTAGGACATTCTGCGCTTTTGACACCACAGGACAATGTCATTTTATCGATTTCTCATCATAACATATTTTCCTATATAAAAAAGGTCCCCCTGTTCTATATATCAGTTCTGTTTGTATCTGTTGCTTTTAAGGAGGTGATAGGTTTTCATTAATGGATAATTTGAAACAGCCTGATCATTTTATGAATGAGCCAAGGTAGCTTAAGATCGTTCACTATTTGTTGCACCATGTCAGGGTCAGGGGCTGTTTTTCTTAAAAAATAAACATGGCGGCGACATACACCTGTGAGGCGCTTGCATTAGGGAATATAACTATAGGCATATATATATCATTTTGCCTTTTACATTTGTTTAATGTAACTTGATGTTTTAGTTTGTTAATAAGCTTACTGAGTTAATAATTTTTCTACCACTTTAAGAAAATATGTAACATTGAATGGTATTATGTGGCGACGTCAAACTCTTATTGCCATAGCTGTGCGTATTTCTTCAGTATCTACAATAATTATGATCGTCATTTTTATGTTGTACTAAGTTTGTTCGGTCTATAGTCATTGTGATATGCACCGTGATGAACAAGCGTAAATAGTTAAATGAATGAATGAAATGAATGAATGTATGAGTAAACAAAAAGATTAATGATAAATGATAAGTTAACAAATTGATTAATGAAAATAAATGAATGATAAACAAATGAATGAACCTGAGTTAATACAAATCAAATAAATAAAAAATAAAAAGATAAATAAATAGATAAACATATTAAATAATAAATAACTAAATAAATAAATGAAAAACAAATAAGGGGCGCTTTTCAGTAGAAAACTTTTAGATTTTTTAGCACTTTCTTTCCAATAACACGCATCCAAATCCAAAATCCAATATAACAAATCAAAATGTATCTTTAAAGCGATTGCGGCAATCTGCAAGAAGGTGGGCGCACGCTCATTCATCCCCCCCCCCTTTACTGGGTGCGGCCTCTGTATGTGATAGATCAACATTATTTTGCTTCCCGGGAAGAAGATTATTGGTATAA
>CM057160.1:6667445-6680631 GCA_029962745.1 Echinometra lucunter
AAGCACATTGCTGAAATGAAATGATTAATTTATAACTGATAATTTAAAAAAAAAGTTCTTCTCTAGACTTTTCTCCTAAACTATCAGACAGATTTTCAAAAAGTTAAATGTTGATAGTAAAACTAATAAATTTACAGACAACGATCTGCCATATTCATTCCTTTATTCACGCTCATATTTAATGGTTACATTTACATATCACTATGTTTCTAAGCGCTTTACCACGGTCATTGCATTCAGTCGCTGTTACACAAATTAAAATGCACCATCTCCACTCCCGAGGAAGTTCCGGCCAGACGCCAGTTTACAAGCGCACACATGACAATCAAACCATAGAATCTCACTGCAGTGATGTTCGTATCCTACGTATACTGGGTACCCATTTTGACACCTGGGTGGAGAGTGGCAAACGTGGAGTGATGTCTTGTTAATAGATGTTATGCCGGGCTGGGATTCGAATCCTCATCCCTCTGACTGAGAGTCAAGTGTTTGCACCACTTCACCACATTTCCTCCACATACGTCAACACTGTTTTGTATAGACGTTCTACGTTCTAATTTGTATAAGGGATGAGGACTACCTTTAAGTCTTCTAACTCTCTATTAGTGTTCTATTGTAGTCCAATGTTTGTCAACCGTGCGGATGATAGCAAGGAAATCATATCAATTATCACCTTTGTCTCTGGGATGCTTTATGTTTGGTAAACGCTCCAAGAAGTGATGAGTTGAACGTCGCGAATCCTTCTTCTTATCAAAGTTCAAGGTTTAGTTCGTGGGGAAACGGGGCCAGCTTCGAATGGACTTTGGGTTGATAAATTTTCCTACTTTTCTTTTCTTCATCGTTTTAATTCGAAATGATTTTCCCGAATATAATACTTGGTACCCCATGCTCTTTTTATCTTCGGTGTATGCTAAGTTTTGTGTTGACAAAATTGATAATGCTTAATATACAGGAATATAGGTACATAATTTGTGACAATTAACATACATTTACATGAAGCTCAATTAGTGAAAGTAAGATGTTGTCAAAAGATTGTAATAATGATTTACCACTTCGTAAATGAAATGAATTATAATCACTATAAGCAGATAAGAAATAAATAGCAACGTCTGATTTTTCTCAGGGTTTACAAAGTACTGCATTTCTTTTATGGATAGTATTCTCTTAAAATTTGCAGATTCCAACTTCAAGATGATTGTAATTAGGTCAGCCCTGGATATATATAATTTAATAATTAATACGATTCATATTCAATCAAGTAGCGTCATTCGACTTTTACTGTTTAAAGATTTTTCCTCACCTGCGCATATACATCAGAAGTATATATTCACATGATTTGCTTGCTATAGGTTAGTCATATTCTATCATTCTACGGCCATATTGGTCAGCCAATTTTACAAATGACTAAATGAAATTAAACGGAACTCTCCTTTATTGGTTTTTAGCAAAGATTTCCCTTTTCATGACGGTGCGATGTGTCATGTACGATTCTATTATTTTCATTCAGCGCGCAGATTTGGTTTTATTGGTCAAAATTGTTCGTTAGTTGTTCGACTTGTTGTGCATGACTTGCAATACGGCTATGATTCTGTCGACTAGTGGACGCTTAACTATTTGCTTTGTTTGTTTGTTTTTTTTTTCATTGTTTTTTTTTATTATCTAGATACAGAAACGAATAAAGCAGGGGTGTAAGAAATTACCAACTTTGAAATTGCTTTGGGCAAATTTTATCACATTGAAACTATCATGGTGCTCTCTAAACATGATTTAAAAAAAAAAAAGACTTCTAGAAATATGGGTAAATGCTAGGAGTCCAAATATAAATCATTAGCAAAAAGAGAGCGTTTGAAAAGGAGTTAACAATAATTGGAGAAAGGGAAGAGATATATACAGGGGAGCGTTTCATCAACATTTGTTGTCTGACAAGTTGTCAGATCTGACATCTTTCCTTGATTTTGATTGGCTGAGAAGCATCGTTACTGTGGCAACTGTCGGATAAAACAGACTTTGTCGGATAAAACATCCGACAAGCCCTTCATGAAACGCTCCCCAGATCTAAGATAGATTATTAAAGAGAGAGGGGGAGAAAGAGAGCGTGAGAGAGAGAATGAGAGATAAAGCGGGATCAATCAACATGTAAAATGGACAAAATAATTTTATAAAAGATTTTGAGATTAAAAGATGAAATCATGTTTTGAAAATGTCAAGTTCTATTTCGTATAGTAGCCTATACTGGGATTCTGAAGTGTTTGAGGAGAAATTACAAGAGTTATATCGGATTTCCTCTGATTAACAAGTTGACCCTCTCGACGCCTATCACCAATACAGTGAGAAGAGAAGAAATCAGAAGTTCATGACCAGGAGGGTAAATTGAAATGAATTTAAAAGATCAAAGATTGTACATTTAATGGAGGTTTCAATTACCTCATTTATTTCTCTAGGTTTTTTTTTTTTAATTGAATTTCACTTCTCTTGCTAACCTTCACAAACATAACTAAACTTTCCCCTTCTTAAGTTATCCAATAGCGTTTTTTTCTTTTTTCTCGACGCTATTGTATTGATTTGTGGACATGGAAACTAAAATAAAATCCGACCAATTTACGATGGTCTAGTTGCAAACTTGTAAATGAATGATTCAACCACCTTCATGACAATGTTAAACGTATATTATTTAAGAAATTCTACCTCTATATTATCGTGAAATAGTTCATACACACGCACACACTCACACACACCAGAGAGGTGGGGAGGAGAACAAGACGGAGAGAGAGGGAGAGAGAGAGAGAGAGATAGAGTGAGAAGGGGAGGGATAAGAGGAAAAGAGGGAGAAAAGGAGGGAGAGAGGTATAGTAGAGTCCTGAGAGAGAGAGAGAGAGAGAGAGAGAGAGAGAGAGAGAGAGAGAGAGGCGGAAGAGAGAGGATGGAGGAGGGATGAGAAAAGGGTAGGAGGAGACATGACAGTCCTTATTATATGTTTACATCGTTCATCGAGGGTAGCGATTATTCTTACCCCTTCACTTTCTTGGCAATTAAGGTGGATAATACATTTCGCAATATTGGAGGGCACTAAAACGATGATACAAGTTAGTAAGTAGATCCTTGTCGGATGTCGGTTTGTTATTTAGCGTCGGAAAATCATGTCAGCGAGGGTACTGATTGTCTAGAAACAGGTGAACACCCCCAAACCAATAAGATATCCAGGGGCTCCTTTGGTTTTATGGTAATTGTTCAGCAAGGTTTGCAAGGATTAATGAAGTATGCTATCAATTTTGTTGAGTCATTGCCAGTGCTGGGGACGGGAACGACGCCCGATACAACTCTTTTTATGTTTTTGTTCTTTGTTTTTTTAAACAGCATGATAGAGCAGGGAGGCGGCACTTCCCTGCATGGGTAGAGTTCTTTAAGTATGTATTATCCGGCCTTCAAGCATTTTTCAAGTTTTTTTTTTAACGATTAGTCGATTTGATTAACATGCATTCATGAAAGAGATATTTTGTATTGATAATTTTGCAAATTTAGCTCCGAAGGCCATGTATTTGATAAAATGTAATAGGAAAGTATTGAAGACCATAAGTATGATAATACACATCCCTTTTATTTGACTAAATGTATTTATGCTTGACATTAAAAATAACGCAAATGACTTTAATATTCCTCACAAGTAATGTCTGTGTAAGAAAAGAAGTTATTATTTTCTCTTGCTCTTTAAAAATCACTCAAAACTTTTTATCCATAACACAGTTTTAACAACCGAGAAATGACTTTGTATTACTAAAACACTATACTTTTGCTGTAGCTCAACCTGTTGAAAAACCCAGAAGCCCCCAGAACAAAGATGACTCTTTCTATTTACGCGTGTGGGTTTGTTTTTCTGTTCTTGCAGCCCCAGCTCCCCGGGATCAGCCTGCCTCGATTGATATCCCTTCTAGACTAACATCATCATGACAAATGCCCCCCTGATACCCCCTTCTATATCCCTCCCATCCGATGATGAAGACTCATGCTCAAATAACAGAGATTCCCGGGTGAAATCTCAAGAAAATATACCCCCTTTTCACTTAATTGAAGCTATCCTTGACTGTACAGCCATCCTGAACCATTCTGATACAAGAGGAAATAGGAGCGCTTGTCAGTGAAGGTCAACATCTGCCGAGAGAGGACGCTAGATCATCAGAATACAGGCAGGTAGCCTATACTTCAAATACAGGGCACATTCATTTTATTCCTCCACCCCCCCCCCCCCTTTGATGTTTGACTTTTAAGGGGAATCGGCGCATTCCATCCTATTTTAATATGAAAGGGTTATACAGTTTAAGTTTATCATCTTGGGGGAAGATGTCGGAAATGTTGAAGTGAAATTCGAGCCTTTGGTTGGCCCAACACGGTCGTCTGTGGACGGAGGCAATATTTTGAATGTCAATTTCGATATCTCCCTTGGAGAGGTGTAAGCTTCATCCACTGATCGTCTCTGACACTTCCCTCTTCCACTTTTCTCTTCTTCTCATTCTACACCCCTCTCCCTTCTCTACATTCTAAAACCAATCTAGTCAGATTTGACTAGATTGGTTTTTTGAGTTTCATACACCCCTTTTCTTTGGTTTTCTTTTTCTTTCTGGACATCTTTTTCTCTCCTTCTCACTCATGTCTGTCTTTCTGTCTCCATTTCTTTCTCTCTATATGATGATCGTATTATATTTTCACTTGTCTCCTTATCTCTTCCTTCATCACCCTTTATTTTCTTTGCCCTTAATTCTCTGTCTCTCCTTTTCCCCCCCAACATTTTCGCATCATTCTCTCTTTCTGTTTCTCCGTCCTTCATTCTCTGCCCCTCTCTCTCCTGCTCTCTTCCCTTCTCCCTCTCTCTCTTTCTCTCTCTCTCTCTCTTCGTATATCCAAGGAGGTACCTCCTTAGTATATCTATTTCTCTCTCTCATTCATTCATTCATTCATTCATTCATTCCCTCTTATTAACTTACGTTACCTATTTCCCGATCTTCGTTTCTGACCATCGTCTGCTTCTTCTTCTTCTTTTTTTTTTTTTTTTTTATAAAAGAGAAGACATTCCAAGATCGAAAATAAAAATATGAGATAAAATCAAACATGCTAACAGGATGATTAAGAAAAATAATCACAACTCCCCCCCCCCACACACACACACACTTATGAGGGATACGAAAGATGAAACCGTTATATGAAATCTACGTGGAATTTGCAATCACTCACACAAAACGAAGGACCAAGCAGACCAAATGTGAAAATACAACGTTATTACAGATGTACTATAATTTGAAATTACCAAAGCTCTTAAACTTGACCTGAGAGTTGACCTTTGTTGATTAAAACGATGCACGAGGGAAGTTATAAATCAGATGTATTTCATTTATTCAATTGAAGAGATTACAGGCAGACAGAAATATTCATGCCTTGACCCCGTTAGAATTTGTTATACCTATTTAAAGCTAAAATTTCAAAATAGGTAAGATTGGAAAGACAGATTGAATAGAAAGAAGAAAATAGGGTGAAGGTTACAAAGTAAAGAAAGAAGATATGAACTAAGCATTATGTGTAGTTTTGGTTGGACTCTAAAACATTTCGTTAGATCTATTTGATGTCTGTTAATCATGTTAGGACATTTTGCGCTTTTGCCACCCCAGGGCAATGCCATTTTATCGATTTCTCATAATAATATATTTTTTCCTACAAAAAAATGTCCCTCCTGTTCTATATTTCAATTTCATTTTTATCTGTTGCTTTCAAGGAGGTAATTGGTTTTCGTTAATCAATTTGAACCAGCCTGATCATTTTATGAATGAGCCAAGGTAACTAAAGATCGTTCACTATAATAGCTCCGCTTCCCAAGGTTTCCCCCACAATACAGCCAGCATTTATTTAAGTTAATACTCTTCCTTTTAAAATTCAAATTATACATATATCTGTGTACTGGACCTATGTTAACTATCTCAATATTTTCAATTGTTGTTTTATCTTATGCTCACATTGCTTTTGTAAAATGATTTATTTTACTGCTATTGTGGAAATAAACGAAATGAAAAAGAAAAATGTTGCACCATTTCAGGGGCTTTTTTTCTTCAACAATAAACACGGCGGCGACATACACCTGTGAGGCGCTGGCATTAGGGAATATAACTATAGCCATATATATTATTTTGCCTTTTACATTTGTTTAATGTAACTTGATGTTTTACATTGTTAATAAGCTTACTGAGTTAATGATTTTTCTACCACTTTAAGAAAATATGTAATATTGAATGGTATTATGTGGCGACGTCAAACTCTTATTGCCATAGCTGTGCGTGTTTCTTCAGTATTTACAATAATTATGATCGTCATTTTTATGTTGTACTAAGTTTGTTCGGTCCATAGTCATTGTGATATGCACCGTGATGAACAAGCGTAAATAGTTAGATGAATGAATGAAATGAATGAATGTATGAGCAAACAAAAAGATTAATTGATAAATGATAAGTTAACAAATTGATTAATGAAAATAGATGAATGATAAACAAATGAATGAACCTGAATTGATACAAATCAAATAAATAAAAATAAACAGATAAATAAATAGATAAACATATTAAATAATAACTAACTAACTAAATAAATAAATGAAAAACAAATAAGGGACGCTTTTCAGAAGAAAAGTTTTAGATTTTTTAGCACTTTCTTTCCAATAACACGCATCCAAATCCAAAATCCAATATAACAAATCAAAATGTGTCTTTAAAGCGATTGCGGCAATCTGCAAGAAGGTGGGCGCACGCTCATTCATCCTCCCCCCCCCCTTTACTGGGTGCGGCCTCTGTATGTGATAGATCAACATTATTTTGATTCCCGGGGAAGAAGATTATTGGTATAAATGTGGCATGTTTAATAATCTGTATAATTCAAGGGAAATCTAATAAATTACCGGAATGGAATTTCGCACATTTTAATTATTAGAATACTTGATACAGTGTACGTGGGGTAACGCCTAACAGCTGGTATATATTTATTACTTTTAATAGCGAAATCGCTGTCTTTATCAAATAGCATATTGTGCCAAAAATATGATTATATTGCCAGAGAATGCAATTTAACAAAACAGACGGAAAATTATGTCTAAAAAAGGATTATGTATGTCATGTATGTTATCTATTCATTGAGCATTGGAAAATTAGTAGGAGGCAAGGTGGCCGTATCAGCCTCTTTTCACCTTCCCCTTACCCTCCACTGTGCTCTCCCCCTCTCTCCTCCTCTTTCTCTTTCCCTTCATTTTCCCCTTTTTCTCGATTTTATGGGGGCACCTGCCCCTGTGACTTTTTAGCTACGCCACGGCTCCCGGGCTTGGATCCAGGATTTTTCTTTTATAGGAGCAAGCACACTATTCAGAAAATGCTGTGCTCCTAAAGTATGCCACTTGGATATCAAAAGGGGAGGGGCACGAGCCAGATCTGCCCCCCCCCCATTCAATCCACCACTGGTTTCTTCGGTCTCGTTTTCAGCACGGACTATCGGCATTTCTCTCTTCACAACTCTCCCTAGTGCGAGATACCAGACGAAGCGTGCCTCCTCCAGATGAAAGATTGTCATGGGCATTACCCACTTTGACCAGGAAGATTATCTCCTTGCTGGGTTATTCGTCCGAGATGGGCACAACCGGCTCGTGCCCCATCCCCCTTTGAAACCATGCAGCTCTTATACCCAATAATACACCCATCATGTCCCTTTAATTGTGAGCGTGTTTTTTTTTAATTGTGCCCTCCCCTTTATAAATCCTGTGTCTGCCATGACTTTCATCAATCAAGATCAAAATCAAAATCGTCCAGGATAATTAGTAATTACCCATATTTTGAAATTGGCCTACTATAGCATTTTTAATTCAGCACCTTTATATTAACAGGAGCAAAGTTTTCTGAAATTTTCTATAAGAGGCCACTAATATGGTATTCGACATCATAATCCAACCGAACACTGTTTAAAATAATAATTGTTTCGTTTTGGTTGTTTTTCTTTTGTTTTGGGTTTGTTTTTCCTCGTGGGGATCCGAACCTAATTACCCCATTTATTATTTTGTATGGCTATTTTGTCAGAGCCTCTAAGATTCAAAACTGCACCTTATATGCAAGGGTTACCGGCCCGGGACATGTTATTAACTGAGATAGGCTTAATTTATCATGTTTATAAACTATCTTAAAGTTTTGAAAAATATTCTTCATAAAGACATGGGATTAATGCGTCTATCATGAAGCAATATTGAATTCTTCGTCAAATAACTAAATTACGGTCGTAAAGAAAAATCAAGGCTTATTTATATTCGATGAAAGCTATAATCAAAGCAGATTTGCTGAACTCCGAGAACAATATAGCAGTTTAAGTGTGGAAATATGACTGACTCCATCAAAAGCCAGGCAGGATTAAATCCTGACGACAGTTGACTTGTCATCATCGGCATGATCGGAAGAGAGAAAGAGAAAGAGGAAAGGGGGTAGATGGAGAGAGATAGATAGATAGATAGATAGAGATAGAGAGAGAGAGAGAGAGAGAGAGAGAGAGAGAGAGAGAGAGAGAGAGAGAGAGAGAGAGAGAGGGGGGGGGTGGGAGCATAAAAGACGATCTGAAGCAGTTTCTTGAAGCCTCCATTATCACGATTTTACGGTTTATCTTATAGTGTGTAAGAAACATAGCTCTTTTCTTTTTGTTTCTTTCTTTTCTTTGTTTGTTTCTTTCTTCCTTCTTTCCTTTCTTTCTTTCTTTCTTTCTTTTTTTCTTTCTTTTTTTCTTTCTTTTTTTCTTTCTTTCTTTTCTCTCCTTTTTCCTTCTCCGGCTAAGTTGACTGTCCTCTTTGCGATCTTTGCTTATAGTAAATACTGTCGTTGACTCACATAAGGCTTGGATTTAACGCTAACAAATTCATGACCTCCGCATCAAGACTTTGATCTCTCACAGCTCATCTTCTTTATAGGGAACTTAACTCCTTTTGCAACTAATCTTGACCTGGTAGACCCAGTAGAAGGAAGCACATGTATCAGAGGAAGGGGACTACCCGGGTGTTGATAACTGGTTCCACTTGTTGGATCCAAGTTAAGGAGCGTCATTGTGTCATAAGGATTGTCTTGAACAAAATTTTGGCATTCCATTCACCAATATGTCACTCTGCTGAGTTACAGGAGATTTCTCACTGTAATTTCCCTGAATGCAGATCCTAGATTTTATTAGAGAGGGGTGGTAGAGGAGGAAAATTCCGAGAAAAAAAAATCTGAAGAGCAAAAAACACCCCCCCCCCCCCTCCCGAAAAAAAACAACATTTATTACATTTTACATGTTACTTTTCGGTTAATTTGAAAGGGGCATTATTTTCTGGTTTTGTCACTTAACACACAATACATAATATGCCATTTACTGAGTTACAAACGCCTTAAATAGCTTAAATTTATGATTATGTTGGTATGACCGTTTTCGTTTTGTTTCTTTGTAGATTCGCCTATATAAAGAAATACAATCTTGATGAACTTGCTTCAAATTAAACTGGTTAGAATTTTTTCAACCTGTTTTGCGTATGAACAACGAGTAAAGGAGATATTCCAGGAGGAGTGCTGCTATCATCTCACTCTGGCTTTACCCCTGAACTTTTCTTCACACTGGACTTCGTTGAGTCTATCCTATTTTTAGAGACAAGAAAAACACACTCTCTGTCGAAAAGTCTGTCTGGTTTACGGAAGAAACTGGGTAGATATTATCATATGCAACACTTCTTTGATAACACCGCACCCGACCCAGTGACCGATGTCTGGACTTTAAGAAAAGTGCCCCAGTCCTCATTTTCACTGCGCCGTTCTTTGTGGGGAGGGGGGGGGGGGGTTGCTAGAGAGTTTCGAATGGCTGAGTTGTCTAATTATACCAAACTATGTCTGTGCGGATAGAGAAGCAGAAGATATAGTTTTCAGTTCATAGATCCGGGCAGCAAAATACACCCACCGCTTTTATTAGGCCTGCAAAAAACGTTCAGTTATTGTAATTGGTATGTAGGAGTATAATTATAAGGGGTTGGAATTAAGACTCCAAGAATACCTCTGGTGGTGCAGGTATACTTGCCTCTACCATTTCTTTTCAATTAGAACAACAGCATAAACCATGCTTCTCTAAAGAGATATATTATATGTAAAATTCGCAAAAATTGCATGTTCAAAAGATTCGTTTTTCCGTCCTTTCGTCAAAAGATACCACTTCAGATTTCAGGTATGACATCGTCATAGTATCAGTCTCATCTAAATTTACAACACCTATAGAGCAACGTCTACCCAGGATGTATGATCTACCTGGTGATCTTATCGTTCGTAGTTGGGAGACCACAAGGAACTATGAAGGAGGCCGAAAACTTGCTCTCCTATATTTAAGCTGGACTCCAGGGGTGCTGAAATGCCCCTCCCCTCCCCTCCACTGTCAGCCTCCCACTCCTTGGCATTTCGTCTACACCATCCATGCCATCATTATCATAATTATCGCTCGCAATTACGATGAAGCCTTCAGCAGTGACGTTGCTAGAGGAGTTCTATATAGAAACTATAATTCATTATTTTTTTTTAAATTAAGGATTTTGTAAGGGGGGCACATTTCTGGAATTGCGTATTCAAGGTACTTAGATTCAAGATAGTATTTTTTCCAAAGCAATACAAAGTAACATCAAATAAAACTATAAATATATTTAGTGTAGAATAAAATAATATATATAAGGGAAAAAGGGAACTTTAAAAAAGGTGAAAGCTAGCGAGTTGATATTGTACTAGAATATGAGGTAAGCATTTTGGAGTTCAGCATCACCTCCATTCCCCATTATGCAAGTTCTTGGGCCCCTAACATAAGGGCTTGGTCAGAAGGTCTGGCCTATTTCTGGAAAGAGGGAATGTCTTTCGTCAGTCTTTATCTTTATCATCGAACGTCCGACTGAAAACATTTCAATGAACAAGATATGAGTATATTTTCTAAAACAATCTACTGTACATGCACAGTATAGATAAATGTATAGATTTAATATAGAAATATGTAACTTGACCGTGTTCACCGGATTTGCAAGCATATCTGAAGTTTACATCTGAAGGGAGAGTCATATCCAATACATCCCAGTAGACATGATAAACATCGTGGGGACAGAGATCTATCATGTTTCATCCCAGTCATGTATCAATAGTCATAAGAACCTTCTTTCGAATTTCCCTGTTAGCATGGCCACATGAATTAATCTGTATAATAATTTTGGGGGTCACGCCAGAAAAATAAATGAAATAAAGAATGAAAATTAACAAACAAATAACTGCCTTTGGTATGTTCAAATGAAGACATATCAAGACGAAACGGTCATCAAATGCGATCTCTTTTTTTTCAAAAGCTGTCTCATATTAAGGGAGGGGCATGCAGGAGAGGGCAAAGCAAGCGTGAAAGAGGAGCTATCCCCTTTTCTTTTCTATTTCTCTTCTGATAGCAAGCTTCCATAAGGTTTTTTGCCCCCCCCCCCTTCCTTGCCCCCGCCCTGGAAATCGTAAGCCAACTAACTCTCTTGCATGCCAAAATTAAGTTCGGTGCAGCTCCCACATCCTCCACTCTTAGAAAAGTGTACCAGTTAGAACTTCTTCTTTTTTTTTTTAATCGTATTTAGAACCTTAAAAAAAAAAAAGGGGGGGGGGGTTCTATAAAGGGTTTTTAAAATTTTGAAGAATCCCAGAAGGTTCCTTCTTTAACCAATAATGGTTCTAAAGACCATTTAGAGAACCTTTATAGGCTAATAATGGCTCTTTGAAGAACCTTTACAGGTTTCAGCTGTCAGGCTGTGGGGCAAGAAAAGGTTCTAATCAGTCCCATTTTTCTAGAGACAATCGTATACGATTAAATACCTAATCAACCTTTGATTTCTGTTAATGAACACATAAATCAACACCGGGGTAATTGATTTTCATCACTCACCACCTCCAATCCCATTATAGCTCGCTAGTTATCTGGATTTCTTGTTTCTCTTTAACCTCATTAAGAACGGTAGCATCTGTCGGACTCCCTTTCCTGATTGAATTTGTACCTTAATTTGCTCAAAGCGTTATTTTACAGTCGCTTTAAACTTTCTGGATCTGCTCGCATCATGTTAGCAAAGTTGAGCGATAAAATACCTTTCACTTTGAATATACCCAGGACATTTTGATTAAATGAAGAGGGGTTGAGGAGGAGCATGCATTTAAGGTTTGTAAAAGAAAAAAGAAAAAAGGGGGCTTATGATTTTTTAAAGATTATTTTGACGGCACATCTTGATTAAAATTTAACATACACGCGAGCATTTAATTGCTGTAAAAAGTCCGAACATTAGCGAGGTCTGCCACTAACCCACCTTAAATAGCATTTTATAAAAGAGAGATACATGAAACAAATACGGTACCACATCAAATAGTGGTGTAGCATGCATTGGACCAGATACTGAGGGGGGGGGGGGGGGGGCGTTTTTATTCGCTGACTGAAATTTGACTGAAGATTATCGGGTGAGGTTGCAAGGGGGTCGTATCATCTCTTTTATATTCCTTTCCCTCTATCCGTTTCTAAACTTACTTTCTTTTTCTTTTATAAATCTTTGCCATTCGGTTGGGGGCATATGCCCCACTGAGCCCTAAGTAACTGCGCCACGAGAATTACAGCCAACTCTTAATTTCCTGAATTAGATTCAATTGAACAACCTCCTGCAACAATACTTATAAAATGACCTTTGTAATTTGTTACCGTGATATTCTTTATTTTAATGAACTAGATCAATGGTTACGAAGATGATGATTCATTCGGCGCCTTTCTTTCTTCAGACGGTGGATATCTCTTAAAGAGTAAACCATAATTGGAGGTGTCACAAGATAATTCCGATAAAACACATCTGTGCTGTTTAATTATCCCATTTTGATGCAAACCGTAATTTTACCACGCGGGCACTTTAATGACTGCAGGATAAGACAGTCCTGATGAAAAAATTTAAACAGAGCCGAATGTAACTTCTCTAATTTCTAGGAAACTCGAAGTCACGCGGCGCAAGTCTCGTTCTTTCAGATAATCCAAGGCGAGTGAGAAATGTCCATTAATATGCAGTTTCCGTTTATCAAAATTATGAATATCCGTAATGAACAATGACCGCAGCTAGCAAAAAAAAAAAAGGTTAAACGATGACCAC
>CM057160.1:6681131-6741017 GCA_029962745.1 Echinometra lucunter
AACATTTAATAGTTTTCAAGAATAAACTGGAATCAAACGAAAAATTGAGAATGGCATCTACACTTAAAGTTGCAAACCATTCAAAACTTTACGATCGGACATATTCTCACGCTTTGAACCCCCCCCCCCCCCCCCATCTCATCTCGCATTTGGGGGAATACCTTATAAATTGAATGAAGTTGATATGTAATATACACTCCATAAAATGCATTGTACATCACGTGAAAATCAGATACACGTGCCAGATTCTCTCAGCCCATGCCCAGACACCACGCTCAGACATAAACATCAACAATGGAAATTTCCATGACTGGTCAAGAGCCACATGTTGCGTGTTATTAAGAGTGACATGTACATTGACTCCACGAAAATACACACACTGGTGACGCACACAAAATCCAGACACATTTCATCATGATTTTTCTGTCTGACTCTCTCATCTTCTCTCAAATCCCGTGGATTCTGCACGTAAGTATTGCCTCCGTCGTTCTCTCACTCTCCCTTTCTCTCCAAGGAGCGTTTCTCCTTACTCTCTCATATCTCCGAATTGACATGCATTTGACCTAAACGCACCCGTACGGGTGCGTAAAGCGAACTTTTGATGTATATTCATGAGCCGTGGCGCGTGATAAACATGGCGCGCTGACGTCATAAGCAACATTCGCGGAGACTCCTCCTCCGGAGCTTCCTGAAAAATACATGATCGCGTACCATGGATGACCACATTTTGAGAGGCTTTTGGGCTCTAATCGGCGGAAAGAATGCCGATTTTCGTTCGCTTATAATTTTGCTGTAAAATGGATTTACAACATCAAATTTAGCAGTTGGTAAGAGTGAAATTTTCTCTTTCAATTGAATACAGTCATAACACGTAATTCAAACCCGATCCGAAGATAGAAATTAGGTCCGGACACCCTACTATCACTCCTATAAATACAGCCAATTAACAGCCTGTCTGATTGCTTTAGACACAACTCAAGCCAAACAGCTTCCTCAAAATGGACAACACTATCAAAACTGACCTGACTCACATTCAGGGACTTATGAACAAACAAAACAATACCCCTTCCAATAGCCCTGTCAATATTTGTGTGATACAGATTATATCCCTCCAAAATAAAGTCTTCCTCACTCAAATCTCTAAAGTGTTTTGGCTTTGCCTCGGTGATTGCAATAATATCTGGCTTCTCCTTCAAAACAAGAGCTTTTAATTCAGACATTTTGTTGCGTAATGAGTCTGCATTGGTGTACATACATTTCAGGCAAGAAAACAGCTTAGACTCTACTAAATTATTTGAACTTTTAGAACA
This sequence comes from Echinometra lucunter, assembly GCA_029962745.1. Lineage (NCBI taxonomy): Eukaryota > Metazoa > Echinodermata > Echinoidea > Camarodonta > Echinometridae > Echinometra > Echinometra lucunter. The sequence continues at coordinate 6,682,442 of CM057160.1, forward strand.
TTTTTTAGGAACAACAACACAAGAAAAAGAATTATTTACAGTATTTACAAAAGCAGGCCTCCGCAGAGAGCCATTACTGCAGGACTTCGGGTCCTGAGCCAACTGGGCGAAAAGCAGGGGTGACCTGCACAATCTTCCCACGGCTTATCTTGAGGTTAGACTCACCAGAGTCCTTCCTTTGTTTCAATTCATCACGGAGCTTCCTATTCGCAACGCGCTGCTGGTAGGTGAGATCTGGGGTCACATACACATTCTTCAGTACTACATCAGAACTCTCACGCAATTTAGAGGCCTGTGACAACACACTTTTCTTCGCATTTTTGTCTGCAAATGAAATTCGAAGCAGACGAGACTTGCCACCGGCCACTTTCTTGCCAAGACGGATTGGCTTTTGTACTACAACTGCATCAGGGACATTCAGCTGTTGGAGGATCGATTTAGTTTGATCAAAATCATGGGCAACACGAACCTTAACATCTTCAGATTCAGACTCTGGGACATTGTGGAGGATCACATTACGTTCTCTCTCGGCCTGATCTTTACTTTCATCCATGTACTTCTTAACTTTCTCCTCAACAAGTGCATCAATATTCTCAACCTTGTTAGAAGTCTTTTCTAACATCATGACATGAGAAGTCAGAGCATCAATCTTCTTGACTAGTTCACTAATGAGATTTTGCATGGCCTCGACAGAGGGCTCATTCTCACGTGCACGATCTCTCTTCACAGACACGCTGACCTTTGAATGGCAATCACTACAGAACCACATGAGGTTGGAGGAGCTGCGGTTCATTAAGCGATATTCTGGGGCAGAGATATTGGAGTACCTTTAGAATGCAACGCCACACACATTTTTAAACAGCGCCATCTAGCGGCCAGAGAGAATATTTTTAAGTGGGAAACGTATCCTACAAGCATGACAAGTGGGTAGGAATATGTAAATCATGGGTACATAGACTTAGAACCATTCCATCAACCAGTATTCATACCTATGTAAGTACGCCGACAGCATAATATACACAGACACCAACGACCAACGCCCAACGACCAAATACGCTTGAATATAAAAAGGGAAAGCTCAATGTTCACTGATGACATACTAAATACACAAACGACATAAGCAAAATGCAACTTATATTCTTGAACACTGCCATCTAGTGGGCAATAAACGATGTGGAAATGATTGTGGTGCCGAGGATAAGAAGCCAACGACCAACGACCATCGACCAACAATATTTTACATATATAGAACTGGGGCACAGAAACCAACGGCCATCACATAATCTACAATTAAATAGCCAACGACCAACGACCATACACATGTAATGCAAAAGCCAACGACCAACGACCAACGACCAACAATGTTTTACATAGAAAGCAATGGCCAACGACCAACGACCAATGACCATCGACCAACAATGTTTTACATAGAAAGCAATGGCCAACGACCAACGACCAACGACCATCGACCAACAATGTTTTACATATATAGAACTGGGTCACAGAAACCAACGACCATCACATAATCTATAATGAAATAGCCAACGAACAACGACCATACACATATAATGGAAAAGCCAACAACTTCCAACGACCAACGACCAACAATGTTTTACATATATAGAACTGGGGCACAGAAACCAACGACCATCACATAATCTATAATGAAATAGCCAACGACCAACGACCAACGACCATACACATGTAATGGAAAGGCCAACGACCAACGACCAACGACCATCGACCAGCAATGTTTTACATATATAGAAGTAGGGCACAGAAACCAACGACCATCACATAATCTATAATGAAATAGCCAACGACCAACGACCATACACATATAATGGAAAAGCCAACGACCAACGACCAACGACCAACAATGTTTTACATAGAAAGCAATGGCCAACGACCAACGACCAACGACCATCGACCAACAATGTTTTACATATATAGAACTGGGGCACAGAAACCAACGACCATCACACAATCTATAATGAAATAGCCAACGACCAACGACCAACGACCATACACATGTAATGGTAAAGCCAACGACCAACGACCATCGACTATCATCACACATATGAATGCTATTTCAGAAGTAGATCACAGAAACTAACGACCAACGACCAACGACCAACGACTATATACATGTACATGTAATTAAAAAGCCAACGACCAACGACCAACAGTGTTTTACAGATATAGAACTGGGGCACAGGAACCAACGACCATCACATAATCTATGATGATCAAAGCCAACGACCAACGACCAACGACCATACACATGTAATGCTAAAGCCAACGACCAACGACCATCAACCAACAATGTTTTACATATATAGAACTGGGGCACAGAAACCAACGACCATCACATAATCTAAAATGTAGTAGCCAACGACCAACGTCCATCGACCACCAGTCTTAAAAAATATTGTAGTACTGAATTGGGGTACAGAAACCAATGGCCAACGACCAACGACCATCAAGTATGATAATTAAAAAGCCAACGATCAACGACCATCGACTATCACACATATGAATGCTATTTCAGAAGTGGATCACAGAAACTAACGGCCAACGACCAACGACCATATACATGTACATGTAATTAAAAAGCCAACGACCAACGACCATCGACCTATAATATTTTACATATATAAAACTGGGGCACAGAAACCAACGACAATCACATAATCTATGATGAAGCCAACGACCAACGACCATCGACATCCAGTTTTACGAAATATTTTAGTATTGCATTGGGGTACAGAAACCAATGGCCAACGACCAACGACCATCGACTATCATCACACATATGAATGCTATTTCAGAAGTAGATCACAGAAACTAATGACCAACGACCAACGACCAACGACCATATACATGTACATGTAATTAAAAAGCCAACGACCAACGACCATCGACCTATAATATTTTACATATATAAAACTGGGGCACAGAAACCAACGACAATCACATAATCTATGATGAAGCCAACGACCAACGACCATCGACCAACACTGTTTTACATTAACAAATCTTGGGCACAGAAACCAACGGCATCGACCAACACTGTGTATTATTAAAGAAGATAAGTTGGGCAAAAATACCAACAACCAACGGCCAACGATCATCAAGTAATAAATATATAGCACTGATTAAAAAGTCAACAATTAACCAACGATCGTCGACCAACGATGTTAGTGGAGCACAAAAATATATTAAATTTAGAACGAAGAACATAAGCCAATTATGAATCACATTTAATATGCTTCGTTTTAATAAAAATTATTTTACTTGTTTTAGATAGAGATATTAAAAACTATACATGTATAATGTTATATTTTTGCTTAATTATATCACTTTATACATTGCTGAATTTGTCCATTTATATCCGTTTTAATTTTCCTTCTTGTAATTTTTTTTGACTATAGCTTTTTGTTATCATTTTTATTAGTGATAAAAATAATAACTCTTTTTCAACCGGGATAGCCACTTCAGCTATCAGCTGATCTTCCAGCGGGTCCTGCATAACATAATGTTATTATTTCGTTTTTCCATCTTATATGCAAAGCGGCTTGCTAGGACCCAACATGCCCGGTTTTATGATGTCTCGTTATCATCCTGTAAATCTTTCTGACTTGATCTATTATTATTTCATTTTTATACAGTATTATATTTAATTTGTACTTCTTTGGAACTATTATTGTTGTTTTATTCTTTCGTTATTATCATCAATATTGTTTTATTGATGTTCATTTCAATTTTTTCTTTTGCATTTTTAGAACGAGACATTATATACCATATCATCATGGCCTTATATAGAAATTTTTTTTCTTAGGAGGTGGGGAGGCAAGACGAGCAAAAATTTTTAAAGGAGCTCAAAAGCGAGGGAGGAAATGGGATGAGGTAGATATGACGGCCCTTTTGCATTTTTTTTGGGGGGGGGGTATTTTTTTTTGTTTTGCATTTTTAAAAGTGAAATTGAAAGGTTTGGTGCATTCTTTTCTTGGATTTTGTGACAATTTTTATTTTAAAAATGGTAAGTATTTTTGTGTTGTATAAAAATGATATCATATAATGCCTTGTTCTGTAAATAGATATTTTCATGATACGGGGGGGGGGAGGGTTGCAAGATGCCTAATTTTTTTTTGAAGAAGCTCAAAAGTGAGGGGCAGGGCGACTCGACTGAGGTTGTCATGACGACCCTTATGCATTTTATTTTTTGCATTTTTAAAGTTAAATTGAAAGGTTTGGTGCACACTTTTCTTGGATATTGTGACAATAGGTAAGTTTTCAAAATTTCTGGGTGGGATCAACTGCTCCCTACTCCCCTCCTGCATATGGGCATGCACATTATTACTTTGTTTATATAAAATGTCGACTTTTCATCTCTGCTTATACTGCCAATAAAATGCAGAGGCGGACATGGGGTATTGAGAAGGGGTGGAATTTTCCACACGGGCGGCACAATATTTTGGCTGGAAGGACGCGCGAAGTATAATGGTCTGTAGGCCGGTTGATATAGGTTGAGTGTGCCGCTCCCATCAAACCCCCAACCGAAATTCATTCCCTTGTCCGCCTCGGCCAGTAATAGAAAGAAATGAGTAGGAATCGAATACTAAAATTATGACATCAGAAGATTTAGATGTAAATAAGCTTTGCAGAGAATGTGAACATGCACAACGTTTTAACTATCATGCTGCATTACTTCTATTATAGATTTTCACTTGGTTGCAATATGAGTGTAGCTCCGTTTAGTATAATGTTATCATTTTTAGTGTAATGTATTTCAACTTGCAATTTAGGTTGTTGCCTTCCCTATACTGATGGTGCCGGGAGCATTAATTTTGTATGTTTCGTTGTAGAACAATTTGTTTGGTCGCTTTTTTGATGTATATTATTTATGTCTACCAGGGTTTTATGTATGAATATTTATGACACTATCAGTAGAAGCATTTGAAGATGGTTATGTCAAAATTAGGAAGGAAAGGTGAGAGGTGTTTATGATCTCTTATTCTTCTCAAAAATTTTGACTGTCGGTAATTTTACCGAAATACATTTTTAGCCAAAAGGGTGAAAAAATAATTGATTCATTTTGAATAGTGCCGACGCTCGAAATCCAACATGCAACACTCCCTGCGCATAATGCATTATCATCGCATTATGTATATAACTATATCATTCTTAATCATAAAAATGAGGGGAATTATAATATTTTCATTCGGATGAGGTCAGTAATAGAAGCTCCTCTGACGCTCGGCAGGTGATTGGCAGATCTAGGTTTAATAAGAGATGGTGTTACGCTGTATCTATACGAGATTATTTTGATTCTGGTTTGTTTTTAGAGCCCCCCCCCAAAAAAAAAAAAAAAAAAAAAAAAAAAAAAAACAACAAAACATATTCAAGTCATACCCACAGATATTGACAACCTCCTGTATCTGCCCCTAATCCGGCTGGTAGAAAATGTCATTTCATGAGATATATCTGTTGCAAAAGCTATATTCGTAACATAAAGAAGAAAATCAGTGTGATGTCCAAAAGTCTTCTGGGGGAGTCACATACTTAAGAAGAAGGAGACGACGCGGAGGAGGAGGAGGAAGAGGAGGAAGAAGAAGAAGAAGAAGAAGAAGAAGAAGAAGAAGAAGAAGAAGAAGAAGAAGAACAAGAACAAGAAGGAGAAGAAGAACAAGAAGAAGAACAAGAAGAAGAACAAGAAGAAGAACAAGAAAAGATTATTTCAAAAAATAAGGAATTAAAGAAAATATGTTTGTCAAGTTTAAGAATATGTTTGAGAGGATGGTATTTGTTGAGGGGGAAGTTTTTTTCCGAAAAAGCACGCCAAAAAAAAAAAATAATAAATAAATAACTCGAAAAGGGACCTGTGTGATTTTTGACCGGGAGATAAAATTTGTTTATAGAGTGGGTATGGAAAACATACAGGTGGTCACGCATGTTTGTTTACAGTGATTCTGACTTCCCCTCTCCTCCGTAGTCCGATCTGCTATGCCTTTGGAACCCTACATTTGGGTGAGATTTTCCTGTTATTATGACTGCATGTATTCCTTGAGAATAGAAGAGTTTGAATTGTCAACAGAATGACTCATTAGATTACGGGATGAAAGTCTTTAAGCATCCTCAAGTTCATTGGGATCTCAAACGATCTTACCAATAATTATATCAAACAAACTAGTCCTGAATTGAACTCTTATCTCCCGGCAGTTTGTCTTTCTTTGTTTTCCGAGTAAGCTAGGCAATATAGCTGGCATCTCCTTCCATAGGAACTTTCAGATGTCATGTAAAACAGGCAGGGAAAATCATGAAGTTTATTTCATCATTTTTACCCACATTTACCCTTTTAACATTCAACATTCAAGGCAGTCCCATTCCCAGCAGCCTACCCCGCCCCCCTGTCTGTACCCCCTTCTCTTTTTCTATCTCTCTCTCTTTCTCTCTGTTTCTCGCTCTCTCTTACCCCGTAATAGTAACTTTTATTTTTCACACTTTTACATGGGCACAAGTTACGCAACCTTTACCATACCAGTAGCATTTGCACAATAGAAACTGACTTTATACATTTTGACTAGTGGCCAACTAAATGGAGACAGTATTAAAGCAAGGAGGTTACGAGTATGTAGTGCCTCCTTTCTATAACAAAACACCGTGTTGCACTTCTGTTTCCCCTTCTATCGTGACAGAAATATTAAATATGGACACATTTCAACATTTCATGCAAAAATGAACATCGTTAAGAGAGACGTTAAAAGAAATATTTATTCCAATAACAGCTAGCCTAATGATACTAACAACATTTAGGTTGTAATACTCAGGCTAGCTATAGATCTACCAATATTGCTCTTTATGCGGGCCCAGCAAATTATACCCTAGCATTGCCAGGTGCCCATGTAATACACCTGGGTCGAGAAGGAAAATGTGGGCAGAACACCACGAGGGAATCTCGGAAAGCAAAAGCCTTTAAACTAAAGCACTATAATGATTATACCAATGTTCTCCCATGAGCACCGTGTCTCTTCCATTGACAACCGGACTGTACATAGTGAATTATTTGTGACCATATCCCATCAAAATACAATTTTCGATGGGTAAAAATATCAAAATTGCTTTATATTTTCTAAAATTTTTTACTAATACATTGTATAAAGTGATGTGCTTTTATAAACTGTATTATATTTCTATAGCAAAATAATTGAAATGTTGTATGACATTGATCACGTTATTTATGCTAGTCAGCACAAAACCCACAAAACTAGAAGTAATATTCAGCATATTGATATACAGGACCCGGACAGGATTGTGCTGATTGATTCCATTCGGTAATATCTGAAAAGAATTACCATGGCAGCCAAACTTTGACAGGTCTGAAACCATTGATTAATTCCGATTGAATCCCTATTCACATTAGAAGAGAAAGCTTACATTTTGGGTGTAGTGTTCTTTTATTTTGGATTATCTTATGTGCACACAGTGAAAAGAAAACAACCTCGTTTCGTATGCAACGGCATGCACATGTGGCCAAATAGTCTTTTCAGTAAACCTTCAGTAAGAAAATGATAAAAAATACATACATACACAAGTTTGAAATGGATTCCGAAAAGCGTGTTCGGTAGCAGAAAGAATACTTTTTTAATCATCACAAGATATTATTCAAATGGTTTGACCTTACGGCAAACTCATTTTGTCCTTTTAATCAATGAGTTTCACTTGAAGGTCTGAAAATAGAAACTACACTGGGAAATTGACAGTCGTGAGTGCTGTACAGTGTGCGATAGTTCGAAGTTTCTGTAACGTTACATCGCATAAAATCGCCCAGTTACAAGTGCTTGAGGAATGCCATTACCCCCAAACCCCAAACGGATCTATTCTAGGGGAATTTCTGTTAAAAGTAATTTCATTTTGATATATTTCAACTATTCACTATTTTGTTATATTATATGTTGTAATTTGGTCTATTACATGATTATTCACAATGAAACAATACTGATCAGAGAATGAGAAGTGAGAAAGAAAACGAAAAGAAAGGGGAGAATGAGACCAGTTAAAAAAAAAAAGAAAAGAAATTTGGATGAAAAGAAGAGAGGAATACTAGAAAGAAAAAGGGGAAAAGAGAGAAAGATGCAGGATAAAGGGAGAGAGAGAGAGGGGAAGAGTGAAATTGGGATGAGAAAGGTAAAACCCAAAAAGAAAACAAAAAATGAGTGTACGTAGGCCTAAGAAAGAACAATTAAAAAAATCCCATTCCTCGATCATTTCCCCTATCTGATTTCTTCTTCCCTTCTCTCCCCCCTCTCTCTTTCTCTGTCTTCTTCTTTTCTCCTCATTTTTCATACTCTCTTTATTGGCATCTCTTTTCATGATATAATCTCCGTATAATCTTCAATTAGGGGACCATTTCATGACAGTTTCTACTAACAACTCTTATACGCTAAAACATATGATTGCCTGAGAGGAAATTGATCAGTAAAGGATGAAAAATAATAGAGAACACAGAAAATAGCATAAAGAAAAAAAGAAGAAAGGAAGACGAAAAAAAAAATATAAGTTAACAACTAAAAAACAAATTCACAGCCACAATATAATGGACTGAAAATTTTATACTTAACAAATTAATATTCTGATAAGAGAAAGAAAACGAAAAGGTAGAAGAAGAAGAAAAAAAAATCATAAATTGCACTTACAAACAGATAAATTAGAATTGAATTACGTCCCCCCCCCCCCCCCCCCCCGTGTGTTCTTGAAGTAAAAATCGCATCCTACTCGCAAAATTAACTCGTTGGCGATCGTTGGCGGCATTCAATACAGCTCGCCAGTTTACGCGTGGTGGTCGTTGGCAGTCGTAATAACATGAGGTTAGTGTTTTCACTGAGCGCCCTCAGCGATTTTAGTAAGTGCTGTGATACCCATATAGATGGTGATACCGTCCTCTCCCCTTCTCTTTTTGTCTTTCATTATCCCCTGACTACATACGGACCTGTACCTACGGACCAAAGACTTCTTTTTTTGGTTGTTCATGTTCAAATCACGCCCTCTATGGCGTGGCGTTGTATTCTAAAGGTAAGCCGAGATATTACCACAACTCTGATGGACCCAGCCCTCACAACCCTGGCACAAGACAGCACTGTCACTATCCATCACAACCTCTAAGCATTCCAAACAAAAATCTACTCCAGCTGAGGCTGTATAATTCGAATCAGCTCTAGACGACTGGCTCTTTCCCTGGGCCTGGCTACCTCTTGCAGAAAAGCTTAAGCGGTCGAATGTCGGGCAGTTTACTCTAGACCTATCCAAGTGGAGCTCCGCTGCTTTGCGGCGGAGCTCCGTGGAGTTAGATTCACACAAGTGACGATGAATACAGCCATGACCACTGATGACAGCACGCATACCATGCGTACCAACCCCTATCATGCCTATTCCCCGGGTTTGCCTCCCAAATACCTAACATGCCTAAGGCTATGCAATACATAATAGGCCTATCCAACTTTAGAACCCATACTAACGTTAGGCATACAGGCATGAAAGGATGATCTTCCAGCCTAACTTCACACTGCCTCGCACACAAAATTCATGCAGTTCCACGGTATACAAATTAGCATTGTACATGAAGTTCCCATATTTCGCAGTGAACGAAAACGGGAGAAAGCACAGATTTAGACACTGTTTTCTCTCTCTTCAAGTGACTTTTACTACTAAACAGTGATATCCTCGTAAGAGGTTTATTCTCATCTACATTATTTACTACGATAGGGTAAAATTAATTAACGGATTTTAGAGATTGAAGGCGATTTTTCCCTAATTTCATATACGATCTGCGTACCATTTTGCGTGGCTAGAGGAAAAGGCCAATTTGAGGAAGATATCATCATAAGGAGTTTTATCCAATGAAATAATTTAGATGAATTCAGGAGTAACTATGTAATTCTATGAAATAAAATTATTTTTATATGATCTAAATATATTTTTTACAATTTCATTATCGTATTTTAAAGTAAAAAATATCAATAAAATAATTATAAACTGTATTTTAGTTTTCATTTGACCGGAAGTGAATTGCCAAATGAAAACAAAGTTTCTCGACATTCGTCGCCAGTGAAGACGGAAAAAACTCACATAATTTATTTCTCTGATTCAGAATTATTTGTAAAGTTAAAAATAAAAAAAAAGAATATGGATATGCTCAGTAGTTGGTGGGGCGGAAAGCCGGATAAGAAAACGACGGAAGAAAAAACTGCAAAACAAGATGCCAATGGGGGAGAAGTTGAAGTCAAGGATGCACCAGATTCGCCTGACACAGCTGCAACGCCAGCAGACACGGCTGACAATGCCCCCGTTGCAAACACAAGCGAGGGCTCCGTCACCGAGAAGAGTGAGAAAGAAGCCAGTAACAATGCAGGAGCGAATGACTCTTCCAAGGGTGAAACCAAAGGAACTGCAGCGCCTCTTGGCGGCTTGACCAAAATGACTAAAGAAGAAGCAGCTGAAGCTGCAGAAGCAGCACTTAATTCTGCATATAATTTTGGCAGTGAGTGTACAATCATGAGTGACAATCAATGGAATGAATTCAACATGAACGAGAATCTAACGTTAGACTAGAAAATTTGCAAGTTTATCTTTAACTTCAAGTTCAAGTTAAACATGTTTCTCTGTTTTATTTTTATGTATTGACATGGTTCATGAATAATAGAAATTCAGAGTCAAAGCCATGTAAAAACAATATCAAGCGTGTCAAAAGTTGTCATTTGTTTGTACTTTGTAAATAATTTTGATTTCCTTATGCCATGGGTTGGAAAAAAGCAGATTGAGTTTTTTAAAGTCAAATACTAGTCATTGTTGCTTTGATAGCTAGGAAGACAACATACAAGATAGTAACTGGTAACTTGACTGCAGAAACAACTGTATTTTTGCAGTAGATCCGGTAATAAAGGTAATGATAAAGATATTTTATTCAGATTAGGAAAGAGATTTGCAACCTAGTTTCAGGAGGTTTGCCCTTTCAGCATTTGAGATTTGAAAAAACAGGAAAAATAAATAATTATTTTGAGCAAAGGTGAAATAAACTTTTCAAATTTTTATCCCCACATTAGCAATCTTACTCTTGGATTTCCTTGCAGGCAGCTGGCCATTTGTAATTCTTGAATGTTTCTTTGTCTCTTGAGAATGAATGCTTGTCTGTGAATGTTCTCTATTGTCCAGGTTGTAGATAATTAACTATAAAAGTTAAAAAGAGTAAACTGGACTTAATTTGATTATTTATGAATATTTTATGTCACATTTTCTTTGTGATACATGTACAAGATTCATGTAATTTATAAATGACTTTTTTTCTTTATGTTAGCATATCTTAAGTTTTGTTTTTGATTTTGCAATATAACATAAATTAAAACATATGCCATTGGCCCTTCACAACGTAATTAGCATTATAGGCTATCACAAATCAACAGCACTATCACTTCCACTGCTGCAGTGAGGGAAATATTAGTGTTTCCATTATATAGGCCATGTTTTCTTCAAATTCTGAAATTTACTTTTCTTCATCTTTTTGGAAGCAAACTACAGAAGATATACACTGTTTGCTTTGTTTTTAATGTCCCCTAAGAAGTTAGCCTAAGTGGTAGTTTTTCTTCATTCTTCTTTTTTTTCTTTTTACCTTCTTCTCCACTTTCAAATCTGAGCTTAACTAGTATGGCCCTTCATTATCCAAACCCGCCCCCCCCCCCCCCACACACACACACATGCACACACTTATGCCTACTTGTAACATGTAAGCTTTGCATAAGAAAAAGAAAAGGAAGAGGAAAAGAAAAGGGAAAAAAAGACAAAAGCTTGTGTGTACATGTATGTGGTATAGATGATAGTTCTTTCTTAGGTATATTGGTCCACTACTTATGAAGATTAAATCAATTGTTGAGTAATGATTGAAGAACACTTAGAACAGCATGATACAAAAATAAATGGAACAATTTCCTTGATAAAAATAAGATGACATAAATAGATATGATCAGGTAACATGTAATGAAAGATGCTAAAGCATGGTAGTACATGTATTTTTTTTCTTTGTTCACTACAGTCAGTTGATCACCTTCAACAAACTTACATACATATATATGTGTTGAAAATGTTAATTTGTATGTCTGCATCTCTCAGATTTACCACCTTGTTATCTATCATTTTTGCAGGCTTTTTGTTCAAGAAGGTGTCGGATACAGCATCCAAAACAGCCACCATGATTCAAAAGACTGTTGAAGAACAGGTGCAGATCTTTATTATTGTTGTTGTTGTTGTTGTTGTTGTTGTTGTTGTTGTTGTTGTTATTATTATTATTATTGATTAATTATTATTATAGATATCATTATCATCATCATTATTATTATTGTTGGTTTTGTTGTATGTTGTTGTGAATAATGTTGTTATTCTTACATTCTCATTGGGGGGGAATACCATATTTGGTTTTTGAGCTCTCAGAATAGAATAACGAATCTTTCAAGAAGAATTTCTTTTCTTTTTCTTTTTCTTTTTTCATGTTTTGCATTTGCCCTTTGTTATGATGTCTATAAATCATTAGTGAAGATTCATACTGACATGTATTAATTAACATCATTATTTTCACCATTACTACTGCTACTACAACTATGACTAATGTTATTGTTATTATTCACAGATGCTTTATATTCTTGTTCTGTTAATTCTTTTATCCTTGGGCAGACAATAGTAGGAGATTTTTCTAGAGAACAGAAGAAGTTTGTTACAGAGAAGCATTCCAAGAGATCTGAAGCAGCTGTACCTCCATGGGTCGGATACAATGAGGAAGAACAAATGAAGGAGCAAATCCTTGCACTGTCACTGGTATGTATCACCCATATGGAAACACAACTATTAACCCATGTAGCATATTCAAAATTCAAATTCAAATTCAAATTCAATTTGATTTCAGTTTATTATAGCATATTCCAAATTCAAATTCAAATTCAAATTCAATATAATTTAATCCATTAATAAAGAGGGGAAAATATATTGCAGTAGTCCAAGGACTAATAGTGCAATGTTTACATAAAATTGGCATTAAAAATAGAATGCTGGCAAACAAGTGAAATTGTTCCAAAATTATTGAGAGAGAGATGTGTGACACAGTCATGGGTAAAATCATGAACCTTCAAATAGTTACCATCTTCAAAGATAACTTCAGTTGTGGTCATGCATTTACAATTTATGAATGTTCAATGACAGTACCGGTATTAACCCATTCGTGACAGAGGTCCACATTTTGTGGTTTGGCCTAATATTTTTTCAATTGATGCAAAGCCCTAAAAATCATACCAAATACATGAGCAGAAAGAGCAAAAAATTCTACACAAACTGTGCCCATTTTGGTTGCGTCAATATTCGTTGATTGATGCTGAACATTTTTCAAAGGAAAATAAGCATTAAAATCCTTAAATTGGCAATGTGATAGAAAGTTTAAAATCACTGTTTTCCCCTGCAAATTGGCAACTTTTTGACTTCTCATCGTAATTTCTGTCAATTTATATTCATTTCAGATACATGAAGTTTATAAGAAAATGTAGCAATAAAGTGAAAATGTTGGTGTTGCCAATTTGAAGAATAGAAGCTGATCAAAGTATGCTTTAAATAATTCCTGTCACGAATGGGTTAAAAGGAACTGTCTGGAAGTGGTTAGGAAAGGTTGTAAATAAAAAGTAGTGTTTGAATGTTTGGAAATCATCAAAATGGTATCAAATCAACTCCGTCTTACTGAAAAGCTCATGCACTGCACAAAAAAGGCATATGGTTCTACACCTAGATATTTGAGCCAAAATTTGAGCTGTGTCAAGTGTGAGAGTATTTAAAGAGTCCTTTTCAAGAGATATTTCTTTCTGAATTCTAAATGTATATCACAAAAATTATTTTTCCCCTTTTCCAGAACTCGAGCTCTTCTCTCAGTAAATGAAAACATTTGCTAATACTTATTTGATTGTTAGTGTTCAGTACCTGAACATCCTGGACTTTCTTCCCACTAATTTTCATCTGTAATGTAGTCATATTCCCTGAACTCTTTTTTAAAATATATATTTGTGATATTGTTGTTTAACATTCATTTGAATGAATTGTCATTTCTGGTTTTTTGCATTTTTACAAAATACAAACAACAATGTATCTTGTCAAAGACACATAAATAAAAGAATGGCATCCTTGAATTACTGTAGTCAAACAAGTCACTAGAAGCTGGCCTAAACATCACATTGTAAGCCAAAAGGATTTGTGTTCATTTTATGTCAAGTACTAGAAGGACTGCCAAGTATCTCAGAGCAGTAGTTGCATTTTGGCATCAGTACGATATTGTCTATATCCATGTATGAAATTACAAAGACATAATTGCAGAAATGTATGTGTCTGTCACTTACAATTAAAAAAGAGTCGAAGCCTAATACTTGTCTGTGGTATAGTGATATATACCTTTACATGTAGATTACTTTTATATTGTGTCATGACCTGATACAGGCACAGTGCTTTATGCCTTCAGTCCAGCTTAAAAAAACTTTGTTTGGCAGGGGTATAAATGACATGGTACTCAATTGAACAATATAAAAGTAAAACTTTATTTTCTTCATTCCTTGTTCCTAACTTTATGAATCATGAATTGGATTCTAGCTCCATCATGTCATGGAGTATCACTCCCACCCCACCCCCACTCTGAGAACAGTTACATTTACATACCCTATAGGCAATTACCTCTCTGGACAGTTACCCTATGGGCAACTACCACCCCCCCCCCCCATCAACATAGGTATTGTGGTCTTAGATTAGGGTCATTTTTTATGATGGATAAAAATGTGAGAGGAGGTAATTGTCCTTTGTTTTTTCATCTGTCTATTTCTATCAACTCTGTGGCATATCTGCTGTCTTTCTCATTTGTTTTCTGCCTGAACATCCTTTTCTTTTGCTATCCCTCTTCCTCCTCATCTGTTTTCTCTTATCATGCTGCATCATTTTTGTCTTGCAGGACAAGAGAAATTTCATGAGAAACCCACCAGCTGGGGTTCAGTTCCACTTTGACTATAGCACAATCCATCCAATCGCCATGGCAACCCTCCAAGAGGACAGTAATCTACAAAAGATGAGATTTGAGCTGGTTCCAAAGAAGTAAGTTATTTAATTTTAACAATACGTTACATATCAAGGTAGGCGTGTTCAAGTAGCAGAGGTTAAGGAAAATGATGGGCTTGTTAAAACCATATTATTGTAAGTAAAATATTGATGACTATCAAGTAACAGACATTTCAACAGTGAGAGACTTTCACAGACTGTAAATGTTTTCCCAGTAATGCAATAATTTTGGTGGCATAAAACATTTGCAAATCTGTTGGACTACTCATACGATTCATGAGTTTCATTCTTGCACATCAGTTGTTTTTGTCTCGCCTGCGTAGCGGAGCGAGACATAGGTATCACTATTTCCGGTGTCGGCGTAGGCGTCGTCGGCGTCGTCGGCGTCGTCGTCAACAATTGTGTTGTACACCCAATAACTTTCTATAGCTTTAAGGTGGGATCACCAAATTTATACCAGAGGTCCATCTCTTGAAGGCGCAGGTCAAGTTCGAATATGAGTCGAATTTGAATAAGGTCAAAGGTCAAAGGTCAATGAACTTTCCATGACTGGCACTGTGCTATATTGTACACACAATAACTTTTTATACCTTCGAGGTAGGATTGCCAAATTCATACAAGAGGTCCATCTCTTGAAGGTGCAGGTCAAGTTCGAATGTGAGTTGAATTTGATTAAGGTCAAAGGTCAAAGGTCAATGAACTTTCCATGACTGGCACTGTGCTGTGTTGTACACACAATAACTTTCTATAGCTTCGAGGTGGGATCACCAAATTTATACCAGAGGTACATCTCTTGAAGGCACAGGTCAAGTTTGAGTATGAGTTGAATTTGAATAAGGTCAGAGGTCAAAGGTCAATGAACTTTCCATGACTGGCACTGTGCTATGTTGTACACACAATAACTTTCTATACCTTTGAGGTAGGATTGCCAAATTCATATGAGAGGTCCATCTCTTGAAGGTGCAGGTCAAGTTCGAATGTGAGTTGAATTTGATTAAGGTCAAAGGTCAAAGGTCAATGAACTTTTCATAACTGGCACTGTGCTATGTTGTACACCTAATAACTTTCTATAGCTTTGACGTGGAATCACCAAATTCATACCATTTTTCAAACAATAAGTTTGCCATAACACCTTAATAATTAATTTAATTTTACAATTTTACTCACATTATTATCAGTTACATTCTTTTTCACTAACATTCATTTCCTTACTTGCATGGAAATAATTATAGCTTCATAGTATTAACAGCATTCTTAGTGTTATCTGATTTCCTAGGGATAAAGTAGGCCTATACCATTATTGCATATGTAAACTGTCAGAACCACAATTCACCCCCTAAACTGCTGACAGCCTCAGAAGTCATATAGCATAGTTTTGACATGCAGTCTCTTCATGACTGCAATATGCAGGCGAGACAACGCTTGGCGTTTGCCTTGTTTTTTTTTTTTTTAAATATATAACACCAAAAACCAAACAAGGAATCCAAGTTTATCATCTTCTCCCAAAGCTAAGATGACTTGATTTGTCCTTTCAGGATATCAGAAGAGAATTTCTGGAGGAATTATTTCTATCGTGTGTCATTGATCAAGCAATCATCTCAGCTAACATCATTAGCATCTAAGTCTGGTGAGTGATATAATGCAGAAGGACTATTTTAAGATAGATTTTTTTTGGGGGGGATGTGCATGAAACATTCTTATTTGAAAATTTTGGGGGTTTTTTCCCTCGGTTTGCGTGTCTCAGATCTTCATTACATCAGTGATATTACATCCAAGTACATTATTAGTTTTAATATAATGAATACAGATATGGAAATGTCAAGCATGCTGTGTTTTACGCAGTACATTCGGAAAATGACTAAGTTGTTCAGCAGTAATTTTTGTCAAGTAACTACCCACATTTAGCAAGGGACTACCACTTGAACCAGTAAGGTGATTCATATTGTTACTGTTGTTGTTACAGAATGCGGGGCTCAGACATGGGCCCCAAATTGAACAATTTTAACACGGGGCTCAGTACATACAGATCCCAGAATTTCAATTCAGACCACCTACCCAAAAAGTTGGTGAGGAGCATTGGTTGCAAGTTATAGGAATACTGTCATCATGGCAATTTGACATTTGGAAGAAAATATTCAGATGAAAACAAGCTGATAGCAATGTAAGTCCTGTGTTTTGTTTTACTTGGCTGTTTCTTATTACACACTTGATATAATCTCAAAGAAAACTTAAGAATATCATTTGACTTCTAGGTGATGAAAGGAGAAGGAGTGGTTCTGCTTCACATTCATCAGATGAAGGTTCCTCCCTCAAAGGAGGTAAGCAATAGAAATGTGTGTTTTGATTAAGGAGGGTAGAGAAATATTTCATGAAATTCAACTGTTCTTCAAAGAAAATAATTTATCACACCTGATTTGCAAAATATGCAGTGTCACTGGATGTATGTTTCTACATGTCCCCTTCAATCATCTTCATCATTTATGAAAGTCAGCATTGTCCCTCTTACGAGAGGTGACTGACTTAATGCCCCGTAATGACACTCCTTTCTTTCAATTCTTATGGTCTCAAACATCCTCCTCATTTAGACCAATTTACTGCATTCTTTCTTCACCATATCTTTGTATATCATCATTGATATTTTCCTTTTAGATAATGATGGATATATGTCAATTCTTAAAAGATTAGCATCTTTATGTTAAATTTTTTTTTAGACTGGTACATGTATGTAAAATGTAAATGTCTGGGGGCTTGCGCAATATAGATTTGCTCACTTTCATTTTTAATCTGTCTTTCAGACAAGACTCCTCCAGTTGATGTGAAGGCTGCCCCCACAGATGCAGCAAAACCCCGTAAGTCTGAAGAGGACCAGCTTGATATCGAAACACCAGATAGTCCACCAGGGTCAGAATTCATCAGCGATGCTTTTAACTCTGAACTTGACGAAGATGATCTTATGAAGGGAATGGAACAGCTTGGAATGGACAAGAAAGGTTTGTATATTCTTGACCAGCGGGGTGTTTCATAAAGCTGTTCGTCAAGTTACGAACTACTTTACAAACAACTGGAATATGCCAAGCCAAATGGGGTTCTCAGTAATTATAAATCGCATCAGTGAAAAGTAAAATATGCAGACGCAGATTAATATTACCATTGTTTACAAACATTTTTATTGCGATCTATATTTTTGCCACAATTTAGTTGAGATAATGGGAAATGCGGTCACACTTTGTCTAAACATCAGGAAAAACTTTGGGCATCCCATTTGGCACTTCATATTCAAGTCGTTCTTAAAGTCATTTGTAACTTTAGGAACAGCTTTATGTAACACCCCCAGGGTTAAAAGTACTTTTTTTCCCTCGAGAGCTATTCTCTGAAAAAAATAGCTCCCGTTGACAATTTTACAGGAGCTATTTCTAGGCCCAAGGCCGGGAGCTATATTGAATTTTAAATGCTGATATCCTGATTTTCTCCTTGAGACTATGTGTATCTGAGTATTGGTATGATGCGTTAATGTGTGTATTGTTTTTAAAAAATTGTTAATTCTGCTGCGCCTAGATCGCGATTCATGAATTTATTACTTATTTTTGGAGCTGAAGAAAATGGTCGCCCCAAAGAATTGGGGTTTTAAGGATTTTAGGGAGCTATTTGAGCTGAGGTTGAAATCGCCTGTCTTCCCCAGGTATTTTTTACCCTGTTCATAACTGTCTTCAAATTGCTGTAGACTAGGTGAAAATACATGTAAATTTCTGTGGGGGTGTCCTGTCTATTTCAGGAGAGGACCCCAATGTCCTCAATGCAGAGTTTAATCACTGATGAGCTTGATTTTGAACAGGATGAATATGATTTGATGAAAGGCATGGAACATGTCAGAGAGTTGCGTAAACCAGGGGAGCGTTTCATGAAAGGACTTGTCGGATGTTTTATCCGACAAAGTCTGTTTTATCCGACAGTTGCCAAAGTAACGATGCTTCCCAGCCAATCAAAATCAAGGAAAGATGTCAGATCTGACAACTTGTCAGACAACAAATGTTGATGAAACACTCCCCTGATGAGCTAACAAATGATAAGGAGCACTTGCCCAGTTAGGACTAGAAAGAAACACAGCTTTGAGTGCCCTTGATATGTTCACCAGCCTGAGTTTTGATTCAGCACCACGGGAAATATATTTGATGGATTGAATATTATCAGCCCCTAATGTTATTTTCCAGGAAATGTATATACAATTATATTTTGTCAGACTGTATGTTGTGTGTTGAATATTTAAGGATGGGAATATTGAATCCAGGACTGATATATTTCAAGACAAATTTGAATTAAACAGTCATGCTCATAGACTGGTCTAGCGCCCCCTTTTGTTTGTTCTGCCTTCAAAATATCATATCATTTTCTCTCTTTCAAATTTAATCTAACTCTAGGTGAAGATGGAGGTGAAGAAGATGTACCAGAGTGGGAGAAAGAACTTCAGCAAGAACTACAGGTAATCTATTAGTCATATATTTGATAAAGGACTATTCCACATGGAAAGCACAATCAGCTAACTTCAGATTTATATTAAAAACAATCACTTTGATAGTCCTGAATAGCCAAATCCTTAAATTAAAAGATGCTAAAACAAAAAGGAATTCAAGCATCTTAGTCAGTACTGGTGTAATGCATGCTTGATTTTACAAGACATTTTTGTTATTTGAAAGTAGCACCATTTTCTGGTAATTCCGTTGCCAAGGTACATATACCACAATATCATGAATGTAAGTAGAAAATTGTTGGAATGAAAGAGTTCAGGTGAAAGAATGGTCATATTTTCAGAGTATTAAATGATAAGAAGGAAGGCAGGGTACAAAATAGGCACACAAACTCTAAATACGTAACAAAATTACAAATTGTAATTCTGTTACCCTGGAATTGCCCTAGAGAGGAACTCTACCCTTATGTGCAGTTGTTGTTTTTTGTGAGTGCAGGAAAAAAGTGACACAAATCCATGAAAATTGGAGAAAGGTCTAATAAAGGATGAGAAAGTCTTGACTTTGTAAAGTTAAACCAATCAAATGCTAAATTTTGGCAGCTCTGTGAAAACATAGAGAACTCCTCTCATTCTGCTTTTATTAAAAAAAAAACACTTAAAATCTGGGTGGATTTTCGCATGACCTTTCCACTGTATGCAATAAAGGCTTGATAAGTAACTTTTTGGTACAAGTGAGATCTGGAGGGTGTTTCACAAAGATTACATTTAAAAAGTCAAACTTACACTCAGTCCAACTTAGAGTAAGTCTAATTCACGTTGGCTGGCTAAGTCTGTTTCACAAAGTCGCTCTTTGGGTAAGAAGTTAATCATGATCTGGTACTTTCGTATGATTTTTGCACTTAACGCATGATTTGAGGTCAAACTAAATCTTTGTGAAACACCCCCTCCCCCCTTCCTTTCCCAGTCTTCTGAAGTACAAAGCAAGTATACATCCTTGCTGTAACAGTGCTAGTATTAGAGAATTTTAGTCTGCCAGTGAATATGTAAAATTGATACATTTTAGGACACTGTCAGTTC
The DNA here is from genome assembly GCA_029962745.1 of Echinometra lucunter. Classification (NCBI taxonomy): domain Eukaryota; kingdom Metazoa; phylum Echinodermata; class Echinoidea; order Camarodonta; family Echinometridae; genus Echinometra; species Echinometra lucunter. Next base: position 6,703,098 of record CM057160.1, read on the forward strand.
ACCCTAGGCGCCATTCTCTAATTTTCTTATTTTAAATGCATAACAAACTGCATGATTTAAAACCTGAAACACAAATGAGGTTTCACGGTTCTTACCCCAAGTTCACAAAGGTGATTTAGTTCAAAACTAATGGTTTAAACCCCCATTTGATATGGACTGCCATGTAAGGTTAATGTACATACTATGCTTGCAGCAGATATGAGCAGGTATTGAATCCATCATCTTCTCCAAGTCAGAAGGATGTGTGGAACCTTTTTCTACACCAGGGAAAAAATTACACGAGGGCTCGGGGCGAATTCGCCCTCGAAATGCCCAAAAGAGCCCTGGAAAACTGATCAGTATCCTACAATTACAAATTTCTTTACTTGACCCTTGAAGTGAACACTAAACCTTTAGAATCCTAACCTTAACCCTAAAAAGGTTGGAGGGTGGAATCCACCCCCCCCCCCGGACGTTTCACGCGATATGTCTGCAGCGCACTTAGATGTCGCCATGATGCTGCATGACGTTTTTCTTTAGCATCTCGATCATCTTTTGAGACCAAATTCGTGACGTCCGGGTACGCAGTTCCGAAGTTACACAGTATTTTGTACTCACATGTCGGGTCAAAAATTGCTCAAAAACGTGATTTCATGTACAAATCCAATACAAATTGCGTTTTCAGCAAAAATTCATAAATGATCAAAATCAATTAGTTTTAGTCTGGTTATGATCCAAATAGCATTGCCGATGATTTTCATTTAAAAAAATAAAAAACAAAAAATCGAAAAACAAAGAAATACATAAGTAATTTCAAAAACAATGAAGAAATTAAATTTGATTCCAATTTTATTTGTATTGTATACTTGTTAACAACACTACAAAGAGTATTTACAGCAATTATAAGACTATTTAGAACTTCATCTAGTGATTTATAGCAAAAAGTCTGATTTACGCATAAATTAGCATAATTAATTACGTAACGAATTATTTCTTAGAATTTAACTACGCAGATTGGTAGATGACGTCACTGGTGACGTGCATGCCAATTTTTGGCGCGATCGCGCGATCGACGGCCGAGATCTCAAGGGGGGGGGGGGTGGAATCTGCCCCCCAGGTATAGCATCACTCAAAAAGCCCAGCCTGGATAGGGTTAAGCATAAACTAGAAGTTATTGCATTGCAAACCCTTGGAAAACTAAACATATCTTAGACAAAACAAACAGCCTGGAGCAAATGCCTGAAGCACATTTGTTGGGAATGCATGCACCTGTTTGAGAAATTTAATGCCAGTGTATTATGAAAAGCAAATCCAGGGCGCTATAATATAAGGTACTCCCAGCACAGTTTATCATGCTAAAAAATATGCTGGTATCAAATTTAACAACAAAAAAAAAACAGTTTAGGTATATGTATTATTCACACAAAGCACTGTAAACCATCAAAACAAAAACAAAACTGCCGGCAATATAAAAAATATTTCATGTGTAGATGTACAGCAAATGGGGGGCAGTGAGTAGCTGCATCTACTGGGAAGGTCCCTCACTGTAATAACTTACCCTTGTGGGCATATGAACGATGATGCCCACAATGCTTCTGCCATTTTATTTTACATTGATCATTAAATTCTTGAGAAAATTTACCATCTCATGTGTAATTACGTTAACAAGGTTGGAATCAGCAAAATATGCCAAAAATATGTAGGGTGAGTGCTCTGTACATATTTGTATCTTTTGGACGTTTACTCTGATATGAAAATTCCTCAGGAGAAAAAAATAAAAGGTTTTGCGGGTGGCTATTACTTATCCTTACAAGAATTTTAGCAATTATTCGAAAGATATTTGACCATTTTTCATATTTCAGGAGACAGACAAGTCCACACAAACTAGTCCTGCATTAGGCAATAGTCCAGCTGGCTATTACTCTCCCATACAATGTTGCTTGAGGCCCAAACTAAAATAGAGGTGATTAGGCATGTGCATTGAATGACTGGCACATGTGCATTATGAGATAGGGATAGAAAGAACATTGCAAGGTTTTGGGCAATATAAATTTCCTTTTAAAGATACAGCTACAGTGGTATGTAGTGAAAAGGACAAAGGTATTAAAAAAAAGATCAGTGCCTAGAAATATAGCCTGACCTACCTGCCTGCTCCTGCATTTTATTTGTTATATACTGGGTGTCCCAGAAAAAGTGGAACGGTGGACATTCAATACTTTATCTTCAAAAAGTATGTAACTTTTCTACATCACTGGGTAAACCTTTGTCTACCAAAGAGAATGATACCAAGATCATTGAATTTGGTAAAGTAATTTTGATTTTATGCCCGTTTCTTAAAATACAGTAATTTCGAATTTTGCATGTTTTTTGCAACAGATGAGAGCAGAATTGTGTCGGGAATGGCCTTTCATTTGGCATGTGTATGGCCTGTTTTGTTATTGACATGCATCAATGGGCTTCCCTCAAACATTATATTATGAAAAGCCATCCCGACAAAATGCTACTCCCATCAATCACCAAATATTTGAAAATTACTGTATTTCAAGAAAAGGGCATAGAATCAAAATTAATTCACCAAATTCAATGATCTTGGTATCATTCTCTTTGGTAGACAATGCTTTACCCAATGATGTAGAAAAGTTGTATACTTTTTGAAGGTAAAGTACTGAAAATCCACCGTTCCTCTTTTTCTGGGACACCCAGTATTAGCCATTTGAAAGACATGAATACAATGTTTTAGTATTTTTTGTTTATGTATTTATTTCTTTTTCTATTTACAAAGTAAATTCTTAAACACATTACCTTTTTCTTGACATTTCTTATCTCATAAGCTTTGATTAATATGTAGGGATTCTGTCTAAGTTTCCTCATATGTTTGTCTTTGCATTTTTTAATTGGGAGGGGAGAATTCGATTAAAACCATATTCATTCATACAAGAAAATGATGATACATACTGACATTGCAGCATTGTGGCATGCATTTGTAATGTGCATTGTAAGTCATGGTGCATAGAACCAAACATGTGCAGAAGGTTGCTGTGATAATGATAGAAGTGAATTCAGGGTCCATTACATAAACTTACCATCACTGGTAACTGCCATCTATGGTAACTCCCATGGTAACATTGCTCTACAGCCAATCAAAATCAAGGTTTCCATGCAACGGGGCCCTGGTTTTTGAGGCAAATTGCTCTTGATTTCAGAAAATGGCAGGAATACAGTCATTCAAGTTTCCTATCAAGAACATTTGTGAGAAAACAGGTCTCTGCCCCCCCCCCCCCCACCACATACACTCTTTCTCTTTTAGCAACTGTTAGCTCAAAAATTAGAAGGTGCTGCTAGAAAGAAATGCATGTCTCAATTCTCAAATGACCTTATATATGAGGTTAAAAGTAAAACTCAAAATCAAAATTAAACAAATTTAGTGAAATGACTGGGATGAATAGCTGCTAGCCAGCCCGTTATAGATTTCTTAATCTTTCACTCATGAGAATCTACCATACTTTTTAAAATAACTCCTAGGAGGTGTTAGCAGAAAGTTGGCTCTCCTTGTACAGTTATAGGCTTGTTAATTGCTGTTTGTATTAATTCTCCTCTCTTTGTTTTGAAAAGTGGCCAAATGCCAAATTTAATCTCTCCTAGCATGACTTCCTCTACCAAGAGAGAGAGAGAGAGAGAGAGAGAGAGAGAGAGAGAGAGAGAGAGAGCCTGTTCATTTCTCCCCCTGTCTGTTAAGAAGTAGAAGGGCATTAACTCTGTCAAATAATGTGAGTTATTGACCTTCTGGCTCTTAGCAGATGACTGTAGTTGCACCCTTTCAACTCTAATTTGAAATATTTTCATCAATCTATTAACTCAATTGGGATTTTTACATGCATTACGTGAAGCTCTGTCTATAAACCATGTGCGGCCCGCTTTAAGCTTCAACATTTAATCCATGATTTATAGCTATTGTTATGGTATTTATACAATAAATTCCCTGAGCCTTCTATGCTGTATGCAGCAGATGTGTCTGGTCGTATAATCATGTGCTTTATTACTTTCACTTTCTGTGTGATAATAATACTTCATAAACAATTCTTACCAAGGCCTTCCCAAATAAATGGAGATAAACTTTTAAAAGAGATTCTTCATGTTGAAAATCCACGGTACTTTGTGTCTTAGGGGATGTGATTTCAATGAGGTCACACATGAAAATATGAAAATACAAAAGAATGCAATGATATATTTTTGCTTGGTATTATTTATTTCCATTCCCAAATATTTGCCTCATTGGAAAGACTTTTCAATGAGGGAAATTGTGAAAATTCAAAAGAATGCACAAATTTTATTTGTTTTGTATTATGTACTCACATTCCTGAATATTTGCACAGGTAACCACTTTTTGTGAAGTATTTATGTCAATGCCTTTGTAATAGAAAAGATTACAAATGTTAATGTAATGGAAGAGAATTCTCAGACTTTATGTATGTTCTGTATGAATATACGTACATGTGCATATTCAGAAAGAGTAGTACTTGCTTATAAGTACATAACTATTGAGTCTTCAAGAGGTTTGATATCCTTTCCTGTGAATATATTCTTTTTCCTCTTCATTAGACTAGTTTGATTTATTTTCTGAAACAGTAGCTTTACAAGAACTTATGTTTCATTAAGAATTTGGACCAAGGCCAGTATATATAAAACAACAGGAAAACGATTTTATCTGTGACTTCCTCTTTTATGCAACAAAACAAGATCTAGTTTCCTAAGCTTCCCTAATATATTGTGTACAATCAACAGCTAACCCATTGATGTTTATATATAAAGTACATGTGCCTGGGTAAAATTTTATTACCACTATGACCTTGTTAAGAATGCCTTCTGGTATCTGTTCATATTTTTTTTTTGGTTGTTGTCAATTAAACATATGGTATCATTGAATAAATAGCATTTTGCACACATATTATTTTATATTTCATTGTTTATATTTCTTTAACCTTTTCATTAAAGTGATTACACATTGGTAAAAAAAAAAATTGATATATGATTGAAAATAGAATTCTGATAAGAATAACATTAATTTAATAATTTGAGGATTTTTCAATCAAAATCAATGCAGTTTGGCTAATTTTCTCATAAAAAGTCAAGAGTTAACCAAAAAAATTGAGTATGAGGTATGACGTAAAAGTGGTTACCCAGCTTCATGCATTGCACTTGTGCTACGCGCTAGACTTTTTACAATATGTATTATACCTTGCGTGCATTTTGCTAGAATTGCGCGACAAGGTAACCACTTTGACGTCATTTTGACGTCATTTTGACGTCATTGTGGGTACCTAGTTGAAACTGGGACACAGCTGAGGGGTCAAAAATATCCTGAAATCTTACCACATTTGGGGGTTTCCTTGGCTACACGACTTTTTAATAAAATTTAGGCAGATGATTTTCTGATGATGAAATCATGCTCTTTAAAATGAACCAACATTGTTTCAGCATTGGGTACCCCCTTTAAATACAGTGTATTTCTTTAAAAACAGGAAACCCGACTTCTCCCATCAGTTACACAAGAAATGATTATGTCCTGATAAATTAGCATACATGTCAAGATCAATTCCTGCTCTTTCACATGATACCATATGTGCTATGATCCACCATGCATGAATGGATGTGAATGAATGGTATTAATTGAGTAATGTTAAAATTAACTTGTGCTAAGAAGCCATAACTAATGTAATTGTGTTTCATTACTAAAAAAAAGTATAAAGACCAAAAAACAACAAACAAAGATGATTGATCTTTCATGATGTTCTTTATTCATAATACAGTCAACAGTTTTGCAATTTGAAATGACACTGGGGTTCATATTTAGCCCCAAGGTCCTCCCTTTGAGCCTTCCTTGACATCTGTGTCCACACAAATGAAAACATAGAGGATCGATGAATGGCTTGTTGATCAAGTTCCCCAAGTTCCTTCCACTGGGCCTTCCATGACACCCTCAATCCACACAAATGGATCAATGAATGGCCTCTTGAGTTGATCACTACTCTTGTTTACAATCGCTTTCAGCATTGCCAGTTCAAGAGTGTCATAAATTCAATTTTCCCTTGCTCCATCATCACAAATGTTGTGTCACATGAAAGGAGAAGAAATTTCCTTTTTTATGATGCGATTTAGCTATGTTTATTTGATGAGATATTTGAGATATTGCTGGGGGAAATTTGCTTTTCGTTTTTAGGAAGCACAGTGTATTTCTTTGTAGCTTATCCTGTTTAGCATCCTATGATTCCTCTGTATCTATTTAACACATGGTTCAGTGTTTTCACTCAAATATGAATAGATGTCCTGCTGCAGATAGCCATATGGGCTTTTATTCAGTTTTGGGTTTTTTTTTAAATTTTCTTTTATATTTGTATGTTTTATTGAAACAAATCAAGGAAATCATGGAATAGGGGTAATATCTTTATAGCTCTGCCATTTGGCATAAAATATTCAGTAGTCATTTTAACAATGAGACAAGTAGAAAACATTAGTATGAAATCAATTTATACTTCCTCTTGGAAAAGTAATCTTGCAAAGATCTGTATGCTCCAGATCATCAAAATGTAAATTACACAGGGAGAAATGTGCTTGATACTATGTGTTGTGTTGCTGGACACACTAATAGACTACTAAATTGATCTTTGTGTGCTTCTTTGTTTTTCCTCAGCTATTTCACAGTTTCTGCTGAAAATTACTTTACTAGAAATTATGTAATTGTTATCTCAAGATTTCTTTACTTTTATTCTGCAATAATCTGTTATCCACCAGTAACATAACTCCATGTTCCTTTACTCTTAAAGGAGAATGGAACCCAGGCATCAGTGTGCTCTTAGTGAATGGAGATGACTAAGAAGAGTAAACGGTGAAAATTTGAGCAAAATCGGACAGTCTGTTCAAGAGTTATGAATTTTGAAAGTCTAGGTAATCACTATTTTGGGGATCCTCGAGTTGGCATCTTTACTAGCATCTGTGATGTCATCGTGGACAACTCTCCATTCATTTTGTGCATAAATTTTCAAAAAAATTGATTTATATGAAATTTCAAATCAGGAATCAACATGATTCTCCCCAAAGTGCTTGCAGAATTGATGTTGCCATGTCATACTCATACAATAAATCAAATGAATTTCTGTTTTTCTTGAAAATGGGGAAAATGTGAAATTCTGTGTACAAAATGAATGGAGAGTTGTCCACGATGACATTACAGATGCTGGCAAAGTTGCCAACTCAAGGATCTCCATTATAAGGATTTACTTAAACTTTCAAAGTTCATAACTCTTGAACAGATTGTCCAATTTTGCTCAAACTTTCACTGTTTACTCTTCTTGTTCTTCATTCACTGGAAGCACACTGGTGTCTGGGTTGAATTTTCCTTTAAAGCAAAGTTTTAGCATTTTCAGCTAATGAAGCTTCATGACTTCATGTAAACAATTCACTTTAAAATCAATATGAATGGTTATTATGTTCTTTTTTATATCATTCCCAGAACTCAAAATTACAATTGCAAGCATCACCCAACTTATACCATGCAATTGTCCTATTTTTGTTCCCTACACAGGACTATGAGGTTGTCGGAGAAGAGCAGAACGAGGAGTGGGAGAGAGAGATCAACAAGATGCTAGAGGATGAGGTTGATAAAGAATCATAATAGGAGATGAACACACCTAAGAGGACCAAATACTATCTCAGACTGACCAGAAAGATATATATCGACTCTTTCCTGGCTATGGTCGGCTACCAGTAACAGAACAGACAATGAACTGCCACAGTCAGCCTTTGTCACTTGCATACTGTACAGTGTACTCATACGTGTACCACATACCCTTGTAGTTGTGGCAGTTTATGGGTTTCAATCCACAGAATATTCCAGTTCATGTGAGAACTGGGTAGTTTGTGCAGAATCCTAACAAAATGGTAGAATTCAGAAGTCATTGGGTTAATCTTCTCTGTCAGAAGAAGCAAGTCTGTCACCTGTGGCTGGAATAGTCTAGATGTTGCATGAAGACGCTCAGATGGTGAGACGTATGAACCCAATGCCTGTATGGGAACCATGTAGTTTGTGTATTAAGCCTTTGGGTATGAAGAAAAATTAGAGGTCAAACGGTGAATCATCACTGATGTAAGAGAGTCCGTCAACCAGGGCTGGGATTGTCAAGATGATGTCCGGAGATATTCTGATGGTTTACAACTTGGTGCTCATCCCATGCACGAACACTGGCAGTAAATTATATGAAACAGCCCATTTCTAGCCTGCTGGGAGATGACATAATTTGTTACATGTTGTTGCTTAACCATGACAGGAAGAAATATCATTCCGCAGCCACAGCTGACGGAGTCCTCATCTTGGGGGGGGGGGGGTGAAATGAACATGAAGTACAGGACATATTTCACAAAATTACCCAAATATTGTCAGACGTATTGGACAGATACACTAGAAATAAAACCAGTCATATAATTTTTGGATTGAATCTGTCATTGGCTTGAATTAAGCAGGTGATTAAATTACTTATTTTGAAAGGTTGGAGAGAGGTTATACATGTACACTTTACCTTTATTCCCATATATATATATATATTCTTTTATGTAATGAAACGGGCTCCGTTATTCTATGACTTAATACTGAAGTCAAGGTTTGCAATAGATCTTTCTGTTTGTTTTTCTTTTGTTTGAAATATTCCCTAATGTATGAATTTGTAACTAGTCCTTGTAATTTAATAGTGTTACCATATTTCATTCAATGTAGGTTAAAAGATGGTCAATAATAAATCAGTTTTAAACTTGCCTTTGCATGTGTTAATGAGCTCAATTAAGGTCTGTAAATATAGTGCACACAAATATCTCCTGTCTTCATGAGTTGACGACATGAACTTGTAAGGATTAACGTAATAATTCTACTTCATGTGGGGTCCTATAAAGCCTTCTATTTTCCATTTTATTATATATCATATACAGACTTGCTTTCGTTTTTAATAATTTTCTATAATAGAAAAATTTTGAGAAAAAAGGTTCTTGGGTTTGCTTTTTGAGAGGTAGATAACAAGAGCCTTTTTACATAGATGTGAATTACATATCCAAATCAGAGGGAGAAAATTGTAATTATGTTACAGATGTAAGGAAAAATTAAAGATATCATATATACTGGGTAAGTTGTTTTGTCAATCAGTTTTGTAGGAAGGACCATTTTCATTCATTTTACTGTATTATTTCTGCCAACAAGTTTATGATTTTATGGCTATTTCATGACTGCTGATTAGGTGTACGTCATTATGTCATGTAGAAATGTATATTTTATTATTTGGAAATAGTAGGTCAACATTTACTTGTGGCATTTGTTGCTGAAATCGTCGCCTGGCTGGTAGAAGGGCGTTAACAAGCGCACGACACAATGTTATACATCCCCTTTGCTGGTAGAATGGTGTTAACGCGTGCACACACACTGTACCTTTTGCGTAGCGCACTCGTGCTAACACCCTTCTGCCAGCCAGGGGATGTATAAAACTGCACACGCGTACGTGCTAACAGCCTTCTACCAGCCAGGTGACGAAACTATTTTGTCAAAGATACATTTGATTCATGAATCAAGTTTATGAGTAGAAAGAGAATGTAAGACTGAAGTTTGAGGATGTGCTACATAAATTATTACAATAAACTACCGTCCTGATCAGTTTGTGCTCACAAGTGGCACTGAGAAAGTACTTGTAAATGTTTTGCTTTCACATTGGACAGTATAATCCCCTTATTCTCGAAATGTATTTAAATTACTAAGCCCCATCGGGGAAGTCTTCTGAAAGGAAACGTTGTCCAGGAGTAGATTGGGACTCAAAATTTGTTAGGGAAGTTTGAAGTTTGATATGACTGCAGACCTCTGACCTACAGAACCATCCCGCAGGGGAGCGTTTCATGAAGTGTCTTGTCAGTGATTTTTACTGACAAATTTGTTCTCAGCCAATGAGATGCAAGGATTTCAGTAGCTTATAACAGTTGTCAGTAAAAATCACTGACAAGACACTTCATGAAACGCTCCCCAGATCGCAGATCAACTGGCCAAAAAGCCATCTGAGTATTGAGTAGTCATTCAGAAAAATCTCCAAACTCCCTGTGGCCAGTGCCCCCCCCCCCCCCCCCCTTGTGATGTCGTTGGTGCAAGCAAGGGCATTGCACAATCAAATTTATTGAATTGACGTATAATGTAAGTAGTAAGTGTATTATTTATAATAAAATTCATCAAGTTCAAGTTTTAAATGTATAACCCAAACTGTTTCTTGTCCTTACGGTATAATTTATATTTTGCCGTCAATTTTCTTTTCTTGTTTCTTGATTTCTTTTGTATCTCATAGATATATTTTTCCTTGTTTCTGACCTCTTGCTTGTAAGATATATGCCCCACACTTCTTGGGTGATGCATGTACTTCCATTTTTTATTTTTATTTTCTTTTCATTGTATATTGAATATATTGACAATATTTTATGCTGAAAATATAGTGCACAATTATATCTTATAAAAACATATTTGGGGAAAGGGAAAGTATTGATTCCATGTGAAATATTTGTATGATTATCAATATATGCTTCTACATTGAATAAATGTTGATGAGCATGGCTGTAATATATCAGTGATAGCATTGCAACATGGATTGTAGTAAAATGCTCTATCATCAAGTGATGTGTGTATTTTTCTATAATTTCTTCTAGTGCTGATGTAAGGTGGGCAATACAAAATGAAAATATGTGGGAGGTAGTTGTAAAGCTGCTTTTTTTTCTTCTTTATTTTGTTTTTATTTTAATGCTTGCTTTGTTCTGAGTTTTGTGGGAGTCAATACAACACTTTTGAATTGTTCACATTATTTACAGATTAGGGTGTAAATATTTATGGATGTTTAGTTGAGTAACTCTTCCCAAATATTTTTGTATTGTTATTCTTTCGTTGTCACTTTTTTTTTTTTTAGACCTTCGTTCATGGTTGGTAAACATGGGGCAAATTAACAGTAAAGGAAACGAGGGTATCGTACCTTTCAATTATGGCAAGGTCGTGCTGAAGTTTTGACCTGGGCCCCATGGCAAACTTACCGTTGATGCTAACTTTGCTAAAAACGGTAACTTCCATGGAAACCTTGAATTTGATTGGCTGTTGATCCATGTTAAAATGGTAGTTACCCTTGATGACAGAGTTACCATTAATAGTAAGTTTTATGCAATGGAGCCCAGGTCTTTTTCTTTGTCCCCACTTTATTCAGCTATAAAAAGTGGTGCACAATGAATGGTATAAAAGTAACAGGAAGAGTTCTAAGACATGCCATATATTAACACTCATAGTGAAAAGTTATTATTGATTTATAGTTTATAATGTAATGGCTTGTAGAAGCATGAACAGAATGATGAATGGATGGATAAATGGAAGGAGCGACAAAAAAGGAGAGATTGATGAGTGGATGAATGGGCAGAGGAAAATATTGATGAATGGGGCTTACTTCGAACCATCTCGATATGTGATCAGTTGGAGGCGTTGGAGGAAGGCATTGATTGATGGGCTGATAGAAGGATTGATAAATGAAGGGAACATAACTGGATAGTAATATGGTCCCCCCAAAAATGTTGATGGAGCAATGGACGGATTGATGGACAGGGGAGGAGTTTGATATGTTTTTGGATAGTCTGAGGATTGGTCGACTGACGGGTGGGTGCATCGATGATCAAAGGGACATTTTTGATTAAATTGTGAAAGAGATGGGTAAATGTATATGAATGGTCAAAGGGAGTGATTGATAGGTCTGTGAATACTTGAAAGGGAGAGGGATTGGTGGATTGATGGATGATGGACAGAGGTTGGCTAATGGGTGAATTGGATGGTCAGAGGGAGAGATTTTATAGTAGGACATGGAAATTGAAAAGGAGAAGTTGTAAAATGTATATGCATGGATGGAAATCACGACAACCAGATTGATGAACACAGAATGAGATACTATTGACTGAATGGATGAAGAGAGAGAGAAAGAGTGATGGGTAAATAGGTGGATGGACAGAAGAGATTTATAGATGGTTGGATGGACTGAGAAAGATCTTTGGATGGATGGATGGATGGATGTATATGTGAAAGTAATGAGCGACTCAATATCTTCTTCTTCTTCTTTTTCTTTTCGTGTGTTTGTCTTCTGCTTCTTCTTGTCAGTGATTTCTTGCTCCCGCGTTTCGTATTAAAAAGTGAGGAAATAAAATGACTGCTATAATTGCGTGAATCGTGGGTCTATATACGTGCAGGTGGATAAAATAATGTTGAAAGAATGCAACAAACCCTTTTTGCTCCCTGCTCAAGATTTCTTACAACCACCAAATAAATTTCGCACGTGTTGTATATACATGAGTAGGCCTAATAATATTGGTAGCTGACATTATGCAAAACCTTAATAGGTAGGCCTAATGCAAATCTTTCTTTTCTGGGAAGAAAAGTGCGAATAATTGTCTTCAGTGAGAAAAAAAAAATAATTCAAAGCTAAATTTTGTAGGCCTGTATACTGTACATTTCTCCTCTATATCAGCACATTTCTTCTTCATATTATGATATAGGCCTTCCCGCTTTAATATTTCAACATTTTTTATAAGATAATGAAAAAATAAATCTTTTTTAATGGGTCAAAATCATGACATTGGCAAGCGATTCAAGTCATTCATCCCCAGGCATGCAGAAAGAGGGTCACTAATGCTGATGCCTGTTGGCCAGTATTTTCACGCGAATTATTCAAATAGCAGGCTACATAATAATCTGGGGCAGCGTTACCGGGGGGGGGGCGGGGCTACTGCCCCATATGATTTTTCAAGTGATTAAAAAAGAAAGAAAAAGAGAGGAGAAAAGGAAAAAGAGGAGGAATAAGAAAGAAATGGGTGGGGAAAGAGAGGCCTGGGCCTTGCAACATAATACCCTAATTTTGTTCACTTAAAACACCAATAAACTCACCTATGGGTCATCTCCCCCCCCCCCCCCCCCCCCATCAAAATGGCGCCGCCTCTGATAATAATACAAAACTGGACATTTATAAGCATAAGGCCCGTGTTGCTCGTGATTGAAAATGCAAGGCAATATAGGAATTTAATCTCTGATATCAACATAATTACGTATTGTTAATGAAAGATGACCAACTCTTTGCTCAGTGTTCATGGAGAATAGACTGATCGATTAATTACCTGCGTATTAAAGCAAGAATTACGTAATACAACGTAACACAGGACAAGAGTATACAGTTACACGCTAATTAGTCACAGAGGATGGCTCCATTCAATGATAATGTTCTTTATAAGGAAACGAATCCATGCAGGTCATTAGATGGCGATCATTATCGCCCCAGGCTTTATCTCATAGAGGTGCCGTAGTGCGCTTGACTGGAGACGCGAAGGTCCGGGGTTCGATCCCCGGCACGGCACTTATGCCCTTGAGCAAGACATTTTATCTATATTGCTGTTTTATCGTATTTCAAATAAAGTGATGTGCTGTAATACCGTGTGCATGTGTTGTTATAAAAAAGGAATAAATGAATAAAAAATTATATCATGGTTAAGCCTACGGTTGCACGGTAGGCCTACATTTTTTATTCAGGATTAGAATTATAGAGTTATAGATGTAATAGGAACTCTGTTCAGCAATGAAGATAATGGATTGTGCAGGATATTGTTCACGGAGCATGTTCATATCGTGATCTGTATCAATCCTCCAGTTTCGTTTTGTTTTGTTTTGTTTTGTTTTGGACTCATTCTCCACGCCCCCTTTTTTTCTTCTTCAGTAATATTGTCCGGCTTTGGGCCGGGGACATATACCCAATTACGTAGGGGGTGGGGCGAGAAACCAATGCAAGTTGCACTGTTGCAGTCGGTTTAAAGCATAAATCTGAGCCAGTCCCATTTCCCCACTCGGTTTATTTGAAGTATATATTATATGCTACCGTTCCTCTAAGTAGCTTTCTCCATCTCTTTCTCCTCCTCCTCCTCCTCTTCCTCCTTCTCCTCTTCCTCCTCCTCCTCTCCCTCCTCTTCTTTTAGTATGTGTAGAACTTTGCTATCCGTCTACCATTTACCTCTATAATTTTTCATGAATCCTAAAAATAATTGATGGATAACAAACTTCCAATCTACTCCATTCATGTAATAAACACTTTAAGAGACATTGCTATATTTATAAAAATGTAGCTTTTAGTTATGGGCGGAATTCGGCAGCGATCATGATTGAATACCATTTTAGAAACGTTTTTTCCATTTTTGGATATACTGTTCTGCCTTCTTTTGTTTTACCCGGGGTTTTACCCTGTTTTAATTGTTTCAAGTTTATTCGGCGTTGGATGTTGTTTTAACATTTGCTGTTGTGTTGAATAAAGAAAATCGCATACGAAAAGCACTCTTTGCTAAATGAATAAGAATACATTTTTCGTGAAACGAACTTGATAGAAAACGAAGTACTACATGTTGTAAAACCATGCAAAACAAAATCAAAACAAATGAGACGATCCCTGAACGCTGTTTGGCACAGTTACTGTAACCCGTCAATGCAAACCACAACGAAAGGCGTGCCGTGTGCAAAAGATAAGCGCGAGACGTTTACTTGCAGCTCTATGCAAATTTTTAGTTACATCATCATGATCCAACCAGAGAGCCTGACACTACGCTCCTTGCAAGCTCGGTCCAATAGCAGCTCTCAAATTAAATATGCTAATTTTAAGATCTGGGCACCGAGACACGCCTCCAGCGGACCCAGACGGATCAAAACAATCGTTTTCGAAAGCGTGATATGAACCTCATGTGCACTTGTTTACATCTTAAAATGGACTGAATTTTGGGATTTATCAATACCACTTTACCACCAATCTGTTTAAAATGTAATCTTCTAAGTGTCTGTGTGACAGCCATGCCGTTTTCTCGCGATGATAAGCAGCATAGAGCCGACCAATTTCGGCAGCAAGTCGAAGAACAGCTGGATGAGCAAGATGCAGGCGAAGGTGAAGGCGAAGTAAACAACAATGAACACGAGGAGCCATGTTGTGTCCCGTTGAATTGCAGTGAAGGCGGACCTGTGCATATAGACGACCCGGATGACTGCCAGAAAGTCGTCTGCAACAATCCAGAATGCACACAGGGTCAGTACATGCACAAGATTTGTTTTGATATCTGGGAGGATGAGGTCCTGACATATCTACGGTCGTCCGGCAGAGCAAGAAGCTGGTCGGAGAAGCAGCGTCGCCAGAATTTGTGGACAAAGAAAGGCTACGATCTGGCCTGGAAAGCGTGCTCATGCAAGTGCAACAAAGGTCATCTACGGAAGGACCTAGAGTGGATACCGCCGAAGCTTCCCGAAGGGGCCGCCGCTGAAAATGCCCAGCAGCGCAGGCATCGACGACGCAAGAAGTCCAATGAGAAACCAACCATTGGTCGAGCTAATTCAATCAGCTCGAACTCGGGAAATGGCAATGGAGGTGGCAATGGACATGGGAATGGAAATGGGCATGGAAATGGGCATGGTAGACTGCGACACACATCGGCTTCTTCAACAGCTTCAACTGAGAGCAACCATACCCCACCACAAAGCCCAAGTGTTTATCAGCCAAACAGCAAAAGCCAACCACGTTTTCCTGCACAGATAGTTTCCTCTTCACCTGCCGCTTCTGTAGCTGCTACTACTTCGGGCCATGCAGCAACATCTGCAACATCTGTGACATCTACAACAGCCACAACTGCTTCTGCATCTGATGGAGGCTTGTCCACCAGCCACAACACCCAGCCACAGAGCCATGATAACTGGAATAAGCGGCAACACCACAGCAGTGGTGGGAAGAACCAGAATCAGCCCCACCACTTTGTGTCTCCAATGCCTCAGCAGCAACATCATCAGGGACCCCCTTCTCACCATGACTTCCATGGCCCACCCATGCCCCATCACCAGGCAGGTAACAGGCAGGCACAGCCTTCCAACAGAGCATCTCAGTTCCACCATGGGGGTCCACCCGATTTCAGATCACAGAATGAGAGATCAGGTAACATGCAAGGCTACAATGCCAATTTCTTCAGCAGCAATGTCTACTGGAATCCCTCAACAGATAACATGCCTCCTGGAAGTGGTTCTGGTAGTGGTGGCAGCAGTGGTACAAGGGGTTTCCTACCACGCTTAGATCTATCTGCATTCTACCAAGTGTTGCCAGCACACAAGCTCAACTCCTACCACATCAAGATGGAGGAGGATAGCCAGCCTGAGTCTGAGGAGATACGCTCCTTCATATTTGCGACACTCAATATACATGGCACTCGCGTCATTCCATGCTCTGTGTGCACTAGGAAGCTCCCTGTCTTTGATCGCTACCCTCTGATTGATGGCACATTTTATCTCACGCCACAGCGACAGGGTGAAGGCAACAAGGGTCTACAAGTTGGTCTCCAGAGTTCCCAGTACCTGAATGCTGTCTGCATGCAGTGCTTAGAAGGCGTCCAGCGCATCGTCTGCCGTATATGCAAGTCTCGCTGGGATGGGAGCCATCACCAGCTGGGTACACTCTACTCCTACGACATCTTTGCGGCCTACCCCTGCTGTCCGGGGAGGGCAGGATGCAAGCGGTGCGGCAAGCCGGTCATCGATCCCACCCGTGGCACGCACTTCTTCAGCGAGTACTCCAGGAGTATACAATGTCCCCACTGCGGTGTTCCCGACTTCCATTTTGTGAAACCGCTGAGCAGCTATGAGGTCCACTCCAATTCTGTGCAGCAGATAAATGTATGTTAACCATTGCATTGTGTAGGATAAGTGTTGATGCTTGCTACATCTGTAGCTTGCACAAATTGTGAATTGCAATGGAAGGAACTTACATGTAGACCGATTTGAACTCTCTAGAGCCTGATACGGTGTTATATTTTCCGACCTTTTTCATACATTTATCCCTTATTTTCTCAGCTTTAATATCTTGTTTGATGTTGATATTATATCTTGACTATATTTTTTTGAAAGCATGGGTATTGAACATATACTGTGATACAAAGTTAGCATCTTATATGTTCCTAAACAGATCTAAATTGATGAACTCGTGTACATGTATCTCAGCCAGCATATAACATGTATGTATTTTGTGTATAAATCATAATGTATTTGATTGTGTGGTGTGCTCGATTACAGAAAATTGGGTACATTTGTAACAGTATTGATTTTCAAATCGGCTGAATGACCACGGGTAAGTGTACATGCCAAACTTGGATGGTACTCATTTGGGAAACGTTTCCTTCTTTTCATTTGAAAAAAATGGGAGTGGGGCATTTGAATTTTATTCTCATGGTTGTTTTGTTTTCTTCATTTAAGGCTACATTGGCTTTTAAAAATTGTGATACCAATCAATCATATGGCTGAATGGAGTTTTGTGAGGAAAAAAGAAGTAGATAAAGGAAACAGATGAAATTCAATCATTCATTTCCTTGTGTGTTTGTTTGTTTGTTTGTTTTTTTTGACGACAAATAGAAAAATGCCATCCAGAACACATAATCAATGCTGTTATAAATGTACCATTGATTTAGTCAAATGAACCATTTTGGAAGGAAGTTTATCTGTTGTGAATTCAAGCTGAAGACACAGAAAGTTTGAATTTGTGGATGCCATTACATGACTTGATTACAGCATCTGAATTTCTGAAAATTGTTTCCATGTTTGGTCAGTGATCAGTTTAGCCCATAGCAGTACAGAGTGCAGTGTCTACTTTTAGTGACACTGTCACAGTATCTTTAAATCCAGAATGCTTGGAATAAGACATTATACATGAGCAGAGAGAGATTCATTAAAAAAATATCTGAGTCTATTTCTAATGCAGTACAGGTATGTTGTACTGTGTCTGTGTAGAAATAAGAGCAATCTGATTGTAGCTGATCATTGCCACATTTTAAATTGTCAGTGCCATGAAAAGTGTGTAATCACTTTTCACATGCAAAGTGGCCATTTTCTTTAATTTTGCAATGTTTACTCCTGTTGGTCCATTCATTTTCACTTATTTCAACCTATGTAAGGGTGTAAAATAAAAGAACTTGTGCCAATGTGAGGATCAGGGTGCCGTTGCATTAAACTTGCTATTGTAGTAACTTTGCCATCAATGGTAACTTTCATAAAATACTGGATTTTGATTGGCTGTTGAGCAATGTTACCATGGTAGTTACCATTGACGGCAAAGTTTATTCAACGGCACCCAGGAGGATAAGCTGATTAACTCTACCCTCAAGAAAACTCTGTGCTGCTGTGGGTTATGATACAAAGTTTGGGCAGTGAGATATGCCCGAGTTCCATCGACGTTGGCTAGGGCCTTTCTTATTCAGAGGGGACTTTGTGACAGCATTACAAGAACTAGACTTTATACTTTCTTGAAAAAAGGTTGTCTCATAGTCTATACAGACATCACACCATCTGTGCAAAGAAAGATCATCCAAGCCAAAACTGAAGGTTTCTCCTTTTTTTTCTCATTGGCATGAGATCATTGTGAAAAAAAATTCTCTTATTTCAACGAGGAATAATTTTTTGGAACTTGCAAGGCACCAAAAAATGTTAGGTGTCCTTTACAGGTGGTCAGTCTATGCAGGGTCAAAGCTTTGTGTTATTTAATGATGAGCCAGGGCCCTGTAGAGTCAGGGAATTTAAGTACTGTGATCATCCCGATGAAAGTTGTGAAAAGTAAGTGCTTGGAGTCGTCATTGAAATTTAATTTTCAGAGAGACTCATTATGGTGTTGTCAATTTTAGAATGTGTTTAATTGGACCAATGAAATGAGATTTTTCCACTTGCCCTCATGCAAGACATAGGATAGGAAGATTTGCACAGTGTTGTATTAATGGAATGCTCTGTAGATTGTTCTTGTGGAATGATTCTTAAGACATCCACCTGCTTATCTTATATTGCAGCTGCTTCGTGATTTGATTTCTTTTCCTTTTTCTTTTGTATTTTGCAATTTTGCTGTTACATGCCAAATAACTGTAGTACATCCTCCCAGACTATATGTTTACATTGGGAACAAAGAACATTTTATTTACGTAAATTTATATTCAGTATTTGTCTATAGAAACAGTATTTTGTCTATATGTTTAAGGTAAAGTTAATCCTTTGAGCATGATTTGATCTCAGTATATCCCATATTTTCCATAAACCCAAGGCCTAAGTTATTTCAGGCTTAGGATTCAGTAGATTAAGTTTATCAATTCCTGCCAGCATGTTAGGCAGGAGCTGGAAGAAAGAATGTGAATTCCATATGACTTCAAAGAAACTATCATACAAGTTGAATCTTTACTTTTATTTGGTTTGATGTTTTTATGCACACTTTGGAAATGATATATTTTGAATTTTTTTTGATTGGCCATGAAAAGTAATTAGCAATTGCCTCCTTTTTTGTTACGTAAGGCTAAATTAGCACTTAGAATTACATGTATGAGAAATCATGAATGGTATATTTAGAACATTCATCTTTGATGGAGCGATTCCAAGACCTTAGTCAACAAATTATATTCCATTTTTCTTTTTGCAATTAGAACTACATGTTGCCTTGACTGCGTCAATGTCTATACAATGTACATGTAGGTTGTTTGGTTATTGTCAGACTGTGTTGTGTAATCTTACAAAAGAGTTCATTTATATTTTGCCATATCATCGCTTACATGTAGACAGTCCACATAATTTTCCAAAGATTTAGAGTTTTTCATCAAGCTTATCTTTTCTCTATAATAGTAATCCACATTTACCATTACAGTTACAGATCATTTTGGAAATAAATTTAGGGGAAATGGGTATGAAAATAAACCATTTAAAAACATTTATGCTACTTCTGTGGATGAAAGCAAACAAAGAAAGCTGTAGTGATTTTATGTTTTATGCTAAAGCCCCACACCTTCTTGTAGGCTTATTCCACCATTATTTCTCTATTAATTTGGATCTTTTAGGGAATTGTGAATTGAAATAGTGAATATCATGGACAGAGAAAATGCATTTTTAAGAAAACTGATTTTTTTCAACTTTATTTTTGAAAACTTATTGATATGAAAAAAATCTATATATGTACATGTATTCGTATCCGTATTTCTGCTTTGTGTTTAATAAGAGAAGCTTGAGTTCTGGATAGGTGTGAAATAATGTTGTGAGCTTTCAAATTTTTTTTTTTTTTTGGTCAACTTGGAAAAATATGATAGAAATATCCCTTGGAAAGGCGTGCTAGTAAAATGCCTTCATATTCGAAATATGATGATAAACAGCTGGATTGTTTGGCCAGAACACTTGCGTGTTTTCCCATATATTCATTTCTTTGTGCAGTACATGTGCTTTCCAGCAAGATCATGTTGGTATCTTATTTCGATGATTTAGAAAGCTTGGGATATGAACCAGATTTTATAGTCTATCTATTCCTTTTGCTTTAAAACAGTTTCGTTCACATTGTAATTGCCAGACCAGAACTCAAGTTATCTTTATCTAAGTTGAGAAAATATTTGTGTCGTGCAAAGGCAGGGTGATTGTGATTTTAGGTGTGCATTGATGTAATTTATGGGGCAGCAGCTTTGCTGCAGGTTTACTTTGCTTACATAGTTTATAGTCAGAAACTTACTACAAAAAAAGTGTCAAAGAAATATTCAACCATGTTTTTTTTCTCTCTTTCTTTTTATCCTGTTTAAAGTGAGTATTACGCTGAAGATTGATGGGTGAATTTGCTCAGTCATAATCGAATTATTGATTTGCTGGTTTGCGATTTACTTTGATGTGATGGAGTTTTTCTGTCACTCTGATTTTACAACTCGTCTACAAGAAAAAAATGAAGATTTATATTTTTGACTTGAAATTTATTTTGTTTACTTTATCCAGCAAATCTGGTACCAACCAGTTCAGAGTTGAGGCATTTATTTTCTGAAAATAATACATTGTTGTGATGTGATAGGCATACAGCGCATTGTGATAATGTAAACTTTGTTTTGTAATCTGTCTCCTGATATGTATTTGTTTCTCTCTTGTCAAAATGATAACCATTATTGTCACTGTTACCTCATGTAATGTATATATTGCTTAAGAATATATTTAGTGCTAGAATTTGTTCCAGATCTGAAGAAAAGTGCATTGCCTTGATGTTCAGTGTTCAGTTGTAGCTTTTTCCTCACTGTGAGTAAACCTCATGATTAGGTGTGTTTAACATGTGTACATACCAACCAAGAAGCCGAGGTGCATCCAGTGTTAAAGAAAGTACATAGGAGCAGAGAGCAATTTTGCCCTACTTTGGCAAAAGGAAGCAAGTCACAAAAGTGATATTTCCTGTAAAAGAGCAAAATGTATCTTGTCATTTACACTGACATCAATGCAATACCTTGATGTCTTGCCTAACCTATCTCTTAGAAGGATGAGTGTCCATGCATAAAATTTGGCCCAGAAAAAGAGGGCAGTAGGTAAAATATGAAAATATCAATAACTCAGATTTGGGTGATATGTCACTTGCTTCCTTTTGTCAAAATAGGGCAGAATTTAGTCTTTAAAAATTGAAAACAAAAACGAAAAAAGCAAAAACAAAAAATAAAGTTTATGAACACAACAAAACAAAAAACATTTTTGTGAAATCTCACTAAATCAGTATTTCATTTGTTGAGTGTCTCTCTACATCTCAACAGAGGATGGACTACATGTACATGTAACTTCATTATCTTTTGAATTTTGACCTGTAAAGTTAGGAATAATTCAAACATAAGCAGAAAGAGCTAAATCATGAAAAATGAAATTTTGTTCTATTTACATACCAGTTATGAAACAGAGGAATTTGATTGTGGCTACTCTCTAAATTCGCAATGCATTGTACATGTAAGGTATACAGTGTTCAGTATGTAATCATTCTTTTCATGCGCAAATCGGCAACTTAAATCGGCAGTTAAATTTTGTAGTTTTCATTCATACAAATATTGGGATTGGGAAAGAAGAATATTTGTTGTCAGGGTTAGGATGGAAAGCCGATTAATTTACTAACCCCTTTAAAATAATCTCTGTACTGCTATGAGTTAATGCAATGTGTAATATACAACAAATACACAACATACTAAATTTGTACACTTCTTTTCCTTTTAGCCAGTGTCAGGGTAAAGATTGTATTTGATTTAAGATTTTCCCAGTTTTGCACTCTCATGTAAACTGGATAATATTATGAGCTTGGGCATTGCCAGTGTAGAAATCTAGACATTAAGCATTGCATGTTATCGAATTAAGGATTTTGCATGTTGGCACTAAATGTCAGTAGAGATTTGTTTTGCAATTTGATTCATATTTATCATGATTACACCAATTGTTAATGACAATTTTTTTCCCTTTATATTCCCAAATTGGGATTAGTGATTCATGCTTAGTTATGGATGAAGCTTTATTTCTCCAGCCTGTTCAACATATGAAAAACTATGAAATTAAAACATTTTCTTTGCTTTATTTGCAGGTCATATCTTCATATCATTTTTCTTCCTCCTTTTCCTTTTTAAGATAGATATCCAAAAACATGTATCATATTGGCAGTTGAAGTATCCTAAGCAATTTTACAAGTTGTTATTGCATAACTACAAATTGATCATACTCTGTACGCATATTGCATGGATATGGAAAAAGTATGAGATTTCATATTTGATAGGAATATATCATGAATCTGAGCGAGTGACTAATGCATACATTTTGGAGTTGCGTGCAAAAGGGCAAAAAGACGCGAAGAAATGCATCTGATGCAGACTGCATGTATGCATAATGCATATGAAAGATTCTGCAGCACACTTGTTATTTATAGGCATGATTGTCACTGGCCACTAGAGTTCTAGTTAGGAGTGACGGATCCATGGGTACCGGGAACCCCTCCCCCCCCCCCCCCCCAAAAAAAAGAAGAATTCTAAATGAACAGGAACAGAGTCATCTGCAAATTTATAAGCTTTAATTCATAGAGAGATGTGAAATAAATTGCATGTGCCAACAGTCAAATTTATGATTTTTAAATCAGCAGCCCTCCCTGTCCCCCCCCCCCTCCTTCAAGGTTCCTGGATCCGCCTCTCAGTAGTGCCTTTATGGTTGCTACAGTGGACTGCAGTTCAAATCAAACTTGGAGCATTTGATTGATTGCATCAAAATCATTTTAAATCCAGTTGAGATGAGTACAGCTGTCCAATCAAAAGGTGGATTTTAATGATGTCTGATAAGATCGACAAGGAGAAAAGAAAAAGTAATGTTTATTTTGTACATGTATTGTGTAAGATGATATTTTAAGACAGGGATCGGCGCCACTTTCATGGCTACATTTTTATATGTACCAGTGGAAATTTGATTGAATGCCTATGCCTTGTTCTTCAGATTGAAGGAGAAGTGGTTATCTTTTACATTGTATTGTTCTTGACTTGACATATTATTGTAGAAAAGCTTGTTTTTGTCACAAACATGATGCTCGAATAAACTGGAAAATTTATATGGTTTGAAAAATAGTGGATGCTTTTGTTTTGTTTCAGTGTTTTTCTCATTTGAAGAAGCCATGTGATGACGTGTGATCTGTTCTGATTTAATATTTAGAATATTGTTTTTAAGATAGTATTCAAGGGAATGCTATAAAACTTAACTCTAAATGAATTTTACAAATGCCAAATTTACCATGTGGAAACTTCACTCATT
This sequence comes from Echinometra lucunter, assembly GCA_029962745.1. NCBI lineage: Eukaryota > Metazoa > Echinodermata > Echinoidea > Camarodonta > Echinometridae > Echinometra > Echinometra lucunter. Next base: position 6,726,730 of record CM057160.1, read on the forward strand.
TTTGTTTAACAATCTTCCTTTTTCTTCTTCTTCTTCCTTTTTTTTTTATTTTATTTTTTGTTTTTGTTTTGTTTTGTTACTTGACAAAGGTGCGTGGGGAATCCCCGCTATAACACTACTTTGACAATTACTAATATAGTCTCTCTCGGAGTCGGGATATAATGTTGCCATGATTAGTTTTGAAATCTTTTCACTATGGTGTAGGTCTTTTGTTGGTGGTGGGGGTAGTAGTGGTGTTGCTGCTGTTGTTGGATTTTTAAAATGTGATTGCAGTTTAACAGGGCAAATTTCTTTTAACTAGACAATCCAATAAAATCACTGGACCTCAACGATTTGAATACATGCTTTTCTTGAATTGAACGTTGTATTCCGCATGGCAGTTTTATTCTTGTCATGTTTATTTGCTTTTCATGTCTGCTACTTTTGTAAGGACTTTGAGCTGTGAGCGCCCACGCCCCCCCCCCCCCTTTCTCTCTCTCTCTCTCTCTCCCCTTCTTTTTCTTCCCCTTTTATCCTTTTATCTTCTTGTGATGTTTACGTGTCAACACCTTACAAATGCAAGCTTAATGATAATGTGATCATAATGGTCATATTCCTGGGGAACGGGTGACGTGCCCCCCCCCCGATTTTTTTCTTCTAAAAACACTATATCGTGCCCCCAAGATTTTTTTCTAAAAACACTATATTCCCCCCCCCCCCCCGATTTCCACCGATTTCCAGTCAGCAGAGAGAATTTTAGGGGCAACAAGGCTGAAAACTTTTTCTTCTTTTTGTCGAGGTTTTGGATGCGTCCCTTCACATTTCAAGACAGATTTTCAGCCCAATGTTTGCAGGTCATATTTATGCCATATCAGCTACGATATTGGTGCAAGGTCGCGGGGGGGGGGGGGGGGGCATGGTCGTTGTTTCATTTTTTTTAAAATCATCTCACTATTATAACTATTGTAATTTTCACATTTCTGTTGTTTGAGAGTCGTACACTCCCGGAGTGACTTTTGGGGTGTAATTATTAACTGAGTTTTTAATTTAAATTCTGTCATTGAAGCCAATATAGCAAAATATGAGTTCAATTAGATTCTAAACCAAATATTTGTGCTTATACATGTACACGTAATCTGTTCTCTTGATAAAAATGAAGGTATTGTCCACATAGGAAAAAAACATCCCCGGGAGCCTATCCAACTCTTCTTTAAAATTACTTCACCTAACTATTAACTGTTATAATGATCTGCCGACGGTAATGACTATTTCATCTGTCCTTATCCCAGCGGATTTGGACATCCTTTTTCCAGGCTTTTTTTTTTCTTCTTTCTTTCTTTCTTTTTCCTTCTTCTTCTTCTTCTTCTTCTTGGTTCTTCTCCTGCTTTTACTTCTTCTAATTCTATTTTTTTTTTTAAACATCGTTGTCTAAAGGAAATGCAAAAAAATTCAAATTACAAAATTGCAAAAAGGTTAACGTTGTCCACTTCAAAGAAATTTGATAATATTCTCAGCAATAATATTCTCTTTCCGAGTTTTCTAAACGATTTGTCGCTGGAGTAGAGTCAGCCAACAATAAGTTACTCGACCCCTGATAGGACCGGATGTCAACAAACATGCCTACAAGCCCCATGTCCAAGCCCAGGCACTCTTTATAGTATCAACATTTTGTGTCCATTGTTGACTTTCCCATAACATACTGCGAATCTAGGTACTCTGGGTATTCGAAGTTTGTGAAGCAATGTGCAGAAACGCACGTCGGATAGGATTATGCATTATGCACACGTACGTACGAATGCTATCAAGTCCGATTCGGAATACAATATTGGGCGCGTGCCAAGGTTTTCGACCTTGGGAGAGGATGTACATTTCTACCGTATGTGAACTGATGAGTGAGTAAAGAGCGAGTTCAGGATGGGGAACGATATCACTCCCCCCCCCCCCCCCCACACACACATTCACACACGTACCCCTGTACATGTACTGCAATTCTCCCCATCTCTCTCTCTTATCAGTTTGGGATGTTGTTCACTATATTGCCTTCATAGGCGTAAGGGATTGGAATGTTGAAGTAATCATGGGCGTCAATCGGAGGGGGTACAGGGGTCTGTCCCCCAAAATTGACGAGGAAGACACCTGAAAAAGCCAATAGGAATACCCCCCTCAAAAAAAAGAGACACTGGAACAAAAAATTGTCAGCAAATCTTTGGGTAGGCATATGCCCCCCCCCCCCCTCCATTTTTAAGCTGAGCACCCCCCTTTTTTTTTTTTTTTTTTTTTTTTGCTTTTTTTTGGTTTTTTTTTTTTTTTGCTTATCAGCAAAGTTTGGGACAGCGTCCCCAAGTTTATAAAAGTGCGATGCCCAAGTTCCTAAATATCCTCTGGGAAGCGAGATGTATATCCACATTCTGGCTGCAAGGGGCCCACCTTTTCCATTTTCATACTAGTACTTCATCTTAATTTTTTTGAAAACGAAATAAGATGTAGAGATAACGTGGTGTCTTTTGCCAGTTCGCTTGGCTAGCTAGCCTAATTAGACCTACGTGGTGGGGGGGGGGGCTTAATCAGACACACAAACCTTCTTGTTTACTTCATTATAATGATATTAGTATCTATATAGTGAATAATCAAAACATAGTGAACGAGCCTCCATTCATGCGGTGTGGTATATATGCAACGAGTTATATAGGAGAGTTTCATTTTTCATCGCAGGTGGTATTCCATTAAAATTTTAGGCGATCCCTGAATCAGGCGAAATTTTCAACTGACAAGAGGTGGCGCTTTACAAAATAATCTTCTCTGTCCATAAAGTTCAGTAGTCTGGGAGTCTGTTCCAAAATAGTCACGTCATTTAAATATCAGATTTGATTCCTTAAAGTTACTTATAGAGCATCCATCTCATTCACAACAAGCGTGTAAGCCTGAATGTAGCCGCTGGGGGTTGTCCCCGGGACCCCTATAGAGCCTCAAATTCAACCTGATTTCACCTTACTGGTTGCACAAACTTTTTTTCAGGAGGAAGTTGTATGACTATATACAGATATACAAGTAGGCTACGTGTAAGCAGAAAATGAAAAACTTTTCTATTTTCTGTTGTCATTGGGCCATTAAAAATTGGGATCATTTTTTTTTCAGCATTGTCAGGATCATGAAAACACATCTTTTGTCCCATCTTCACCTGACAAGACAGAGCAGCTTGTTAAGGGGCTATGTGGCTACCAAGCGAAAATCTGCCATTCATTCATGACTGTGTTTAATAATTACCTCTATTGTCATGATTGTTTCTTGCCAAACAGGTGAAGATATAGGCATAGGTGTGTTTACATCGGATCTTGCACAGGGGCGGCGCCAGGGTATTTTGATACTTTTTTTTTTTAGGGGGAGTTTATCGCCGTTTTAGTTGCAAGACCAGGCCTTTCTTTTCCCACCATCTTCTTTCTTCTTCCTCCCCTTTTTACTTCTTTTTCTCCTCTTTTTTTTTCTCTTTATTTTGTCACTTGAAAAATCATAGGGGGCGGTCGCCCCTCGCCCCTCCTGTAGAGCCATCCTTAATTTTGCACAGCATGAAACTACGTTACTCAAGTATACTCTGTATGAATATGGCTTGAATTAAATGAGAAACCTTTGAGTTAATAAAGTTGGGAAGTATATGAAAAAGTTGGATTTTTTTTTCTATCTATACCGACACTATTTGGGGGAGGCAAAAAGTTGGCCAAAGGGCACTTTGTTGTTGTTGGGTTGTTCTTGTTTTGTTTTGTTTTTGTTTGTTTTTTGTTTGTTTGTTTTGGTTTGTTTTAAAAGGGATGTGTTAGCCGCCCTTCGAGAATGAAATTTTTACCAATTTGTAATATTTTTAGAATACCTCTTCCTTCTGACCAACGTGCATGTGGAGGAGGATTTACTTTGGGGGGGGGGTCGATAACCATTCCCTTTTCGTCATTTAAAAAAAAAATTATTCTGTTTTATTTATTTATTTATTTACTCCTTTTTTTTTTGCGTTTTGGTATTGTATAGTCATACAAATTCCTTCTGACAAAGTTTGGTGCGCAAGTTAGATGGACGGTGATATCAACCTGACTTTATCGGAGGCTCTTCATAGGGGCTCTATACGTCACGATCAGACTGACAAGTTTTGTGAATGAGAAGATGATCTATAAAAACTTACTCTAAGGGGGTCATGAATGTTTCGAGAGAAGCTCTATATAGGCTATAAAGATTTAAACCATCTGCCCCGCCCCCGGCCCCCCCCCCCCCCCCCCCCCCTCCAAAAAAAAACCACACAAAAGATTAAACAAACAGGGGAAATACAATAAGAAAAGGGAGAAGAAAAGAAGAAAAACTTTAAAGAATCCAGAAGAAGAAGAAGAAGAAGAAGAAGAAGAAGAAGGAGAAGAAGAAGAAGAAGAAGAAGGAGAAAGAAAGAGGAGGAGGAGGAAGAGGAGGAGATGGATGAAGGAGGAGAAGAAGGAGAAGACTGTTATCTTCTACAAAAGAATGGGTCAAGAAGAAGAAAGTACAGGAAGATGCTGATGTGGAAATGAAAAAGGGAAAAGGAGAAGGATCTCCACGAAGGTTTCACTCAGGCTTTGCAAACCTGACTATATTTTGTAATTGTACCTCCTTCAGTAATGTTGTAGACCTCCCAGGTTCCATCAAGACAAGAAGAGTAATAATTTCTTTCACTAATTTTCAAGATACTGTACATCTCTGAATCAGATAAGATGTATAAGAGGCTTTGTCTAAGGCCAAATAAAAATAATTCCTAGTTTCTCATCCCGGCTCCTGCTCTATAGGGTTAAGACATCAAATGCAAATGAACCTCTATCCCCCCCCCCCCCCCTTTTAACCCATTGGTTACGGGAACCTGGTATTTACTGTATTAAGTCTACGGGAAATATATAAGAATTCAGCAGTAAACAGGTTAAAGAAAAGGACGATTTCATAAATGAGCTTTGTTATCCTCCTGTTATCTGTCTTTTATCAGTTTTATAAGAGTAAATGTTTAATGGTTACTGAAAGACTTCTCTCAAGATATCAGTTTGATATTTTACACAATACTTTTTAATAATCATGTGTTTTATGTCCACATACTTCGCGGTGTGGAAATTTTCGCGCAGCATGACACTTGCGCAAAATATTTGTTTTTATTTTGCATGTGAATTAACAGTGACCCTAATGTCCGCGAAAATTAAAAATGCTTGATTGTGTTTAACTTAGCTGAGCGAAAAAAAAAAAAAAAAAAAAAAAGCAATTCCTCCTCCTCCACCTTCTCGTTCTGCTCCTTCCCTTCCTTTTCCTCCAAATTCTTCTCTTCCTCCTCCTTGATCCTCCTCCCCGAGTCCTTTTCATCTCTCTCCTCCTCTTCCTCTCTCTCCTCCTCTTCCTCTTTCTCCTCCTCTTCCTCTTTCTCCTCCTCTTCCTCTTTCTCCTCCTCTTCCTCTCTCTCCTCCTCCTCCTCTCTCTCCTCCTCTTCCTCTCTCTCCTCCTCTTCCTCTCTCTCCTCCTCTTCCTCTCTCTCTTCCTCTCTCTCTCCTCTCTTCCTCTCTCTCCTCCTCTTCCTCTCTCTCCTCCTCTTCCACTCTCTCCTCCTCTTCCTCTCTCTCCTCCTCCTCCTAAGTCCCTGCCTCCTTGTCCAGGCTCTTCTCCTCCTCCTACTTCTTCTTCTGCTATTATACTACTGACATGATGATGATGATGATGATGATTATGATGATAACGATAACACAAATTAGTTGAATTTTTCATCAGAAGTCAATAGAGCGTGGTTGGTGTATCCATAGAAAATATGGGGGGGGGGGTAGTAAGGTTGGATATGATGTGGGAACATGAAAGAGACCTCCTCCTCCTGTCCCCCCCCCCCCCGCATATATTTTATAAGTGCCTAAAAACCCCAAAACCACCCCATGCCCCCCCCCCCTCCCCGACCCCCCTCCCCCAGTTTCTGTGGTTGCGTAACCGTGTTATATGTCTGGGGGGGGGGGGGGGTAGTAAGGTTGGATAATTATATGCATTTTTTTTTTTTTTTTTTTTTTTTTTTTTTTTTGCTGTATATTAGCTGAACGTGTGTGTGGCCGTGGTCCTACCTAGTACCTAGTACCATATAGTGCTAGTGGAGCTAACTGTTAGAGGTGTATTATTAGAAAGTACAGCCTAACGTTAGGGCTAGGCTAGGCCGGAAAGCCCGAGCGTCATTTCCAGAGATAACTCAAGATTTTAGAGGTCAGTGTTTGCTCATTAGTACCGACATGTTCATCAAATAATGATAAAAAATAGGTTTTTAGCACAAGGTTTGCCGAACTCAACCCATGTTTATCAATGAAATGTGACGAAGGGTCGCCCGCAGTAATGTAGTTTTGTAGCGGTACCTGCTCTTCATGGTAGCCTGAACTACTGGGGTAGAAATCCAGCAGTAAGCGCTTGTGTGCGTGGTTGACCTGCTGACATTTCGAGTGTTTAGTTCTGGAAACGGTGTTTAATTTTCATCATTTTAGGGAATACGACAAGAAATATCTGGTCATACATGGACATGCCATACATTCAGCTCGGATTATTTTAAGAATGATGACTGAAGAATTTGTAATTGTACCTTATCTGAAACTGACAGTGACAAAGAAAGTCAGCGTTGCTTTTTTTTTTTTCAAATTATAAGGTCTAAGTTAGATCTAGACCGTAAATCTAAAAAAGAAGAAATCTTTGATTGCAATACAATAGAGAAAGTATTTATATTGGAGTAATGATATACTACATGGTGTAGTTCTCAGTTTTTGTTTGTGTTCCAGGGGCATGCCTTTTTCGAAGTGCGGAAGCTCCAATGTTTCTTTGTCATCATTCATGTCATTCCTTGTCTGCTCCTGCTCTTCCTTCATTCTTTTACCTTTTTCCCTTTTCGCTCATGCTTTTTTTCTCTTTTTTTTGTTTGTTTTTTCTTGTTTTGGGGGGGCGACCGCCCCCCCCCCCCCCCCCCCCCCCCCCCCCCCGGGCTACATGGGTGGTAGTAGTACTAGTTATTGATAATGATAATAATGATTAATAATACGCATGAGGATGAGTGATGATGATGGTAATGATGATGATATTGTTTTCTTATCAAGCACTTTCCCAGGAAACGCTGACCACAGCACTGACAGTATGATTTTCTACTTTTTGAATGTTGGAAAATTTTGAAAGAATTCTTTTCCACTAGGATCTTCAGTTGTAAGAAATGATGCTGTCTGTGCCGCAAACACGATTCTTTAGTCCAGATTGCAATGCAAGTAAAAATTCTGTTTAGAATTAAAGTTTTTTGTTTTTTCTTTTTGTTGTTTTTTGCTGTTGTTGTTTTTTAAAGAAAAAAATTAAGAGAAGTTGTGACTAAAGCAGGTTTGACTGTAATTCGTTTATGCTAGGAGTTATAAGTACCGAAGATGATGCAGGCTGTGCAGCAAACAGGGACAGGAGGGCCGGAAGTTCTGGGACTGGTTGAAGTACCGATCCCTAAGCCTGGACCTCAGGAAGTCCTCATGAGAATTCATGCATCGGCTATAAACAGAGCTGATACACTGCAGGTAAATTGATGCTATTGCTATAGTCCATGGGGCCAGCAACCTGTGAGATCAATGTGTAAGGGATCTTCTGACAACTTTTTTTGCACTTTGAGTGTAGTTGGCTATTAGTCTAGTAGGCTGTTAGTCTACTTTTTTTTGTCTCGAAACATTGCATAGAATGCCATAGATTGGCGTAGATAAGCATGTGCCAGGCCAGCATGTATACTTCTAGTAGTCAAGAAGATTTTGAAAATTACTCTGTACAAAGTTTCAAGCAGCAAAAGAAAAGGCAGTTCAAATTTAAGGTTAGCTCTTACTACTGGATTTTTTGGACTCTTCTAACTCCTAACTAACATCTTTTAATTTTTTTTTTTTTTTTTTTTTTTTTTTAACTGTCAAAGTTGTCAGCAGTAAAAAAGGAACAGATTTATCAATGTTCATGAGAGTGGCTGTTGAAATTTTATTTTTCACTTGTTCACAGGTTTCCTTTAAAGAGAAATGTGGAAGCAGAATTGATATAATTTCTCTTTCTCTGTCTCCCTCTCTCTCTGCTTCTCTATCATGAAATGCAGAGGCGTGGCTTATACCCTATACCCCCTGGATCAACGCCCATATTTGGACTAGAGGCAGCCGGAGAGATATGCGATCTTGGCAACTCCTCTCCCCACAAATGGAAGATCGGTAAGAAACTTGTTTCCCATCTTGATCCGATTCAATTTTATTATACCATGAAAACCATGCAAATGTACATTAAACATGAACAGTTCGATATATAGATGTAAAATATATGGGCAAAAAGTGAGATTGATATCAGTAAACAATGATGTGTAAAGTTCATATGGAAAGGGAGCACCTTTAAAATGCTTATTCAAACTTGCAAGCATCAGGGCCAGTATTCAATTCAAGTTGCGAGACAGGTCAATTTGTGAATTTAATCAGTTTGCTCTGTACTCTTTAGTATTTGAAAATAGAGGCACAGGTTTTATATTAAAATTTTTACCATAATTGCACTAGGTGACAGAGTGATGGCCCTTCTTCCAGGGGGAGGTAACGCTCAGTACGCAACAGCCCATGAGGATCACCTGATACGTGTGCCTCATCACCTGACCATTCAACAAGCAGCAGCTATTCCTGAAGTATGGCTGACTGCATTTCAGTTGTTATTCTTCGTGGGTAAGTTCCTCAAATATACTGACACTTTGTCAAGATCTGCTGTGTTGTGTTTGCATAAATTCACAGTTATTTGCACAGCATTTTTTTTCTTTCTGTTAGGGTAAGCAATAAGAAATAGTAAAGTTAACCCTCAGAGGCCTTATGATAGAAGGAAAAATAAAGTTCAAGAAATGTGTGCTGTTGTACATGTAATCCAAATTGTTGAAAGTAATCTACTTTACTTTCTGATGTACTTGATACCATATATTTTCATTTATTTTCTCATCAGTCATTACTGCTCATTGATCATGTTAGTTGCTATAATGCCTTTCATATAAAGCTTAGCCCTTCTAGAAATTTTTTTTTTTCAAATATTAAAATATACTATCACAATTCCGCTGCTCTGGATAAAACTACTTGTGAAATTGTATATCACACACTAAACATTTCATGAAAACCAAGAACTTGTTCTGTTATATCATCATACAGCTAGTTTAAAGAAAGGAGATGTAGTCTTGATTCATGCTGGAGGAAGTGGTGTTGGTACAGCTGCCACTCAGCTTGTCAAGCAAGCTGGAGGTATTGCCATAGTAACGGCTGGTACAGAGGCTAAGCTAGAGAAGGCCAGGAGTCTTGGGGCAGCAGAGGCTTTCAATTACAAGGAGGTGGATTTTGCAGAGAAAGTTTTGGAGGTTACAGAAGGTATGCTTCTAGGGAAACAACAATTCCATTGATAAAAAATTGCATAGCAGGAGAAAATGAGAGAAAAATATTATTGTTATCAAAAGTTTGAGGGAGGAATGTGATAAAGTAGGGAATGATGCGCATTTCAGAATAAGAACAATCATCTGTACCATTCATTTGAATTTAAAGGATAGGAAATCAATTTTTTTTTATTATGCCTCCGCCCACCGTAGGTGGTGCCGGAGGCATTATGTTTTCCGGTCGTCCTTCCTGTTTTCGTTCTCAAGATAACTTAAGAACCATTTGACAGATCAAATTCCAATTTGGCTCGTGTATGCATATGGGAGTTACAATGATCTGATTAGATTTTGGGGTCTCTAAGTCAAAGGTCAAAGGTCATAGAGGTCATAATGTACATAGAAATGGTTCGTTCTCGCAATAACTCTATAACCATATGACGGATCAACTTCAAACTTGGCTCGTGTATGCATATGGGAGGGACAATGATCTGATTAGATTTTGGGGTCTCACGGTCAAAGGTCAAAGATCATAGAGGTCATTATGTACATAGAAATGGTTCGTTCTCGGGATAACTACACAACCATTTGTCGGATCAACTTCAAACTTGGCTCATGTATGCATATGGGAGGGACAATGATCCGATTAGATTTTGGGGTCTCAAGGTCAAAGGTCAAAGGTCATAGAGATCATTATGTACATAGAAATGGTTCATTCTCGTGATAACTACACAACCATTTGTCGGATCAACTTCAAACTTGGCTCATGTATGCATATGTGAGGGACAATGATCTGATTAGGGCACCATTTCATGAAAGTTGTCAGTGCTGACAAGTTGTCAGTCACTGACAATTTCAGTAAAATCCTTGGTTTTGATTGGCTGTGAAGCACTGGTCACTGATTGTTACTATGGTAATTGTCAGAGAATGACAACTCGTCAGTGCTGACAACTTTCATGAAACGGCGCCCTGATTGGGGGGGGGTCTCAAGGTCAAAGGTCATAGAGGTCATTATGTACATAGAAATGGTTCGTTCTTGCAATAACTCAATAACCATTTGATGGATCAACTTGAAACTTGGATCATGTATGCATATGGGTGGGACAATGATCTGATTAGATTTTTGGGTCTCAAGGTCAAAGGTCATAGAGGTCATTATGTACATAGAAATGGTTCGTTCTTGCAATAACTCAATAACCATTTGATGGATCAACTTGAAACTTGGATCATGTATGCATATGGGTGGGACAATGATCTGATTAGATTTTTGGGTCTCAAGGTCAAAGGTCATAGAGGTCATTATGTACATAGAAATGGTTCGTTCTTGCAATAACTCAATAACCATTTGATGGATCAACTTGAAACTTGGATCATGTATGCATATGGGAGGGACAATAATGTGATTAGATTTTGGGTCTCAGGCTCAAAGTTCAAAGGTCATAGAGGTCATTACATACATGAAACTTGTTCTTGCGATAAATCAACAACTCTGTGAGGGATCAAATTCAAACTTGGCTCATGTATGCATATGGAAAGGGCAATGGTCTCATTAGATTTGGGGGTCACAAAGTCAAAGATCAAGGTCAAAGAAGACGTTGTATAAATGAAAATAAATCAACATGAATGTGTCATTGTGTCATATATTCCCGATCTGGCAATGGCGCAGGCATAAATTTCGAACGCGCGCAGTTAAGGATTCATCTATTTTTTTTACCAATTCTTTTAATTCTGTATAGTAGTGGAACTGGTTCATTTTTTATGTTACCATGGATAAACATGGGTAAGTGATGTGCAACAGCATCCCTGATGATTTTTAACGAAGACATGAGGCGGGGGAGGGGGATATTTATTTAGGCATAATATTAAATATGTGATAATTGTTGTTTCTTTGTGTAATTGCAAGTTATTAAATCTGTCATAAAAGATTGAATGTGTTGACTCTTTCAATGTAGGAAAAGGTGCAAACATCATCTTGGACTGCATTGGTGGATCATACTGGGAAAAGAATGTAAAGGCCATTGCTCCTGATGGTACATGGGTGGTGTACGGTCTGATGGGTGGACGGAATGTGGAGGGTGCTCTTTTAGGAGATATCCTTCGTAAACGCATCAGCATCCGAGGCACGACTCTCAGACCAAGGTCAGATCAGGTAAGTGTATGGACATTTGAGGCTTGTGCATGAGTAATTCTGGATGAAAATGGTTTTGCCCCCCCCCCCAAAAAAAAATGCAACTGATCTAATATCACTTTGATTACACCATAATTCAACTTGTATGCATGTGGTCTTAATTATAGTTTTGAATTGGTAATAATTCAAACCCTTTGGATTATTCTTAATGGCTTGCAACTCTTGTACAAGAGGTCCTGGGTTGAATCCGTGCTTGGTGCTTTCATCCCATAAAAATAGCACCATATATTTTTTTTAAAAATTTCATTGTATTGTTATTCTATCAATTTGATTTGTAGTACAAAGCGGAGCTGATCAAGGCCTTCTCAGAGAAGGCTCTACCCCACTTCACACCCTCATCTCCTGGAAACCAACCTCAGTTCCAGCCAATTGTTGACCGTGTCTTTCCCCTGAAGGAAATCTCAGCAGCCCATCAGTACATGGATGAGAATAAAACTCTGGGTAAGGTTATACTCAATGTAAAGCACGTACCCAGTAAGCCTTCAGAAGAATTATAAGCCTTATGTTGGGGAAGTCTCAAGTTTTGGTTTAGTACTCTCTTTAGTCCAGGGCCCTATTGCATAAACTTGATAGTAACTTTGCCATCAGTGGTGAGTTTCATGGAAACCTTAAGATTTGATTGGCTATTAATTCAAGGTTTCCATGGAAGTTACTATCGATGTCAGAGTTACCATTAATGGTAAATTTTATGCAACAGGGCCCTGGTCTCAGGCAAAATGACATTAATATGAATTTTTGGGGGAAGGCCTGTACTTGGATGAGATTGAAATTCAGAGTATGTGTAAACTTAGTGATGAACACAACCCAGTAATCATTCAGATGAACTCTCTTTCTCTCTGGAATGGAAAATTAAATTACTGGGTTATATGAAATTTGTTTGCAAGGTCTGTATTCTGGTATTCTTTCACTTATTACAAAAAAATGTTGTGGAAGATATTTATATGTTGTTTGTGATATTTTTCACACAGACCATGAATGGGTGACCCCTCAGTGGTGATCTGTTAGGTTATGATTGTGCAAAATTATTTACCGGTACTGAATTATTCAAACTGAGAAAGCACAAATTTTGCTTTATATTTCTTCCATTTTGCTGAATTATGAGCAAAGATGCAACTGGTATACATCTAGAACAGGCATATCATGTACATTATTTGTTCTGTTCTGGAGTTATAGAGCAATGTGCAACTTTCATTTAAGTTACAAAACATATCTGTCCAATGCTTGTATGTGTGTGTTTTGTCAGAAAGATTTTTTTAAGCACGTCTTACACGGGCCATAAATTTGTATGTTGGGCTATTGCATTATCAGCACTGCTGTAGTATAAAGTGAAAACCCCAAATCTATTTCAGGTCATGTGTGAAATGAGTTTCCATTGCTTGATGATATTTCCAAGGTATGACACTGCTTATAGTTCAGGGTTCAAAGATAAAATATGAAAATTCCCACTGCTTCGTTTCTGTTGCATGTTCCAGTTCAAGTTCAATTTATTTCGCAAAATGAAATAAAAATACAGTATAATATAACAGTAACATAAGTATATTCAAGATTCTGCAGGGCTTTCCATGATGGTTAAAAAACCTGAAAATTTGGATCGCATGTGCCATGATCCAGTTATTTGTCTTTATGTAATATTGCACTTTCCATTAAAATTTATAGCTATGAATAATTATGACCTTCCTTGTACAGGTGTTATACCAAATAATTTTCTCTTTATGTATGAGGAAAAGTTCATTTAATACATTAGCATAACTCTTTTATTTTCTGCGCGTGCAGTATTAATCGATATTGTCAATAACTTAATTATGAGGGAGCGAAAAAAGACCCAAAACATGAAGTAAAAGATGAAACAAAAACAAATATTTACATTCATTAGCATTCCCATCTCTTTGAAACAATAACAGGCTTTGACAAATCTTCAAATAAAAAGAACAAGGATATTTCAGATTAGCATTTTAAAGGAGAATGCAACCCAGGCATCAGTGTGCTCTAAGTAAATAAAGATGACCAAGAAGAGTAAACAAAAAACTGCAGTTTTGACATCTTTTGTGTGGTGAATTTGATCTAATGCGGAGGAATTCATGTTTTGGAAGGGTGTTTAAAACTTTTGCAATTGATACCTATCAATTCACGGTTGAATGAATACGTAATAAAAACAAAACATCACCATATTGAAATTATCCAGTAATTATTGCCTTAAAATTCTGTTAAAATTCTGCTCCTTAACTGCCATTTTCACCTCTTGCTCACTCAAGCATGAAATTTGGTGCACAACTCATTTGGCATGTTTGGTAACGAATAAAATTTATGTTGCATGCCTTCAAATGCAGAAAACTTAAACTATGTTCCGATATCACTGCATCAAAGTCATGGCACAAGGTTTGTGAACTTCAAAAAATGACAATTTTGCATATTTGTCATGTTCACTGAAGCGTGACTGAAGGGTTTGCTCTGAATTTTCCAGAAAATGTAGGTGAGAAGTGTAGCTACATGATTCTGTATTCAGATTTCATCAAAGGTTCCTGATCGAAAAAATACAGGGATATGTTTTAGGGGGAACTTATTTTTTGTTTTGTGTTTATTTTGAATTTATATACATATTTACACACACGTGTCTAAATATTTTTATGAGATGAGATTTTTACAGCAATAAAGAAAGCTGAATACAAATATATCTGTTCTTATTTACAGATGTCTTAACTACTATTCCTAGCGAATATTGTGCAGTATAATGTGATTCTTTTTGTC
>CM057160.1:6741517-6841340 GCA_029962745.1 Echinometra lucunter
AAAGAAAGTGCATTGACCTGCAGCTTTGCACATAGTGACACTTAAGTAGAGACATAGTGAAATTTAAGTCATGCAGAAACTTACTGAGTATGGGGTACATGAGTAGAACCCTCCTTCTACTGATGTCAGGAGGGAACTTGGCATAGTAGACCTTTGCTTCATCGGTCTCTTCATTTGTTTTGATCAGAATCTTGCCGATTCGTATTGACCTACAGCAGTCTCTGAGTCCGTGTTCCATGGCTTCACCTTGAGTAACATAAAAAATATAAACTGTAAACATAAACTGCTTTTTCCTATCATTTTAGGATTACTATCATAATTCTTAATTTTTCGATTAATACAAAGTACCATTTCACTTGATACTTTGTGATAAAGGGTACTGATATAGTTTCACTTGGACAGCATGATTGTTGACATTAGTCTAGATTCTGCATAATGAATTTCAAGCTAGACTTTTTCACAAAAGCGACAGGAAAATAAGGAATTTTATTGAAAACACTGTAAAGGTGTTATATGAAATAAAGTACTGTTGAAAAAGAAAAAAGAACAGCCATAAAAATAAGGGATTTTAAAAAAAGGAATGAAGAATAAGGATAAGAATAAAAATATAAAAGAAGAATAATACAGAGAATAAGAAGCTGAAGGAGGAGGAGGAGGAGAAGAAGAAGGAAGACAGAAATGTAGATAGGAAAACAGCTCACCACTTCTCATGATGCTGACACCACAGTTGCCATGAAGGAACTCAACCCCATCAAAGGGTTCACCAGTCGGTGTAATCACTTCACATGTCTTGTAAGGTAGCTGGTTCAATCCCTCCTCAACTACCAATCGAATCTATGAAAATGGGAATATCAAATTGTAACTAATTTAGCACAGCATTAGAGGAAGCAAGAAAAATTAATTCGATACTCACTGGCTTTGACTTCTGAGGCATAATGCAGTTATTACAATTAGCATCCAACTTTAGATGACAGACACTAGGATTTTACAGCATTACATTTCATAACTAACAATTATTAAATCATTTCATCTGGCCTTACAATTTAATTCTGAGAATGGTTTAACAACCGATCCTGGATGCTTCATTTTACATGATATACCTGATGCATGCTTAATATTTTTTCAAACTTGAAATACATGTATGGTACCTATGAATATTTCAAAAATGCATAATTCCCTTTATTTCTCTGATAAGGTTTATACTTGTACTTTTGTTCTGTTTTTCATATTACTAATGATTTCATCACAAGTGAATTAATGGCCTTCAAAGTAGAAACTTATGATATTCACTGAAATTGATGGCTCAGAAAGGCACAACATGCCCCCTAACAAACCCAATTTACAGATGTAAATAATCATATCTGACTGATATACATCTGAAAAACCCCAATTCAACAACAACATACAACACCACCACCACCAATATAGTTGATGGATGACAAAGATGACTACAATGCTTACCAGTCTGTTAGCATAGAACACAAAATCACCTCTTGAAGTTGTCCTGAAACAAAACAAGAAAATACACAATTGCTAGTATGCAGCTAAACACTCTATTCAAGATAAGTGTACCATGCACTATAAATGGGAATAAAAGGAAGGTCTATTTCAGTCTTTGAAATATCATCTTCCTTTAAACACTGGCAACTTAAAAACAAAACAAAATCAGACAAAAACGCTTTTTTTTTCAGTTTGAAAATATCCAACAACCATGACAAGGGAAGAAAGAAAGGGCATAGACCCTACCACTCATCCTGTGTACACAGTTCATGAATTGACCTTGTACTGCAAAAGTGACAATGCTGTACCGAAACTACATAGCATGCTTTTCTGTTGGTTACTCGACGGAATGCTGTCGAGTCGACCTACGAATCTGATAAACGTCAGTTTTCTTCTTAAAATTCACCATTTTCAGTTCATTCATCAGATATGAAGCAGAAAGGGGAAAAGTGAGAGCCTAAGGAACATTGCTGGTAAGTAAAATCAAAACTTTTTTTTTCTATTATAGAAGATCCAAGTCAATGTATTTCGCGTTCGCTTCGGCAATTATTTTCGCTATTCAAAACGCTGCTTTGACACAATGTTTAACCTACAGGTGGACCCTACTACAGATGATTAGATCGATATCAGGTTCTTTTTTAGTACAGGATAATTCATTGTACTGTACAGAATAAGGTCCAACAGTTACTAAAAATCTTATTCTTACGTTAGAACTAACTTACTCAACTTGCTTTTTGTTTTTATTCTGATCTTGACCTGTTGAGCCCGAGTCTGAGACTGACATGACTGAGACGAGCATCGACAATGACAGTCAAAAGACAAAACAAAGCCAAAACAAAACATTATTAACTTACTTATCTCTGATCAGGGTCTGAAGCTCACGTATTTGGTTGTTACACTTCAAAATTTTGAGCTGGCAGCCATATTCTGGTTCTTCAATGCTGTTTGAGCCAACAGAACTGTCACTTTTGTCTGACTTGTCTTCTCCCATACTGTTATGCACGAACACGTGTTCTTTATTATGATTTTGAATCCTACGTGCCCACTTATTCAATTCGGTGAAAGTGGTATTCAGCGAGAAAACAAAGATTTATGTAACACACTTTTCGAGGCTTATTCAATGATCATCTGTAATAAATCTTATATTCATAACGCAAATAGCAAGTCGATGAGCCGCATTTGTCAAATCCAACACATTATCATTTTCCTATAAGCTCATGAGGCAATCAATTACATGCAATTCCTCTCGTCGATCGAGTCTTGAACTTAGGAATTTTGCACAGGGGAGACATTCCACACTACGGTTTATTTAGTCAAAGATATATTGTGTAAGTTCCACTCGTAGTTAACCCATTCGTGACAGAGGTCCACATTTTGTGGTTTGACCTAATAACTTTTGATGCAGAGCCCTAAAAATTATACCAAATACATGAGCAGAAAGAGTAAAAAATTCTACACAAACTGTACCCATTTTGGTTGCGTCAATATTCGGTGTTTCATGCTGAAAATTTTTTAAAGGAAAATAAGCATTAAAATTCTTAAATTGGCAATGTGATATAAAGTTCAAAATCACCATTTTCCCCTGCAAATTGGCAACTTTTTGACTTCTCATGATAATTTCTGTCAATTTATATTCATTTCAGATACATGACATTTTATAAGAAAAATGTAGCAATAAAATAAAAATGTTGGTGTTGCCAATTTGAAGAATAAAAGCTGATCAAATTAGGCTTTAAATAATTCCTGTCATGAATGGGTTAAGTAATGTTTTGTAGTCTTTTGGTAAAGCTTGTGGCTCATAATCTCAGGACCCCCGGTTCAAGCCTTCTGTTTTACATTTTTTTTTTTTTTTTTTTTTAGGTTTAGGGTTAGGGTTAGGGTGATGGTTAAGGCTATGTTTTGGGTAATGAAAAATTCATTCAATGGAAAATAAGGTGAAACTTTGAAAAAAAAATGGCAATATCGTTAAGCGTTAACCGTACGTAACTAACGTTTAGGGTAGACTAACTGTTACTTTACTTAGTCTAGGTTTTAGAGTTAGAATTAGGGTTTAGGATTAGGATTAGGGTTAGGGTAGGGTTTAGGGTTAGGGTTAGGGTTAGAGTTAGGGTTAGGGTTAGGGTTGGGTTAGGGTTGGGTTAGGGTTTAGGTTAGGGTTAGGTACATGTATGCGGCGAGTACTGCCAGTATGCCAAAAAAAATACTAAGTAGAAGTCCGATATATCGATACTCGGTTGGCGAGTATCGATATATCGGTTGTGGAATGTCTCCCCTGAGTCGCACTCGACCGAATGAAGTTAATCAAATTTGTCACAAACCTAACGCAGAGGGCAGCGCAACATTACAAAAATCGAGACGATGGCGGAGAGCATGGGAAGTATTATTTCGCACGTAAGTTTTATGTAATTTTCCTCGGTTAAATTTACTCCTTACGTGTACTTGACGAATTTTATCTTTTGTATATGGTTCTTATTGAAATAATAATGATTTTCAACTGTTTTCAGTACAATTTGTGAGCTAGTATTTAACTTAAATTGCCCTGTCGCTTGACCCGAAATCGTAGTCACTCGCTTCTGTTCTGCTGCGCAGCTAGTAATGGAGCATAACATAGCCAAATATAGCCGGGTCGTTATGGCGAGATCTCACTGTCCTATCCGCTGCTTTGCCGCGCCGTGACACAGCCAAATTGCGTCTGAAACACTACCGGCATGGGATGTCTTGTTTTTAATAGTATCGAATACTGACGAACCGTGTGATGAAAGGAAATCGTTCTTGATCAAATGATTAACTTACCGAGATATCATGTGTGGTTATTTTTTATTTTTATTTTTTATTATTTTTTCTCTTCAAGTTATTTTTTTAATTTTACTGACTGAACTGATCGATTAAAAATAAAACTGATCTAGGCTAGGGTCTTTTTAATTTTGGTTATTTGCAGTGGGTTTTTATTATTTTCTTATTTTTTTAATGTCATATTAGCAAGAAACACTAGATCAATCCCTAAGTAGTAACTTGTTCGTCTTGTAAAGTTAGATCTAAAGTTAAACTAGATTGAAAATCGTTTGCTGATGAGAATTGGGGGGGGGGGGGGGGGGTGGGGATAAACGCAGACTCTGATTTTAATGTTAGAGGTAGGTCTAACTGTGTTCAAAATCTTTTGTTAAAAACCCTAGAACAAACAGATTTTATTAATGAATTTTGCCTGACCTAAACTGATTCACCTAATCACAAACTTAATTGTCTATTGAATTTAGTACTGTGAAGTGTGATATTGAACCTTTTTGTTGCAAATGTTCAGTTTTCACAGAGCAACAATCAGCAAAGAAGCGAATCACTAGAAATGGAGGAGACCGGAGATGCTTCGTTGGAGTCGAGCTCTGTGGAGCTGCTCACCAGTGAAGATCCATCAAGTGAGAGAGATGCCCCAGAGCTCCCCATGGAGGAGGACAATCTCTCGGACAAGTTTGCAGATACCTCATCAACTCAGGAAGGTAAAAGATGGTATCTCACAGGAAAAAAAAATGAATAGAGATGTACAGTCAACTCTGCCTAAGTCAAATTTCTTGGGACTGAAGAAAATGCTTCGACTTAAAGAAAATTCGACTTATGAGGGGTCAAAAACAATAGAAAATAAAGGAATGGGACCAGGTACAGACCTTCGACTTAGGCGATTATTCGACTTATGCGACTTCGACTTATGCAGAGTTGATTGTATACTGGCAGACATAGACAAAGGGAAGACAAAGGGAAGAAAAAAGCATTGTAGAGTGAAAGAGAGAATGAGACTGATTACAGAAAGCACAGATTGAAATGGAGAGAAAGTGAAAGAGTGAAATCGGTGGAAGGGTTGAGAAAGAGAAAAGGAAAGAAAGAAATATAAGAGGGAGAGGAAGAGAGAGAGAGAGAGGGCAAGGGGTGATACCAAGAAAGATATTTAAAAAGAAAGTGACTCTTTGTTGCCATGGTCAAGAATTGAAGTAATGGTGACACTTTGTATTTGTGAAATAACTCGTTAGTTAGATTTATAAGCCACACACAGTTATAAAAAATCTCTGTCATAAATGGTTAAATGGTTGAATGGTTGGTTAATTTACTGGACTGCTAAGAAAGCATGTGTATGCTCGTTAGTAAGCAACCAGTGGACCGTCGGCTTTAAGTCCCCTCCGAAGGGCTTGGTAATGAGGATTAATACCTTACCAAAGGGCATTAGCAATTACGAGACCACTGCTCTATACACTGGGCCTCAGCGCCTCCTCATAATAGTATTGTGTGCACAAATTTTACACTCCCAGTCTCCCACCCTTTCAGGTCATTTTGAAACACTGCATGAGATGAGTGTAAAAAACACAATTTTTGAATGATTCATTGCCTTTTCCTTACAGAGCCATTAGGTGAAAATTTTGTATGTGAGGAGACTCAGGCTGTGGAATCCATCATGGTGTCATCTGAGCAGGAGCGTGAGCAGGAGCGTGAGCAGGAGGAGTCCAGCCAACATGTGAACGGTGATCTACCCACCAAGGAGGATGAGGAGACCAGCACAGAGGAGGTACTATCTGGGGGTGCAGAGACCGCTGCATCCACCATTGCAGATGCAGCAGAAGAAAAGACGTCCAAGGAATCAAAGAAGGAAGGAAAGAAAGCCAAGAAAGGTACATCCATTTCAATGTAGCTGTGCAAAGTTGTAGCCTTTGAAGACTCATGTTGGTCTGTATGGTAATTGGCTACTGGTGTCCACAGCTACATTCTCTATGTTCCTGTGTGTTAGGAGACAGCATTTCATCTTTCTCTCTTATTCACTTTTGTCCTTTTTTATTGTCAGGGAAAAAAAAAAGTGGTTCAATATTTTCTTGTGAGATTGTGAGGCATTAATAGCTTGTCTCTAAAAATTTCTGGAATATTGATTTTCAAAGTTTTCCTTGTTTTTTCAGGCAAAGATGCTGAACATATGAGTCGTGCCATCATGCAAGCCTTGAATGGACTAGAAACACCTGAAGATAAGATAGCTGCCTTATGTAAAAAATATGCAGAACTGGTAAGTTAACTTGTTGACTACTTAATTCTTTATTTCCCACAGAATTGATACATGGACTACCAGGTTCCCGTAGACAATTGGATGACAAATTTCCAAAGAGATCAGTGAATTCCATACCAATTTGAAAGTGCGTATATGACCCCTGATGACGGACAGTTAAGCTGTCTGGAACGTTGAGCCTTCTCTCCTCGTCTTCTCATCTGGTTTCCAGTCCTTTTTAGGACTTTACCCACTCTCAAGAAAGATACTCTCCACTCTCTCTTACTCTATCTCACCTCTACATTTCTCCTCCCCTTCAACTTTCTTTACTCTCTCTGACTTAAAAGTCCTTTTCAGGACTTACCACATGGTGAACTGTAAACCTCATCTACATTATTCAAATATGTAATCATTCCTTATATGGGTTTTTAAAAATGGGTTTTGTGTTAGGCTCAAGTTTTTATCATTTTTGGTGTTAAGTGTAAGTGTTTTAATTAGTGGTAGATCCTGGGTTAAATATAAGAACTCTGTTAGTATACAAAAATAACAATGGAGCAATTGTTACAAGAAAACTTCTTGTACAAACTAAGATATGTTATCTAATTTTGTCCTCAAGCTTGGTGAGCACAAGTCTCTTCAGCGTGAGAGCAAGACCCAGGCCAAGCAACTGTCTCAAATCCAGCGTGAAAGAGACCATCTCCAGAGTGAGCATGGTAGAGCGCTCCTGGCTAAGAGCAAGCTGGAGAGCCTGTGCAGGGAGCTCCAGAGGCATAATAAGACTATCAAGGTATGTGTCTTCTGCTGTTTTCAACCAGTTTGGCCCAAATTCACAAAAGAGGTTTAAATCTTGGGGTGGTTTAAACCCCCTCCTGGTTTATTTAACCGTACATGTGCATAGAAACCAGTCCAATTATTTGTTTTCTTTTGGCGTGCACATGGCCACTATGTGTCCTTTAAGCCTATTTCAGTGCCCTTAGAGTAGTTTAAACCTCTTGTGAATTCCGACCTTTAAGTTCAAGTCTATTCTTTGTTTTTCACTAGCCCAGTTTTCAACCATTTTCATCTTGCCTCATCTAGTTTCATTGTGACTTAGACAGGCTTACTGTGTATTCTGTACTGTTTGTGTTTGTTTTTGTCTTATCTTCTGTGTTTATCAGCACCATGAGACAATTTAGTCAGTCATTAATTCAGTGTACTTTATGGTACTCACAGTATGAAGTATTCAATATGATTTTAAACTCTGAACTGTACAGAATATACCTTAGGGCTTTTGTGCTAAAATTCTACATTGTCTGTTTTTTTATTTCGTTTTTTTTTTAATTGTGTAATCTGTGTTCTGATAGGCAGTTTTGAAAAAAAATCTATAATGTTTCTTTTCCCTTTTTTGTTTATAGGAAGAGAGTCTTCAGAGAGCTAGAGAAGAAGATGAAAAGAGGAAGGAGGTTTCCAACAAGTTTCAGGTATATTTACTTTAATACCGTTTTTAAGTTTCATTTGTGCATTCTAGGTTGAGAGAGAGTGATACCTTGATTATTGAAAAAATGTTGCATGTCTGATTCAATTACTAGTACTGTTTGCAAGAAGTGAACTTTTAAAAAAATTTTCTCTGCAGCAAACAATCAATGAGATTACAACACAAATGCAAGACAACCACACCAGGAACATCAAACTCAAAGAAGAGAATATTGAGCTAGCATCCAAATTAAAGAATCTTGTAGAACAGTATGAGAGAAGAGAAGAGGTAAGATGCATGGCTGTATTCAATTCCATACTTAAATGAGAATTTGAAGTATTTTTTTTCTGTTTTCAGATTAAGTAAATTACTTGACCAAGCGTTTTTACATAATTTTTGCCCTCCCCCCCAAAAAAAAAAATGTTGGAAGCTTCAAAATTTGTGCTCAAATTAATCTTGTATTATTTTCATCTGGTTCTTGTAATGCTACCATTTAGAGTAAAGGTGAAGCAATTTCATTTGTACTCTACAGCATAAAGTTTACCATCAAGTGCAAGGTCTCCATAAATATCAGGAAGGATTTCCAAAGAAGAGTTTTTATTATATATATAGTCTTCTAGCAGTGGGGTTGGCCTTTTATCCTCATTTAGAATATGAATGTAAAGGGGCTCCAAATTTTGTTATTCATTTATTCATTTTTCTGACTGTAAATGAAAGGATATTTAGGTTTTTATTTGTTAATCTTTATTGTTTATATAGTTTTGTGACACAGCATACATGTAGCTAGATATTTTCTTTGCAGAAATAACTTGTTATCTTACTTGTTATCCTTGTTTCCTTACTTCGTAGCATATAGAGAAGCTATTCAAGCACAAAGACTTGGAATCTCAGCTCTATGATGCCAAATTACAGCAGTCAAATCTAGCGTTAGCAGAGGAGAAAGAGCGGAATAAAAGAGAAAAGGAATTGGTAAGTATGAATATTGTCTTAGTTGATTCTTGTAATGTTGAAAGGGCAAGAGAGCAGTAATTATTATCCTTAATACTTTTGATAGATGGAGAGCCATGACTGTCAATTTGTATAACAGATGAGGCAACTAATAAGCAAGTAATACCACATTTTTTTTTCCTCCTTTTAAACTTCATCACGTTCATCTTTTATGAGGATTGTCTTTTACTTGGTAGGTATTTGTATGTTATGTAATAAGTAATACTAGGATAATACTGATCATGAAGCTAGGATATTGCTGGAAAATGTTTAGTATTCTTTTGTTTTCAGTTACAGTCTAGGAAGGTTGTTTGCATGTTTAATCTATCAAACCTGTTGTTTGTTCTCTTTTATCCCTCCAGTTACTGACAGAATCTGTGGATTCAAAAAGAAGATTGGAAATGTTCACAAAACAAGAGGCCCAGCTAAAAGCCCAGGTGAGAGATACATTCTCCTTAGGTCCTACTGTGAAATGATTCATTATGTCTAAATAAAGGAGAGTTTTGGCAAAAGTTATCTAGACATACTCTTGACCATCATAATTTGCGCTAACTTTGTAAGAATTCAATTGGTCCACACCTTTTAGCCACATCGGGTTTGTTTTTTCCCCCTCGTGTCCCATTCATTTACACACAAAAAATCATGGGGATTTACTGTGGGGGTCTGATGCTTGATATGTGAACAAGCCTTCAGGAGGAAACGAGAAAAGGAAAAAAAATGTAAAAAAAAAAATACATTTTGAGGGCTAAAATCATGCTTTTACAGCTAGCTTGCTTCAATTTTGCTGATTTTTTATAATTAGCAATGCACTGCCTGAAGCCAGTTTTTTAAAAACCTATTTCCATCGGAAGGACCTGAGATGAGTTGTATATGACTTATTCTTTATGGTGATGCGTTATCTCTTCTCTATTTACCGGTATTCTACAGTTGGCTGTATATACAGAGAAGTTCGAGGAATTCCAGAGTACATTAACAAAGAGCAATGAAGTCTTCCAGACGTTTAAACAAGAAATGGACAAGGTAAGACAATTTGGCTCGTATTTTGTAAAGATGTAAATCAGATTTTTCATTGTTGAGAAAATCAAGGGGTAGGTAAGAAAAAAAAAAAAGATGCAAGAGTAAAAGAACCACATGAATTTTATTTTTTCAAGCTGGTAGTGTAGAAAGGAAATGACAAACTATATTTTCCCATTTTAGGGTGTTTCATCATCAAGAACATTACTGTGACATTGAATTTTTTCCTTCAGAATAATTTTTGTGCTTACAACTTTTTAATGACTCGTCCAAAGTAACCTACAATTTTAAGGTTTCTCATTGGCTCCTTGATTTTTTTTTTCTTGCAGTGGGGAGGGGAAATGATAGGATAGAGCTTTCCAATATCTTTTTTCATGTTGCTCCAGACAGTTTAAGATATTGATAGCATCTTTCTAGTCATTGTCTTTCAGTAATAAGATGATTTCTTGTTTGTTCTTTCATTCTGCAGATGACAAAGAAGATCAAGAAGCTCGAGAGAGAGACAAACCTATGGAGAGGTAGATGGGAGACCAGTAATAAATCACTCATGACAATGGTTGAAGAGGTGAGATACTCATTCAACTTAATAAAACTTTATTATGAAAACACTGAAGCAATTGATATTGGTGTATATATCATAGTAGTGTGGAGTGTTTAAAATCTGAGGAAAAAGTGGTAGTATCCTACCTTGGTCACAAAATGGGAGTGTTTGCACACTTTACGGGTGAAGAGGCTTTGGAAATTTGGTGGGTCTTGCTCACGGGTTGTTCATTCTTGTGGCTTGAAGGCTGTTCGATTCTTGGCCTCAGGATCAGTCAATCAAAAAGTTCTATTTGTTTCAAGGAAATAACCTTCGGCAAAGCACATTTGTCTGCCACGAACCTTTTCATTTTGTACTGCTACTTTTTCCATGTATATATAAAACCACTGCTATTATAGTTTCATTGAGTGAGCAGCTCTATTCACGATTCCCCATCTGAACTTCAGCCCCAGTTCACCACTGGCACAATTCCTATTTTGGGGTTTGATTCCCCCAATAGGTAGTCACTAGCACTATGAACATGACGGACAATATAAACAACCCTCATTCTACCCTTCACAATGGTTCTGGTAGTCAAAAGAACATCCCTTCACTGCTATTATGTTTAATCATGTAGTTCCAGGTGAATATGCATGTGACACCTGTCCCACATATTTCAGATAATAGCAGTGAAGGGATGCTCTTTTGACTACCAGAACATTGTGATGGATAGAATGAGAGGTTGTTTATTTTGTCCGCTTTCTTTGTCCATCATGTTCATAGTGTAGTGCTTGTTCACTTTCTACGGAGAATAAATCAACAATTTTTATGTAGGCTAGCAGATGATGTGACCGAAAGTTTTCTGATAATCATTAACCTATAGCAGTACATTGTCGCCTTTTAATGATAATTTTTGCAGCATCTTTTGATCAAGCATGTTAGGAATTACGCGTAAATACATGATCAGAAAGAGAAAAATTAATCGAAATTTTTTAGTCCCATTTTATGTTGTGTTGTTTTGAAATAAGAGTAATTTATTTGTAACTAAACATTAAACCCTCTAAATTGGAAATTCAGTGTAAAATGCATGATCACTATTTTTGTGTCCAAATAAGCAATGTTTCTGTTCAATTTTGCAATCATCATTCATATTTTTGAACATTGCTTGCTCACAGAAAGGGAAGCATGAGAAGGAGATGTTAGAGAAGCAGATTAAGATCAATAGACTTGAGAAACTATGTCGAGCCCTGCAGGCAGAGAGGAATGCACTCATAGGCAAAGCAAGAACATCGCAGGGTAAGTCATCTTTGACAGTGTCTTTCCCTTTGGTAGCTGCAAAATTGTGGAACCAGCTCCTTGCCACGGTGAAGACAGCCTCATCTGTTGACCAGTTCAAGAAATTTCTCACGTCCTTTCTATTCCACTATAGATCAGTGGATTTTATTGTATTGGCTAGTCTGGTTTTCATGATGATACATTATTGTTTGAGTGGCCCGAACATGTGGAGTGGTGTGTGCAGCGCTTTGTAACTGTGAGAAAAAGGCGCTACATCAAATACCTTTTGGATTGGATTGGATTGGACAATGATATGTTGCACTTCAGCTGTTCATGTTTTTGTTTTACATATTTGTGATTTTCAAATACATTTGTTGTTGATAATTAGGACAACACAATTTATGCACTCACGCATCAGCATCTACATTGCCTGATGAAGGCTAGCAGTTTGCAGCCGAAATGTCGCAATCGTCCAGTTTGCTACTTCGTGTGACAACTGATTATTCTCTACCACTCTGTATAACACAATTTATTTTTGTCATTACTCTACATGTTAGATGCCTTTTATAGGTGTTATTCCATCATGCTTTATTTTATGGTAATTTGAAAATTTGTACTGAAGACGATTTATCACAGAGGGATTGCTTTCCTGATGATTCATTAGAGAGTTTCTACAACCAAGTACACAACCGCCAGTCGAGTGTGTCATGTGCACATGCTCAAATCAAAAGAACAAAAAATTTGCATGCTAATTGCTGGTTGTCAAGCTACTCAGCTGCATTTTACCTTGAGAACAGACACAATTTTGGCCAAGAAACATTCTTGTTTTCAACAGGACTGGGAGTTATTCGGATTTGATCATTTGAGCTTGCCAAGATTTTGGGTCTTCTGAATTTGAGCATGCGTACACGACTCGCTGGATCAGCATACTTGGTTGTGAAAGCTCCCTATTTACCTTCTCACAGACCCATGTTTATGTCGGTTGGAACTGGCAGGGGAAGCTCCCCTTTAATGGGAGAATAATTTCATTAGATAACTAAATGAAGCTGCTTTGATATTCACTTACAATATTCATGTAGGGCATAACAAGGGTAACACATTTTGTAGCAATGCAGAATCAAACCATTCTGCTACCATTGTTATCATAAGTTAGTTTAATATGACTGAGTCTTTGTAATATTGAAATTGTAATATTGAAACAAAGCAGCATTTTTTTTTATTTGTGGGGGGGGGGGAATCTTGTTGTTTCAATGTAGGTTCTTTGATTTAAAAAGAAAAATTGATTATTTTCAATTGATCCTTAGACGAGTCCACTTCATCATCATCGAATCAGAGCATTTTTATTGGGGGGGGGGCGGCTTTTTGTTTAAATGTTGCTTCTGTAATAGAAAGGTTCATTGCTTTCCATTGATCCATAGATGAATCCACTTCATCATCATCGGACTTGGTCCTAGAACTCAACTCAGCTTCAGAACCAACCTGCAATGGTGAAATCATCTCCAACCCTCAGTCGGAGGCAAGCCCTGTCAGCAAACCGACACAGGGCAGTCCATCAGAGGAGGTGGGCACCGCAGGAGGCACAGAGGGAGAGAAGGTTGAAGATGGAGGAAGAGAGAAAGAAGGAGTGACAGAGGAGAGAAAGAAGGAGGCAGAGGAAGGGGAGGAGGAGGAGGAAGGGGTGGAGGCTGTGCCGAGTGAAGCAGCAGGAGGAGAGGGGGATGGTGGGGAGAAGGAAGATGATGAAAAGGAAGTAGTTAATGAGGAGGAGAGTAAGGATATGAAAGAAGTAGAATCGTCTGTGTCTTCAGTAGCGTAGGGGCTCCTCAGGGATGAGCAAAGATTGCAAGTTCTGCTCCTGTAAAAGCAACCATTCACCATGATTTATCTTTTTCCTTTTATGAATCACATGGAAATTGAATTTTTCTTGAGACATCACTAATCACTGAAATGATCACCCATGTTAGCACCATCGCTAGATTTACATGTACCATTGCCATTTTCATTTACAATCTCTTTCCCCACATTGTACCTCTATACTGGTGTGTGGATAGATAAGGGTTACACTGTTAAAAGAAGTTGGCCCTTTATTTTCAGGAAAAAAGAATGCTAAGTTCTAGTTCTCTTTCAGACATGACATAGTAAACTGCCTTAATTAAACTGCAGCAGAACATTGCATTTTGTGAATAAGAGCAGGTACATGTAATGTTAAGGGGGGGGGGGGGGGGAATGTACCTTAGCCATGTGCAACAATTGCTTTTGTTCATATTTCCTAATATGTGTGTTCTGTCAGTGTTGTACAGAAATGTGAGAACACTATGCTTTCCATTTTTCATTTGTTGCTATTTGTTTCAGAAGCACTGTATTGCATCAAGTCTGAATTGATTTTAACCCATTGGCTACTGGAACCGGGAGGCTCCTGTATTAAGCCTATGGGAAGGAGAGAATTCAATAGTCAACTGGTTAATGTATAATTTTGTGTGACTTTACAAAGTGCTTTCTTTGTGGAACTGGAATATAGTCTATGACTGTGAGAAAGAAAGCAACTTAAACACGTTTTTATGGAAGTGAGTTTGAAATGAACAAATTCCATGACACTTGATGTAAGTATCAAATGATAGAAAAGATAGCATAAAAGCATGATGGAGAATTCAGGAAAATTTAATTATTACTTGCGGTTTCTCATGTTGATATAAAGTAGACTTTCATCTTAACATGAGGAGATGTGTTGAAGAAGCCCCTTCTTCTTTATGAAAATGAGCGAGAGTAATGTTTCATGCAAAGGTTATGCAGACCCCTGGGAACAGTGCAGGAGTAGACCTAAGAATTCTGATAGCATTCGATGCTAGAACGTGAGCCATTCTGTTTCATACAGCTGAGCTTGCCAAACTATCTGAATACTTTGGAAAGTAACATTTGTGGTATTAGAGTGCTCTGCAAATGTGGTGTTTATTTTGAAGAGTTTTTTTTTTTTTTTCTTGAGGAATATGCAAGCAACTCATTTCAGAGTTTTCTGCAAGATGTTGACCGACGGTTCTCATGTATTTGGTGCTGTTGGAAAGATGTGAAGGAAAGAATTTTGATTTTGTGGAAGTCTTGAAATTCTTCAATTTATTGAATTTTCATTTTTGTTATTTTGTTTGTATTGTCTTCTTGTGCTGTTGGTGAACTAGTGGGAGTAATGGAGTTCTTTGAGAAATCATTTTGTTTTAGAACAGTGGGTTGGATGTTTTTACAAAACACTCATTAGGTACTTCATACATCAGCTGAATGCAGTGATTTAACAGACAAAAGTTGAAGATATCCAACTTAATTTTAGATTCTGCCTCATTTGCTTGGTCGCGCTATTTTTCACATTCATGTGGAATCATCCTTAAATTGTGTATCACCTTTGAACACTTTACCAATGAAATAGTCTTTTGCAAAACCCGTTCACAATTGGGATATATTATGCGATGATTATGTGGCAAAATGCCAAAGATGGGTGATGTTTAGACCGATTATGACTTGACATTTTGGTCTTTTTTTTCCACTTTCCTCCCCCATTTCCTCCTGTAATGTATTTTGTGTTTTATGATGTCAGAACAGTCTTTGTTATAGCTTGATAATTGTGGTGTTGCATGTCCCGATTTCACTGCATATGCTGCAGTTCGGTGTCATTTTTGGATTTTTGGAAGCTGTGAGTGATTGGTGAATGACTGTAAAATTTGAATATTAGCAAAAGAAATTACCTCTTTCCATGCTTTATTTTTTGTGACTATACTTGTGTGTCTTTCTTTTGTTTTTCATGGAAACGATGTTTTGTTTTTTGTCTGTCAAATGATCAACTGACTTTCCAGAGTTTTTGGCCAGGTATATCTTCTTTTGAATTATTTGAACAAGGCATATGCAGTTTATATTATAAACTTTTTTGTATTTAATTGCTTTTTTTCTCCTAAATGATGTTAAATGTTCATTTGGAATACTGTAATTTTGTCACGATCATGATAGCATTTTTGCCATGATATGGTATCAATCTGCCAGATTTTTTTTCGGGGGGGGGGGGGGGGGGGGGGGTGCGCTGGATGAATTCATACTACAGTGTAGACAAAAAGTTCTTACCCGTAAAGAGATTCATCAGAATTGTGAAGTTCTATTAAGACGAATTTTCATCTACGGCGAGTCAGTGCCAGTCTGAAGAAGCCTGTAGTCTTTTGTAGAAACAAGTAGGCGAAAGCTAACAAGGTAATAACCAAAGTTGATGGTGAAATGATGACAATTCGTCTTGATAAAAAGTTCTGAAGTCTTTATCATTTCACTTCTTGCACATAAATGTTGTATGATTTCATTGTTTACTGTTGGTGGTTAACTATGTGTATTATAGTTGGCTGTAACTACTTCAAGTGTAAATCTTTTTTTTTCATTTTTAGAATATTATTTGGAATGATTTGAATTCAATTACCAAACATAGAAAAGAAAATACCTCTTCAGTCAAAACGAAAGTGCCTTATAGACTTCTGATCATGAGCCCCATGGTTGTGGTATAAAGGAACATGTAGCAAAGTGTGTGTTCTGGTTTGTTCAGAGTCTATTCCCCTCCAATGTGAATTAGTTTCATTAGTATATTGTGATTAAAGGGGAACTCCACCCTGGTATCCAATTGGATTTTTAAATAAAAAGAGAAAAATATGGATTGATAAAAGTTTGAGGAAAATCTTATGAACAGAATGAACGTTGGGAACAAAGCACAAACTGGCAAATACATGATTTCTCATCTGAGCTGCTTGTCATTAGGTTGTTTCTTAAATTTTTCATAAATATTTGATTTTCCTCCAAAGAGCATATTTTCTGATACCTCTGTATATATATCATCAGATTCAGATACATATTTTGACACATCTTTATGAAGTACATGTAGATATATTCCTTGGTCAGTAACCATGAAAACTGTTATTTGAGGTATCTTTTAAATGCAAAGTAAATAGAGAACTGCTTGCAAGGAAATCATAGAGTTACTAGTCTTGTTACTAGTTTTGCTTTTTAGATAAATTACAACTGCAGGAATCGATAAGTTTTCATATTTCAGGAGAAATATATTCACTGATCTGCTCCTTTCATTTTTTTTCCCAATGTTTATCATGATTGATTTCTGATTGATTTCTGCATGGGCTTTCTGTGATAAGAACTACAACATCAGCATAAGTAGCAGTAAATGAGTATTGATATTTCAAGTGCTTTTCTTTGCAATATAAAGGTAACATGTGACTTATACAGTACATTTAGTGCTGCCTATAGATTCAGTAATGGAATAGGTTCATGTCATTTTGAGGTAAAACATCTATTTTGGTGTAAAACTTACAAGGTTCTTTTATTTTCTCAGTCCTCTGTCAATTTTCGTTTCTTGTTTGCACGAATTGTTTTTCTCTGCATTTGAAGCAATAGTTATGCTTTCTGTAGTTTTCTTAAAAGAGATATATATCAGGAAGTGATTTACTTGGAGTAAAACAAAATTTCTATAAATTTTCTGCAAAAAAAAGAAAGAAAAGAAAAAAAGTTGACCATCAAATTTTGTTGAGCAATCATGTCAAATCTGTCAAAGTATTGATATTTGGAGACCATGAAATTATTCTTTCCATTCATGAAATTATAATTTCCATTCCATCATTTGAGTGATCTCTTATTTTGAATTTTAGTTCTAGAATATAAATTTATGGAAATATTCACCCTTGTTTAGGAAAACCCTGTAATGACTTTGTAAACTTGGTTACTGGGCGTTTGCTATTTATTCAGACTTTCCTTGCAATATGCATGTACCCAGTACCTAACTATCGCTGTCCATCTGTAAGTATTCATTGTAAGCTTGCCTGTGTAACAAGAAAATTACTTTTTGCATCATGTTGTTTGAAGTGTCAATTACATTGGAATGTGATGATATATATTCAGAAATATCTGATTATCAGTATGCAAGTAGTATGGGTAAGATAATGTGAATATTCTTGGTTTTTCCATAGAAAGACATTTTTGTAAAATGAAATAGAAAAAAATAGAAGAAAAAACACACACACACAAAACATAGAAATTTGTGTTTAGACTGAGTAGACAACTTTACAATGCACTTGTACAGAGTTTGAAAGTGACCTAAAATTGGAAATAATATTGCCAATAAAATATCGGACTGTTCTACTGTGTGAATTCATGATTAATTTGTTTAGTACAACACTGGTAAATGGTTATCCCGATAAAATAAAGATCAACAAGGGATTTGAAATGGAAGCAGTTGCAAAGAAAGACACACGAGTAGAAAAGAGAAATGGAGAGAAACAGAGAGGAGAGAGAGAGAGGGAGAGAGAAAGATAGAGGATGTGAGACAAAAAGAGAGAATGAGGAGAGAAAGGATGATGAGAGAGAGGATGAGAGACAAGGAGAAATGAGAAAAGATAGAGAAAGGACAGAATGAGAAGAAATGAAATGGGGATCCAAGGGAGGGAGGGAGGGAGAGAGAGGATGAGAGACAGAAGGAGAGAATGAGAAGAGAAGAGATGTAGAAAGAGATGGAGGAAGGGGGAGGGAGTGAGAGAAAAAAAAAACAACTAAGGAACTGGTCAAATTGCGAGGGACTGCACGAAATATCAATTTGTGAAATATATGAAAGCCTTCTACAGAGACTAGATATGTAAACTAACTTGAGCCTTGAACCTAGACTAAGAAAAAGCAGCATGTGCGAATTTCGCAATTCTTGTCTGTCTGGTGTTTTTGAGAATTCTCGAAATAATGTGTTTGGTAGCAAGTCTGTATCATGGATTCATTTGACAGAACCAATATTCAGAAGTGCCTTAAACATCTTCAAGAGTTGATTCATCGAAATTCGTTGTCTTTAAATGTTGAAATATTACGAGAAGATAAGGTGAGTAGCACGTTGCTCATATTTACTTTTAGCGGTATGCTCCGGTCATCGTACCCGACGCTTAGCCGTGCCATTGATGCGCAGTTACGTAGGCTACTCGTAGGCCATGCTCAGTCTACTGCTGTAATACAGCTATTTGTTTGTGTATATGATGAGGGAGTTGAAACGTGTGAAATGATGCGATATGTTGGTAATATTGGGTGCGTGTCTCTGTTTGATATTATTGGTGTCTGGGTCTTACCTTTAGAATACAACGCCACGCAATAGAGGGCGTCATTTGAACAACAATAACAAAAAAAAAAAAAGAAGTCTTGGGTCCGGATAATGAAAGACAGAAAGAGAAGGGGAGAGGAATATATAACGGGTACGGTACCACCATCTGTATGGGTATCACACAGCACTTACTAAAGTCGCTGAGGGCGCTCAGTGAAAACACTAACCTCATGTTATTACGACTGCCAACGACCACCACGCGTAAACTGGCGAGCTGTATTGAATGCCGCCAACGATCGCCAACGAGTTATAGAGTTAATTTTGCGAGTAGGATGCGATTTTTACTTCAAGAACACACGGGGGAAATGTAATTCAATTCTAATTTATATGTTTGTAAGTGCAATTTATGATTTTTTTTCTTCTTCTTCTTCTTCTACCTTTTCGTTTTCTTTCTCTTATCAGAATATTAATTTGTTAAGTATAAAATTTTCAGTCTATTATATTGTGAATCACTGCAATCTCATAACGGAATCAAAATATCAACAGCTTGATATACGTACATATAAAACAAAAAAATTAAACAATTTCTTACATGATGCAAACAGAGAGACTTCACCTTAATGGGTAAAAAACAGTGCTTGAAGTTTTTTCTCATTCGTTTTTAATGTTTATAGCGCTAAGTTCTCAAATTCGCAAGTTGATTTTTCATGAAATTAGTAAAATCAGTATCGATTTTTATGACAGAAAAACCAAATGTTAACCAGATGTTACTGGATTACAACAATGGGTGATTTAGAATAATAATTTTGCAATTGTTCATCAAAATTCAGAGAATTATGTAGAAAAAGAGACAAATACGTGCACATCAGCAAATGAAATGGAATTTGTATTTTGATTGTTGTACTCGGTATATAAGAGGGAAACTGATTTCTTTCTATTACAAAGAAATTAGACAGCTACAACTATCTTTATCGCAATTTTACTTGCAACTACTAAAGACATGGTTTTAATCAGAACATTTGAGACAAATTTGTACCAATTACAAAAAAGTAATGTAATACTCTTTAACAATTAGCATATATGTTAAATGGTGAAACAATTCAAAACATTATCATTGCTATCTCATGTCAAATAAACGATTCACTGAATTCAGATCAATAGTCAAAGATGTATTTAAATTGTGTAAAAGTCTTTGATCACCCTACACAATAAACTTTGACAAAAAGAAAAGCAAATAAACTACCACTTCTCGGAACTTCGTAAGTGTTCAGTCGGTAAACTACAAAGAGAGATTAATTTAAAACACTGGACTTGTGTACACGGATTAACTAATTCAGTGAAATGAGAACCGTGAGAAACGACTTCAAAGCGGTGCTTACGAATTAATTCATGATGTAAGCTATAATGTGCCATTTCACCCAATCATGGTTTAGCGAAAGGTTAAAAGAGGTCAAGATAAAAGTCTACAATTCAGGAACAGAGTTTCTTTAATAAAGTGCATATCAATATAATATACAATCCATTTATTACTTAAATGGTAATAGCAATTAATAACGTACTTTATATCTAATGTCCAGTGACATAAAGAGCCAATATATATATATATATATATATATATATATATATATATTGTGGGGGGCGGGGCTCAATCCTTGCACAAAGCGAAGTGACCAACCCTGAGGGAGTATAGCGACCGAGCCGAGGTACCCCTCCCCTCATGATATGGAGCTTATTCATTTTTTCGACTTAAAAAAAAAAAAAATCAGGAACAAAGTTTCTTTAGAAAAGTGCACATCAATATCCATTTATAACTTAAATGATAATATCAATTAATATTATAATTCATATATAATGTCCAGTAGCGTAATGAGCCAATATATATATATATGTATATATATATATATATATTTTTGAGAGCTATGCTCCGTTTTCTTTTAAAATCTATGATTTTATTTTTTATGGCATTCTACTACCAACTCTGATTCCTATATATATATATATATATATATATATATATATATATACACATATATTTTTTTTTCCTTTGGGGAGAAGGCGGGGCTCAATCTTTGCGAGGAGCGAAGCGACCAAACCTGAGGGAGTGTAGAGACCGAGCCGGGGTACCCCCCTCTCCCCCCCCCCCTCTCTCATGATACGGAGCTTATTCATTTCTTCGACTTACAAATGTCCAATCTGCAAAACCTGAAAAGGAAATTCCAACTTTAGTTTATATCAATTTTTATTTTTCTCATTTCCAACAAAAGAAGTAAATATCATAAAAAATAAACATTTGAAGTAGAATACATGCAGTATGAAACATGAAATTTGATGACATGAACTATTATGATTTCTGCCTTGCTATCCATGCTATTTGGGAAATTGTGAATGCGTTACTTAATAGAAAGGGAGTCTAGGAAGAAGTAATGAAATTTGCGGGATATCACAAATATAACATTGAAAATTAACCATGGTTGAATGTTATTTGTAGAGGGTGGCTGATGCCCCCGCAAGTGCCTCCCCCCTCCAGTACTCTAGTGCTAATGCCCAATAAACGATTCATTGAATTCAGATCAGTAGTCAAAGATATATTTAATTGTGTGAAAGTCTTCGCTCGCCCTACACAATAAACTTTGACAAGAGGAAAAACAAATAAACTACCACTTCTCGGAACTTTGTAAGTGTTCAGTCGGTAAACTACAAAGAGAGATTAACTTAAAACACTGGACTCGTGTACACAGATTAACTAATTCAGTAAAATGAGAACCGTGAGAAACGACTTCAAAGCGGTGCTCAGGAATTAGTTCATGGTGTAAGCTCTCAGAGAAGAGTATAAAAAGACACTCAGTGTCAGCTCCTTCTCACTCTTCGCATGAATTTCTTCCAGACAACATCTCAGAGTTCATGGTTCTTCACAAATTCAAAGTTCAATTTCCACCATGTCTCGCATGACAACGGTAAATCGTCAGAATGCCAACACTTGGGCAAATTTACACTCGCGTATTTGAGCCATACCCTTTAGATATGAGGAGCTCTTTCTGCCACAAGTTGGAAAGTACATCAAGGATTCAGCAGTCACTGTGAGTTCCTGTGAAGGGTACGTGTTTGACTGTTTAGTAGCGACAACATCCTACCTGATATCAGAACGATCCATGATCAACTATAATGGTCAATGTATCAAGCCAAACATTTACTTGCAGTTTGTGGGGCCACCATCAACTGGCAAATCACAAGCTATCAAAATTGCGGCCACCGATCCATTGGATGCAATAGCAGCCGCTAGAAACGAGTCATCGCTCGTTATCGGGAAATCGACATCGGCAGGCCTTCTCCATCGTCTGTCAGAGCGTGACGGTATGCTTATCAGCAGTGAAGTGCATGACATCATACACAAGATGGTAAAAAATGATGGAGAAAATGCCAATGGAGACATCGCCACTCTCTGCCACCTTTTCAGTGGAGAGAAGGTGGCATCAACCTATGCTACACAAAAGAGTCGAGATATTGAAGCTGGACGTGCATTTTGCATTTTAGGATGCACTCAACCTGCCCCTGCTGCCCATTTGTTCACAGGACTAGATGTGGGAAATGGGATGATTGAACGCATTATCTTTCACATGCCGGACTGCCTTCGCCCCAAACCCTCATCCACAAAAAGAGCACGAGAAGATCTCCATGACAAGCCCACCCTGACCCTAACCCACATATTACAAGTTATACAGCAACTCCATGAATCACAACCCACCTACACCTTCGATCAAGAATGTCAGGATGAGCTGGACATCATTGAAGAACAGTACATTGACTCAATTAACAGCGCGATTGTAGAAGGTATACTGCCTCCACAGTCAAAAAAAGTCGATCTCATCGTCCGTATGGCTGCTCCGATCCACGTCATCAGCTCGGTAACTACCCAGCTTCTCGACAAAATAGAACCTGTCCAACAACCAACAACAAGAATCACCAAGCAGAGCTTAGATGCAGCAGTGAAGTTCATCGAATATGTAGAAGGACAAAAGGACACATTTCTGTGTGTAAGTTAATTTTTTGTAATCTATTCCATTCGAAACAACATATAATATCTTAATCGATTCCAAAGCATTATTATGAGAAGAACAAAAGTAAAATAGGGATTTTTACTACTCATTCATTTGAAACACTATCATAATTGATGTTATTGATTTTTTTTCTCATTCAATAAACTCTTGAAATATCTTTTTCTTTTAATTATATGCCTACATATGTATATATATTACTGTTTTCCTTTCTTCTTTATTACGTTGGCTTTTTAATTATTATTACTTGATGGTCGTTGGTCGTTGGCCATTGCTTTCTATAGTCCAATTCAGTACTACAATATTTTTTAAGTCTGGTGGTCGATGGACGTTGGTCGTTGGCTATTACATTTTATATTATGTGATGGTCGTTGGTTTCTGTGCCCCAGTTCTATATATGTAAAACAT
Source organism: Echinometra lucunter (assembly GCA_029962745.1). Taxonomy (NCBI): domain Eukaryota; kingdom Metazoa; phylum Echinodermata; class Echinoidea; order Camarodonta; family Echinometridae; genus Echinometra; species Echinometra lucunter. The sequence goes on from CM057160.1 coordinate 6,764,831, forward strand.
TGTTGGTCGATGGTCGTTGGTCGTTGGCTTTTCCATTACATGCGTATGGTCGTTGGTCGTTGGCTATTTAATTGTAGATTATGTGATGGCCGTTGGTTTCTGTGCCCCAGTTCTATATATGTAAAATATTGTTGGTCGATGGTCATTGGTCGTTGGCTTCTTATCCCCGGCACCACAATCATTCCACATCGTTTATTGACCACTAGATGGCAGTGTTTAAGAATATAAGTTGCATTGTGCTTATTATGTCATCAGTGGACATTGAGCTTTGCCTTCTTTTATTCAAGTGTATTTGGTCGTTGGTCGTTGGTCGTTGGTGTCTGTGTATATTATGCTGTTGGCGTAATTACATAGGTATGAATGCTGGTTGATGGTTCTAAGTCTATATACCCATGACATATACCTACCCACTTGTCATGCTTGTACGTTTGCCACTCATAAAATATTCTCTCTGGGCGCTAGATGGCGCTGTTTAAAAATGTATGTGGCGTTGCATTCCTAAGGTACTCCGGTGTCTGTTCTTGTGAATTAGTGTGAATGATCAATGAATGAATGAGTAAACAGTAAAATCATGAAAATAGATTCTAAATCATGAACTTGCATAGATCTAACAGTGGATCTATCTGATTCTGATCATGTAGAAAAGGACTAGTAACAAGTTAGGTGAATAATCTGAATGAAATATGGATGAATGAATAAAATGATTAGTGAATGAATAAAAAATGAATGAATGAATAAAATGATTAATGAATGAATGAGTGAATAAAAAATAAATGAATAAAAGAATAGAGAAATAATTTGAATTGATACTATTATAAGTAAACATGTTAACAGGTCATCCAGTTCATGTTTTAAACTGATTAAGCTTTCATATTTTCCATTTTGATGGCTGAGAGGGTTATTTTGAAGAATATTTAGCAGTAAAGAAGCATATCGAATCAAGAAAAAAAAGGAAATAAAATGAAAGAAAAAATAAACCACCATAGAAAATAAAAAAAATGGAGAAGTAAAGAAAAGAAAAAGAGTGAAAGTATCTTAGAGGCATGACGAATCAAGAATCTCTTAGGAAGAAAAACAAATCAGGACATTTATGACATAAAAATTAAAAAAGGAAAAAATAACAAAAAAAAAATGATTAGTTAGTTATAGGTGAGGGAAGTATGTCACACTTTCATTTCAGGACCAAATTTTATCTTTGCTTCTAAATGATAGTGACCTGCATTTTCATATCGTGTTGCGTGATTTTTCTCGAATTTTGATTACTGTAAAACCAGAAATTTTCGCATGCATGGAACTTGCACAAATTTGGTGAGGGATTGTGATAATTCGTAAGACTTTCATGCTGGAAAATACATTAATAAAAACAGTAAATTTTTTCCAGTTTGTGAAAGATTCAAGTTGCAAAAGTTACTGGTTTGACAGTATGTCAGTTTTTTCTGCATTGATTAAAGTTTTAAATTCAAATCTGTAAACTGATATTGCAAAATTAAAAACAAGAACAAAAACCTAACTTATGAGGTTTGGCAGTTGTTTTGAATATGTTACATATACATGTACTTTTGTTTTGTTTTTCTTCAGATTTTGAGCCCCAAGAAGACTCTTCTAGACTACCTGAGTGAACAACTTCTTGTACCCGACTACACAGTTGCCATAGCAACATCCTTTTCACCTTTTCTCCTTGACCTGCTAGAGAGGGTATGTCAAGGTTCATCATCCAAGCAGTTTTCATTGGGGTATCATGAGCAGATATGTGCAGCCTGTTCTCGATTGATGAGTTCCTTACCAGATGCACAGAAGTAAGTCCAAAATTGTCAGGGTTTACCTGCTTTTGTCCGATGTTTAAGGTGACTTGTCATTGTGAATATTTGCTCTTTGACATATTTGTGTCATCCTCTTAACTTTTGTCCACTTTGTACTGTAGTTTACCTCATTGTAACTTATTAAAATCTAAACATTTACAGGAAGAAATCCTTTTCACAAGATTATTCAAGCTATCTCAAAAGAGTAAGATTTAGGAAAGTTGAATCCTTTTCTAGATGAAATTGTAGATGGAAGAGACAATTTTGTCTACTTTTCCCATTCAATTCAAAGAGATGCTGTATTTTTGTTCATTACCTCATTGTAACTTATTAAAATCTAAACATTTACAGGAAGAAATCCTTTTCACAAGATTATTCAAGCTATCTCAAAAGAGTAAGATTTAGGAAAGTTGAATCCTTTTCTAGATGAAATTGTAGATGGAAGAGACAATTTTGTCTACTTTTCCCATTCAATTCAAAGAGATGCTGTATTTTTGTTCCCAAGTTATTGATAAAGAACAATTCAATAAGGTGGGCAATTTGCCTCTTGATTGCTTCATAGTTCTTTCCTGTTAGAAATTTGTGATATTGTTTTGATATTTAGGCTTTGTCTTTTTGTTTTTGTTTTTGAACATTGTTTAATAGATTCATAGATAAATATCTTCAGACATCACCCCCTGTGTTTGAGAGACTACTGAAGACCAAATCAAAAGCAAAGGTAAAGTTTCAATGTTGTGTCATTTTAGAGGAGAATGATGCCTGTTTTGGGGGTTTTTGCAGCACTGTGTATTTATTTAAGAAGTTAGTGTAAAGGATTTGCAAGCCATGAAAGGAGCTATTAGCCAATATCACTTAGTTTCTAAAAAGGTCATAATGAATTTCACATTGCTTGGCATGTAAGGAACAAAAATACTAAATGGGATGTAAATTACAAAAAAGAAAATAAAAAATCATTTGACATAACTTAGCAAAGGACACACATCTTTGTGAGTCAGTGTGAGTCAATTTTTTGAAAAGTATGTGTATCCCTTTCTGAGGCTTGTTATTTCTTACTTAATACTTTTCCACTGGATTTATATCAAATGTTAAAAATTGCTAGGATAAATGTGTCGCCTTTCAAAATAAAAACTGTACATTTCACTTGCAGAAACAGTTTTACTTTGTGACCCATAACCATTAATATTTGCATTCTGGTCCCGTGACCTTTTATGGTGAGAGTTGCGATTCATACAAATCGATCAGAACTTTCTACTGAAGAAATGGGAGTTGCAACTGATAGCGAGTTTGTGGTCAGTTTGAATCAGTTACATGTCTTTATAACACACGACTCATGAAAATATTCAGCCCCACAGTGTCTTTCTGAAAATGGAATAATTTCTTGTTATAGAAGGATGCATCCTATCGTGATATAGCACTGACAGCAAGACGGCTTGTTCAGCATTCACCCAACACATATGTAGACCTGTGGGACTGGAGTCCATTTCTCAATCTTCTGGAGTCACAAGATGTGGAAACGAGATGGTGAGTCTGCATTTGGGGGGGGGGGAGGGTAGGGGAAAGGGGGTTAGTAGAGAAACAAGGAAACAAAACATGAGACTTACAGGGGTTCAAATTCAGGATTAGAATTATTAAAGAGAAACGTTAAAGAGTTTTGGGAGGAGGTGAAAGATAATTTGTATTACTTTCTCAGTCTTTTTATATCAGGTGGGAAGCTATCATACATGTAGTAGAAATGTTTCCTGAGAAGAATAAATCGTCAAATGCCCTTATATTCAAAACATCACAAAAAATAGCCTGAATGTTCAGCCCAAACATTTGTGTCTAGTCCAATATACCCGTCTCTGTGTGCAGGGCAAGAATCTTTCAGCAAGATTAAGTTGATTTCTTTTCATTGTGATAATCTAAAAATCTCAGAGTGTACCAGGGCATGTGCTTTCCAACAAGGTTAAGTTGATTTCTAAAATCTAAAAATCTCAGAGAATACCAGTACACCAATTTTTATTTGCTACCTAATAAGCCCTTCCCACTTGCTTTGAAACAGTTTCTTCCACATCCTGATTACATAACCAAAACTCATGTTTATCTTTGATATGTGAACAGATTGCTCAAGAATGTTTGAATGAGGGAGAGAGGAAGGGAGGGGGTTAATGCTAGTAATTTCTCTGAAGATGTTATTAATTGCTCTTGATTTAACATGAAACTTCAGGTTGTATTCATTGAAGAAAACTGCATGTGTTATTGTGAAGCATGGAATTAGTAATTTCAAAATTATACAAAAAAAACTTGATAATCAATGATTTGCAAGCCTGTGGTCATTAGCTGGCCGATCATATGTTAAACATTCCCTTTATCACATTTGTCTCACTCAAATGTGAGTTATTTTCTATTTTAGTAGCTTAATTTGTTTTAATACCATCATATCTCTCTAGGCATGCTGCCAATACAGTGGCGTGTATTACCAAGATGGGTGGAGGATGCCGTCATAAGCTTTTCTCATCTCTTTTCACCAAAGATGAAATCTGCTGTCATCAATTGAGGTATACTATGTATGAGTATCTTCTGTTATGTTGTTCATCAGTTCAGTGTCACTGTTTATGTGGGAATTATGAAATTTTATCGATTTCTTTCCTTTAAGTGCATTCATTTATTCATTGCTTTGGAATTTTTTGTATGAGATCTATGTTCCACATAAAAATGGCTTCATGTATTAAAGTGTTTGTTGGGTACATATGTTTTTGTCATTAAAAATAGCTGTAAAGAAAAGTTCAGTTAGCTAGATAAGTAGTCAGTTTAGCTTTTGACATGTATTGAAGTGTTTGTTGGCTACATATCTTTTTGTCATTAAAGAATAGCTGTAAAGAAAAGATCAGTTTGCTAGATATGTAGTCAATTTAGCTTTAACTTTATTCAGTAAGGTACCGATGCGTTATTGTCATGAACAGGCAAGCGAGTGACTTTGTGAAATTTGTTTTCTGAAATATTTATGTTCCTATCTGTGATCTACATGTATATAGGGGAAAGAATGTGAATATCACTTTTCATGTCCAACAACTTGATGGGAAGATGTCTCATATACTTTATGAACAGGGATTCACAGTGCAGAGACAAGCAGCTACTTCTTGCCGAAGACACCTCAGGGGTCATGAACTTTGATCTTGGCTCAGAGTTTACTCAGCAGAAGGATGTAGATCATGAACTGTCAGTGCAGGACTACCATGAGAGCGTGGTGTCGGTATGCAGTGTGCTTTTACCTAAGGCTAACGTTGAGGATTCTTCCAAGGTGAATATTTAGTTTGACATTGCGTTAAGCATTGTGTTTGGTTCTTATTTTCAAAGCTTTGCAATTTTGGATTAGAAATTAATATTTTGTTGGAGGTCTTACATTGTAGAGAATTTAAGGAAGCAAATTTCTGTAAGATGTGCCACTGACCAAGAATGAGGAGTTGGCAAATGAAAAAGGATTTAGTTATGAACCCATTGCCTACAGAATGCGGGTGGTCCCTTTATTAAGTCCATGGGAGTTGAAGTTATGATTTTCTTTTCTTTTTCTACAGATTTTAGTAGAGTACACTTTCAGCCAAGGTGGAGTTAACCATGATGTTTAATTTGCCATCAGTTAATACATCTATTTACACTGAAGGAAAGCTTGTTATTCATACTGGTGAAAAGGTATTTAATAAGCCCTCTCTGTAACAGTCCTGTGGTTAACTCCAAGTGACTCTGTTCTATTTTACATACTGCATCAAAGATTATAACATGAAGCTTGGATCAGACCAAAAATCAAATCAAATGAGATTCATGATGTGTGCTCCATTACAGTACTTAATGTAAGGGGCATGATATGACTAAATTATTTGAACTTCCCAATTTCTAGACGTCCCTGCCCAAACTGGTCCCAGTCCAGACCACCAAGAAGAACATTCGGAGCCTGGCCCTCGCCGTCTCTGCGGGTAATGGTGTCCTGCTGGAAGGCCCTGTGGGATGCGGCAAGACGGCTCTGGTGGAGCACCTGGCGGCCCAGACAGGACGTACAGCGCCCCCTTCCATCATCAAGGTCCAGCTGGGAGACCAAACTGATAGCAAGGCTTTACTTGGTACCTACAGGTGCACAGACATCCCTGGAGAGTTTGTCTGGCAAGCCGGAGCCCTTACACAGGTATGAATACACCAAGATCATTTGCTGTACGGGATTATTGTTGATCATGCTTGTTGGAATACAGTTGGACTTTTTTTTATCAACCATGGTTATTGAAATACCACTTATCTGTAGGGATCACTTTTCAGGTTTCCTTTGAGTGATCTTTGTACTCTAACACAGATGCAAGTGCTTTTAGGGTTGGTAAGAGAAATGTACAATCTTAGTAGGTTTATTTGGCAAGCTGCTATGGATACAGGCTTGTTACTAGGTTCTTTTGATTCTTGGTACTGTGGGTTGCACCATTGTTGTTCTGTATTTCAACTTTGAAATGTACCAGGCCTGAATCAATTGACTTGTGAAATAATGTTATTTGGTAAACTGTTATGGATACAGGCTTGTTACTATGATCTTTTGATTCTTTGTACTTTGGGTTACACCACTCTTACTCTTTATTGTTACTTTGACATGTACCAAGCCTGAATCCAATGACAAAGTAATAATACTTGTGTAAATGCGTAGAGACATCAGAGATGTATTAGGCACTATGAAAATCCTTATTTTTCCAATGTCTTGTATTTCAGGCTGTCACTCACGGTCACTGGATCCTCCTAGAGGACATAGACTATGCCCCTATGGATGTTATATCCATCCTTCTACCTCTCTTAGAATCTAGGTCACTCTGTATCCCAGGTCATGGCAATGTGATCAAGGCAGCCCCGGGATTCCAGCTCTTCGCCACTCAGAGGTATTAAATAAAGCTATTATCGTATGCCATCTATACACAGTAAACTATATTTAGGTGCAGAGTGATATTGAGTTAAATTAGTGTAATGACGTGAATTGATAAACCCATAATTTGTGAAGTTTGTTTCATCAAGCCATTTGGAAGAGTGTGTCAAGATGAGGTAGGATTCTAATTCAAGTAGATTTGAACACTGAGCTTAAGTAAACACATTTATAATCAAAATACCATAGATTTTTACTTTTCCATCCCCTTTTTGTTCATTCACTAAAGGGCAGAGAGGGATATGTATCCTCTGTTGCAATTTGATTTGCATACAGAGTTTGAACACTAAGTTTGAACACTATATTCAAACACAAGGAAATACAATCATGATCAATTAAATAGAGATTCTAATTTCCCTCTCCCCTCTCATTTTAGGTTACTAAGTAGCACTGGTGGACTCCACAGGCAACATGTATCCCATGGTGCAATGCTTGACCAGCTCTGGACTCGTGTGCAGGTGGAACCCATGTCCAGAGATGAACTGCTTCAGGTAACATCAGTCTGCCTTCTAGGCAGATGCTTATTTATGCATGGTTCAGATTGCCAGAAATAGGGTTTGTCAGAATTCCCAGGGGGTGATTGAAGAGAAGGGAACAATTTTTCTTTGAGCATGTGTGGGCACTTTCCTTGGTCTAAATTGAGTGAAAATTTGCTTATTTGAGCAGTGAGTATGGAATGGTGTGCAAAGAGTTGGAATGATAAATTGACTTTATAATCAAGTTCAGTTCATGATCCGCCAATATGTACATATTATGCAGTATTTGACATGTTCATTTTATTACCTTATTCTTCTGATAGATCATCACAACATTGTACCCTAAGCTGACCACAGTGGCCAGCCGATTACTGGACATCTTCTGCATGCTGACAGCTGGTCACCAGACATGGCTGGACACTCAACCAGAGGGTGAGGGCAGTGTAGAGTCTGGTGATGGTGGACCAAAGATAGCAAGCACCAAAATGCAGTTAGATTCCCATGATAGAAGATTGGTTTCTACAAGGTAATATTTCAATATTTTCTGATGGTGAGATTGTTTTAATTGACTTCATTCTGCTTGTAAATGTTTAATGTCACAATTTTGCTCATTTTTCGCAGTAAATTGTGTGTGATTCAAGACTGAAAGAAGCAAATGATTGAAATTTAATTTTTAGAACTTGCGTGCATATGAATGCATTCACACATTCCTGTGAAAAGCAAAACTATCTTTGACTCCATGAGAATTTTCTTTTTCTTTTTGTAATAATCATCTGTAAGTGCACTCGAGAGATACACATGAAACCCCTGATGATCTTATACCCTCATACATAAAGAAGAAAATGGGTGCATTGCTGCCTTTAAGGCTTTGCAGTTTTAGTGAGAAACCAAGGTTGGATAGCTACATGTAAGCTATGGCATCGTCTGCCAGAAGCTAGAGTTCCTTGAGTGGCTGATATTTTAGGCAAAACTGGACACAGTTGTACCAGCTTTGTTTTTCACCTTTCCATACTTTTCCAGAGATCTTATTAAGTGGTGTGAGAGGACAGAGAGGGACTTCAAGATCAACTCATCCCAGAGTGCCAACATGGTTTTCCTTGAGGTAGGAAAATTTGATGATTGTAGTAAACTCTGTTTTCATTGCAGGAAGTAAGGATGTGAGTGGGTTGTCATGAATGCAGTTGGCCGTTTAAGTGTTGGGTCGACTTGGATGTGGGTCGGTTAGATACAGCTATTCCTAGATTGGTCCAGTAATGATAAAACACTTACAAATTTGTGTACAGTGATGCCATCTGTTTGTTTTTTGCAGTAATATGTACTGTTCTTTTAGGGAAAATACTGCAGGTTCAAAGCAAATACCATTTTCCCTGAACTTTGGTTACTGAACAATTCTAATGGTTGTAAAATACTCAATTACTGCAGATTTTGATACAAGGTTGGCATCTTTGTGTGAAGGATCCATAGCATTATGCAACCCATACTGGTGTGTCTATGAAGACTTATGTGCTTTTCATTGGGATGTTGGTGAATTTGAACTTGTGACAGTTCATTGCCTTGCTTACTCACCTAAAAATCAGTGACCGTCATTCAGATTTGCAAGTTATTGAATTAACTGTACAAAAATGAGGTTTAATGAATTATAAAGTAAAGTATAAAAGCTGTACATAACGTTTACTCTTATGATTTTATGACGTTATTGTATCATATGCCATATATTTTGAGTGGTTTTTCCCTTTTTCCCTGTTTCCCTGTTACGTGCAGGCATTGGACTGTTTCTGTGCGGCACTCACCAAGCCTGAAACTCGCTTGGCTGTAGCTGAGCAGATCGGTGCCAAGCTAAACATCACTCGAGAGAAGGCTCGCTTCTACTGCTCTACATACAAACCAAACATTGAGGAGACAGAATCTACCATTACATCAGGGAGGGCAACATTACAACGGAAAGAGAGGGACACACTGAAAATGTAGGTCGAGCAGTAGGAGTGGGCTGCAGAACATGATCATCATATCATGCTTCGTATATGTAGGGTAGAAGAAGCCAGCAACTTTTTTTCCTACCTACATGTAGAGCACATGTAGGATAACTACCCTCCGGAAAATACATGTATTTCTTTATTCATTTGCCTCATGAATATTTATCTGAGGGTAATTTTGTATGTTTTGTATGTACGTGGGGGGGGGGGGGGGTCATTGTCCCAACAGGATAGTTTGATATTGGGGTAGATTTAGAGGGGGAGGGGGTGGGTGTCATTGTGTGGAAGTTAGGACATTCTTTGCACACAACATCATACCTTCGTTCTACCAAACCAGTGTTATCTACCCTGGCTTTTGACTACTTTATTTCATCCAATTCAGTTCAATTCAGTTCAATGAAACATTTATTTTCTTCCAATTTCACTTGAGTTTACAATGATTTCTTCTTCTTTTTTTTTTTCATTTGAGTACATTTTATACATAGTAACAACATAATATATTTCAATAACATAATAGGAAGAAGGCGAGCTCTCTAAAAGCAAGCGCTTGTGACAGAGAAAAGAAGAAATAGAAGTAGTAGAAGAAGACTGCAGCAGTATCGCTTGAAATTCGTAGCATGTATGTAAGCATAATGACTATGGTCAAATATGACCAACAGAAAAGTGCTCCTAGAATAAAAGGTAATGTGATCAAAGGTTAATGTACCTTATTCCATGTTCTTTTTCTCACAGGCAAACTGCATCACAATTTGCTTTCACTAGACCAGCGGCTGTGCTGGTAGAACGTGTCGCATGCTGCATTGCTCAGAATGAACCGGTCCTTCTGGTCGGGGAGACGGGCACTGGGAAGACTTCAACCATCCAGTATTTGGCAAGTCTTGTAGGTCAAAGGTTAAAGGTCATCAATATGAACCAGCAGAGTGACAGCACTGATTTGCTTGGAGGGTAAGAAATCTGTAGCCATCATTTGTTCTAGAGAAGTTTGTTCCCAACGTCAATTAGTTGGTAGAGCACTGGTCTCGTAATCTGGTAACCTGGGTTTGAGTCGATATGGAGAGGACTTTAAAAAGCCATCTGTCTTGTGGTTGCTTACTTACAAGCATGTATGCTTTCTTAGCAGTCAAGTAGAACAAATCAGTAACCTAGCCAACTTAGTCTGTATTATATGATGGAGCTTCTGCTTAAATTTCGTGAAGGTTGAGGGTTATCGTTGGTAATTCTAAGAATGTAGGGAATTGACTGCTGATGAGATGTTATATGAATATCAAAAGCGTTTTCATTCTGCTTTCCTAATTTATTGGACAGGCATGAGCCTAAGCTTAAACTGTATTTGCTTGTATTTCTATTTGAAACAAAAAGCATTACAACAAAACATATCTTTTATTCAGTCCATAATCTACAGATTACCCAACTTTGTGAAAAGTGGATGCATTTATAGTGCTGATAACCTTTTTACACACCAATCAGGTTCAAGCCTGTTGATCTTCGCCATGTCGTAGCACCAGTCAGGGAGGCCTTTGAGACAGCTTTCCGTTCCACATTCTCCGTGAAGCAGAACACCAAGTTTTTGGGTCACATCCAGAAATGCTTCACCCAGCGTCAATGGAGGGAGCTTGTACAGCTGATGATACACAGTCAGCAGGCTGCCCTCAAGAGGTTCGAAAAGGCAGAAAACAAAAATGGGGGTGAGTTTTCTAATTTCCTGTGGTATTGTTACATGTATATTGCTGTAGAGCTGTATGTAATTCCTTAAAACAACAATTGCACTCTAGATGTGAAAATGACTTGCCAGTGAACTAGTTAGCATGCATACAGTTTTTACATTGTGAGTTTTGACTTGAAATAATTTTTCCCCTATATTTTCCATTGTTAACTATATTAATGTGTTACCCTGTTCTAAAATGATTTAATGTCTGCTCAAAAATCTTAAAATGATGTTTAATTATGGCATGTCACTCGATATTAGAAGTTTGATTGTGCTTTTGTATTTCTGAAAATTTGAGAGTCGGCAATCAAATGTTATTCACACTTTTACCTGTAGTGAGTAGTTCTAATCTTTCATTTATATCATGGTATTCCTTGATTTGTCCTTGTAAACACAGATGGTGCAAACAAGAAAGACCTTGGATGTCAGTGGAGGTCAATAGGTGAAAGGCTACAACAGCTTCAGCTTCAGATACAACACTCAGAGAACACACTGGCATTTTCTTTTGTTGAGGTGAGTATTTGCAGAATTGATGGAATAATCATGAGTGTTGATGGATTTCTTGACACCTACGGAACCAGTACAAGAATACACTAAATGGTGGGCTGTACTCCTGAAGAAGAAGAAGAGCCCTTGAAAATTGAATTCAGTGGCTCTTCAATGGCACCTATGGCTTTTGAATGATTATAAAAAAGTGAGAGACACACATGACTTAGGCTTCTTACCATAAGTCAAAGCCCAATTGACCGCAGCCTAGAGCGGGATTCCCGCTCAGCGCCTTTCCTCTTCTGATCCTTCCGTTTCTGCAGTGACAAAACAACAGGGATCGGGGCACCATTTCATGAAAGTTGTCAGCACTGACAAGTTATCATTCTCTGACAGTTTCCATAGTAATGGTCAGTGACCAGTGCTTCTCAGCTAATCTAAGCCAAGGATTTTACTGAAATTGTCAGAGAAAGACAACTTGTCAGTGCTGACAACTTTCATGAAATGCTGCCCAGGAAAGCCAATGTGAAAACCAGGGTGTGGAGAAGTCAATAAAAACCGATGGGCATGACTTTTGATAAGCTACCTTAAGGCCATCCTTGAATCTCACCATACAAAAGACATGAGTTAGTTTTGAATCAGGATCCATCTATATCTGTTTATGGGCAAGACAGAAAGCTAGGCCAACTGATAAATGGAGACTAGATCCCTTTGGATGAAATCTACTTTGTATAAGTAGAGAGACTTAATTCAATTTTCATTTTTTAAAATTATTACTGAATTGCCTTTGAATTGACTATATTTTTGTCAACAGGGAACTTTAGTGAAGGCACTGAGGAATGGTGATTGGATCCTGTTGGATGAAATCAACCTTGCTACTGCAGAGACGCTGGAATGTTTGAGTAGTCTCCTAGAGAGTACAGAAGGATCTGTTGTACTCATGGAAAGAGGGTAGGAATTATGACACAAAAATCAAAGTCGCATAAAAAATATACAATATTTTCGGTGTAAATGTATGTGTATACAAATCCATGATTAAAGCTATCATTTATACAAGGTATAAATTCTTTTTTTTATCAGAGAAAACTGCTTATTGTTATTGGAAACTATTAAACTATTAATCAAGCATGAGGATGTCCCTGCTCAAACTGGTCCCTGTTCAGACTGTCTCCCCTCCCCCCTTCTCCCGGGTATCTAGACCAAAAATTAGCATATTTGGAGCTTTGTGTAGTGATTTAGAGAAAAAAGTTTGATTTCATTCATAAATTAGCATAGTTAATGAAATGATAATATTCCAGAAAAATTAATTGTACAATGTAGTAGATTATGTTGTAATGAGCAATGATTGGATGCCGTTGAAGGTGTATCTTAGTATAATTCTATGCTTTTAACTTCATTGTCCATTGATACTTTGTTCTTTCGTGTAGGGATACAAAGCCTATAGTGAGGCACAAGGACTTCCGTCTGTTTGCTTGTATGAATCCTGCAACTGATGTGGGCAAGAAAGAGCTACCTCCAGGAATCAGGAACAGGTAATGTTATCATATCCACAAGACAATTAGTGCTAGATTCCAGTATCAGTCACAGAGCTACACGTAAATGGTGTACTATTTAACACTTGGTAGCAAAAGTGGGTAATTAATACAGTGCAAGAGAGTAGATCCTGGAATTGTTCATGTAAAACAGATATCAATTCTTTGTGTGAATTTATCATTATTTATTTTTCTTTAAATTTCCATGATATTTTTTGACAAGTGCAGAGATACCAAACTCCCTGTCATTGTTATCTCATTCATTGATAATTTGTTGAGTGTGCCCATGACACTTTGTTTGCTTTTTCGTTATTCTTGAAAAAAAAATCATCAAAACTACGGAGTATAATTAATCAAGGTTTTAAAGATGGTTATGAGAAAGTAATTCATGCCATGAGTTTTCTGAAGTCTCTTTTAATTTACTTTCTTTCTGATAAGTTTTCTTGAGTCCCATGAAGTTGGATTATGTCATGAGTTGTCTGCTCTGTCATTCTCCTGTACAGGTTTACAGAGTTGTTTGTAGATGAGCTTGAAGAGGTACAAGACTTGAAGATTCTCACCAAAAGCTACCTCAGACTTCTCTCCATCACTGAGGCACAAATAGAAGGCATCGTGCAGTGAGTGATGTCTTACAAATGGATTTACTTTTTGCGTTCTGCTCTCGCTGAATTCAAGAATTGTAAAGATAAACTGGAGTTCTGGTCATGCCATCATAATGTGAAAGAAACTGTTTCAAAGCAACTGGGAGAGTCAGATTAGTTGTATATAAACACAGGTGTCAAGTGTGAGATTTAGAGAGCGTCGAATTGATTGAGAAATTCACTTGCTTCCCCCAAAAGATACTTGCACTCAGGGTTCTCACTAGAAAAAAATCCACAGACGGTTCCCACTCTGCGCAAAGCGTGGAAGTGTCGGAAGTTTTACGGAATAACACCTAAAGTTAGGTGTGGCGGCAGTATATGCTATAATAAAAGGATGAAAAATACTTCTTGTTAAGCAGGAGTTGTCTACTAATGACATAAAAGTAAAAATACATTGCCAAAAAGCAAAACAATCTGTGACATTTATCATTATTGTGAGGAATATGTACTCCAATATTTTTTTTACCCTTGTTGCCACGCATGGTGTAGCAATTTTACACATGGTTCTTCCTTGTCTGAAACCCTTTACGCATGGTATTGGAACCATGGGTGTTATGTACTGGTGAGAACCATGCTTGCACTGCACAAAGAAATGAGTATATGGGACCCCACACAAATCTGGCATGACTGTTACCCCCAAACTTTTCAGCTTTTTCTTGTCATATTTCCAATATGGGCATTTGAAAAGAAATCCTTTCAAGGGTACATTTTTACTATGATATTCTTCCAACTGACATGGACAGAATGAGAAAGCTCACAAATTATTGCTCACCTTTCCCAGAACCCAAGCTTCTCTTTAAAGACCCTGGAACATTAATGGGGTGTTGCAAGAAATTTGCAATCAATTGCAAGTTGCAACTGATTATCACTGGCCAATCAAAATCATTGTTGCATGCATGTCTTCTTAAAAGGACAGACCCTGAGCCAATCAGAATGGTTGTTTCAAATTAGCAATTATTTGCAATTGATTGCAACTTTCTTGCAACACCCCAATAGACTAGAAGCAGGATAGCTTTCTTTCACTTATAAAAAATACAATCAATCTTACAATTGATATCAATCATAAGTCTATGGCAAACCATGTACTAAAGAGTTACAGTTGATCATAAGATTGATTGTATCTCTTTCTATTACAGGCCCCAGATTTCATATTTTGTGTTGCAAGAGTGGTGTTGATTAGTACTTTTGGTGTTGCAATAATGAAACAAAACTTCATTGTCCGGTTCCTTCTGTAAATTTTACCTTATTGAAGAGTTTTCACCAAATTAATCATTCCAGATTTGGGAAGAGTTTACACTTTGATTTAAAAGAATCTTATGCACTGTGAAGCTCACATACTACATGTTAAAACCCAATGTTATTAATGCCCTGTCCACTTTTATATATTTAATTGGATGCAACTGTTTTTGTTAATTCATAAAAAGTCGATCTGCATAGCTGTTGTGCGACTGACCAATTTTATTTTTATTTTATATCTAACCAATACCTTGACCATTATCCTTAATTCTGTCCAGATTCTACCTGTCTGTGAGGAAGGAAGCTGTTCAGAAGCTGACCGATGGGACCGGTCATCGGCCTCACTACAGCCTCAGGACCCTGTGTCGTGCCCTCAAGCTGGCCTCGACCAACCACTGTGACTCAGTGCCTAGATCACTCTATGAGGTCAGGATCCTTACATTTGTACCAAAATACAAGCAAACTCTGTTAAAATAGAGCTGCTTAAAAAATGACTGAAATTCTTCAGAATGCTAAAAAAGTGACTTAATCTGTTTCATGCATGAATGAATTTAATGAAAAAGGGTCATTAAAATGTTCAATACTAAAGCCTGTTCCATCGAGTTGTGATCACTGTTATTTTGTTTATTTGTATATATGTATGAATGTATGTATTTTATGAGGCTTTTTATCTTTCTTTGTCAAACTGTTGGATAGAATTTTAGCTAACACATATAAATTTACATATGGTTGTATTCATTTTGACAATATTATTAGCACAGAATGCATTATTGACAAAAGGACAATTATACATAATGATTAAATCATTGCATGGAAGCTGTATTTGTACTCCATGTTCTGTTTTCAGAGCTTCTGTCTGAGCTTCCTCACCCAACTGGACCGTGCCTCCCATCCTGTAGTGGAGAAGCTCGTATGCAAGCATGTGATTGGCAAATCCAACCTCAAGAGTCTGCTGGGACAGTCCATTCCACCTCCTGCAGGGAGGAACAAGTACATGAAGTTGGAGGGATACTGGGTAGCTGTAGGGGAGAAGGAGGAGCATAAACCCAAAGACTATGTGATCACACCATCAGTGAAAGCTAACTTGAGGGATCTAGCCAGGATCGTATCAGCTGGGTAAGTACTGTATACACCATATATTTTGCCGACATTAACTCAAATGAGACTAGTCATACTATTTTGTGAGTGATTAAATTTGCAATCGGAAACATCTAAAATCAATGACAATTCCACATATGGTAATGAAGTTTTCAGGTTTTTACAGGGAGACAAAACAAAAACTTACCAAGAATTTTTTTTTTTTCGTAATCACTCCTAATATTTCTATGTAATACTCTGGGAAATTACTACTCTTGCTTTGGCTATAATCTCAGAAAACATACCACTTTGGTTTTGTCAGATTTGATCAGTCTGTCATGTGGAAACAAGGCGTTATTCAGCAGATACTCTCAATCCTGTTATAGAGGCACTGATATCAAACGAGGAATGTGATCTCTCTGCAAATCCTATACTCGGTTACAAGGTCGCATGGAAAGAATTGCTCTTGATATGCTCCTATATTTTGAACATAAGTAGAAATGTTTCCAAATGACTTATGCCACAAGTTTTTGTGGTCCTATATTTACAGTTTTACCTTGTAGATTTATCTTTGCAGTGCTGGTCATAAGTGATTTGCTATCAGCAAACTTTAGCAATTCACTGATTCTAAATCCTAGCCTCAAAAAAGACATAATCATATTCATGACTTGCATGTGATCAGTAATTCAGAATATTTTCTAGAGAGCTTGTGCTTTAAATGGTTTCTTCCCTTGATCTTATGAAGATATGAATGTATTCAATTTCTCTCTCTCTCTCTCTCTCTCTCCACGATGTAGTCGATTCCCAGTGTTAATCCAGGGAGAGACGTCTGTAGGGAAGACCAGTTTGGTGAATTACCTGGCCCAACTGACCGGTAACCACTGCGTCAGGGTCAACAATCATGAACATACTGACCTCCAGGAATATGTAGGATTCTATGCCGCTGATGAAACAGGAAAGCTCGTGTTCAAAGAAGGTTTGTTTTCGTTATCCTGAATTCAGCAGATGATAATGTTCTATTGTTTTAATCAAGGGATGAGTAATTTGTTAAGTGTATGATACATGTTTTGTAAAAACGGCCATCTTATCTCTCCTCTCAGGCATACCTCAGATGATCATACATGTTGCTGTATAGATATTGATTCATTTTATCCCCTGTCAGAAATGTACATGGATTTATAATAGTCCCATAGATATTCATTCATGTCATGTTTTACCCCCTATCCTAGATGTACTTGAATTGATCATAGTCTTATAGATATTCATTCATGACATGTTTTATTCTCTAGCCTACATGTACTTGCATTGATGATAGTCCCATAGATAGTGATTCACGTTATGTTTTATCCCCTATCCCAGGTGTACTTGTGGATGCAATGAGAAAGGGTCATTGGATCATACTGGATGAGTTGAACCTTGCTCCTTCTGATGTTCTGGAGGCTCTCAACAGAGTAAGCTAAAGATTTGACTAAATGTATTTGTTCTCCTTGAAAATTGAAACAGTTGTTGCAGCTTTTCTGTCATTGCTTCTTTATTGCTAGTCGTTCTTTTCTGTGTCAGGCCTGAACATTGGTTTTACTATGTATTCATGCATTTATGTGTTGCACCTGGTACCATCATTATTTTGAAATATATCACACTAGTTACTCCCTCCTGTTTATCAGTCAACATATATGGTATAGTATTGGAACATACAATTGAGATATGTATTTTTGAATGTTTATTTTGTTATATATTACATTTGTGCTTAATTTTATATTGATACTCATTGTATGATTTTGTAAAATATTTTGCCATGTGACCTGTAGCGACCACTTAGAAAGAGCGGCACATTTAATTCCCCTCACTATTCTCCAGTGATGAGTCCTTTCTCTTTGTCCCATTTTAGCTGCTGGATGACAATAGAGAACTGTTCATCCCAGAGACACAGGAAGTAGTTGCTGCTCATCCCAAGTTTATGCTCTTTGCTACCCAGAATCCTCCTGGACAATATGGCGGACGTAAGGTGAGCCAGCTCCAGAGTTCCAAGTTATTTATTGATGCATGTGTATTGTGACTGAGATCCATGATACACTGAACTGAAGTATTGTCTAATAGTATAACATTTTATATGGGTATATTTCAGTAATCCACCTCTTAAAATCAGAGAAAGATTTTATGCTTCTCAGGAGAAATATATCAAACAAATGAGGAATTATCTCTCTGCATGAAATTTAGGAAAATACAGTTTTAGAATTCACTCAAAACAGAATTGCCCATGTTTTAATGGTAGATTTGTTAACTGCAGTGTGAGGTACAGGGGTACTATTAAAAGATGTCCGTAACAATGCATTTTCATCCATTTTGTTATGTTGACCTAATGTACGATGTATAAACCTTCATTTGTAGGTGCTATCAAGAGCATTCCGGAACCGGTTTGTAGAGCTTCACTTTGATGAAATCCCTAGTAGAGAGCTGGAGACCATACTCCATGACCGATGTCAGATACCACTCTCATATTGCCGCAAGATGGTAGCTACCATGCTGGAACTACAGGTATATCTTGTTATTCATTTCAAAAGCAGGAATTTTTTAACCCATTCGTGACAGAGGTCCACATTTTGTGGTTTGGCGTAATAACTATTGATGCAAAGCCCTGAAAATCATACCAAATACATGAGCAGAAAGAGCAAAAAATTCTACACAAACTGTGCCCATTTTGGTTGCGTCAATATTCGTTGTTTGATGCTGAAATGTTTTTAAAGGAAAATAAGCATTAAAATCCTTAAATTGGCAATGTGATAGAAGGTTTAAAATCACCGTTTTCCCCTGCAAATTGGCAACTTTTTGACTTCTCATCATAATTTCTGTCAATTTATATTCATTTCAGATACATGACATTTTATAAGGAAAATGTAGCAATAAAATAAGAATGTTGGTGTTGCCAATTTGAAGAATGAAAGCTGATCAAATTGGGCTTTAAATAATTCCTGTCACGAATGGGTTAAAGGAGAATGCAACCCAGGCATCAGTGTGTTCTTAGTGAATGGAGATGACCAAGAAGAGTAAACACTGAAAATTTTTAGCAAAATCAGACAATCTGTTCAAGAGTTATGAATTTTGAAAGTTTCAGTAAATCTCTATTATGAGGATCCTTGAGTTGGCAACTTTGCCAGTATCTGTGATGTCATCCTGGACATCTCTCCATTCATTTTGTGCATGAATTTTCAAAAAAATTAATTTTTATGAAATTTCAAGTCAAGAATCAACATAATTCTTCCCAAAATGCTTGCAGAATTGATGTAGCCATGACATACTCAAACAATAAATCAAACAAATTTCTATTTTTCTTAAAAATGAAGATAATGTGAAATTCTGTGTACAAAATGAATGGAGAGTTGTCCACGATGACATCACAGATGCTGGTGGAGTTGCCAACTCAAGGATCCCCATAATAAGGATTTATTCAAACTTTCAAAGTTTATAACTCTTGAACAGATTGTCCGATTTTGCTCAAATTTTCACTGTTTACTCTTCTTGTTCTTCTTCATTCACTGGAAGTACACTGATGTCTGGGTTGCATTCTCCTTTAAAGTGGCAAACCCTAATATTTCTCTTTCAGCATTATATTTGCTGATAAACAAATTTTTTAATGTAAATGGACTGAAACTAGGTCAGAAGTTGAGTTTCTAAGCTGTGTGGAAAAGTAATGATGTTTAAATGTTCAAGACAATTTAAAGATATTTATGGCTACTTAGAATCCCTGGCTTTGAACAGAGTGTAGCAAGGCATGGAGGATATATCTATTTCTACTTAAAACAGAACTCAAGCCTTACTCAAGCCATGTGACTGTTGCTTATCAGTTTCTCTTTATCATCTTGTTTCACTGCTATAAACAAATTTGTTGTTCATGATCAGATGAGACGAAAGGGCTCTGGTGTGTTTGCTGGCAAGCAGGGCTTCATCACCCTGAGAGACCTGTTCCGATGGGCCGAACGATACCGTCACGCCAGCCAAGGGGATCAGGCATTCTATGACTGGAATCAACACATAGCAGATGAAGGTAAACTTACTTTTTTTTTTGGTATTTCTTTGATGCAGAAAGACTGCATTTGCCTCTCTTTATGTGGTTAAAGTTAGTAGCAATACAGTATCTTATATTCATGCAGAGCAGTATTTGCTGTTTTAATAGCTGCTGTAATGAAAATAATGAAAATAATGATAATGTACTCTAGGTTAGGGATACCATGCCAGGACCCATGATGTTCTTTTTAATGGCTGTAAGTGGCATTTGCCTACTACCATGACAAGGTGCTCAAGCGTGTAAGGAATGTCTTTCTGCCAGGTATCCATTCACTTCACTTGGATTGTGATTGGCTAATGTAGATCAATGTTTTGCCATAGGCCTGTGAAAGAGATTTGAACCTTATACCTTCATAGTCTGGTGAGAGCATACCTCCTCCATACAACATATCTAAATGAATGAATGTACTATGATATCTCTTCAGGTTACATCCTGCTTGCAGGCCGAGTGAGAAGAAAGGAGGAGGCAGAGACAATAAGACAGGTGCTAGAGAAACACATCAAGAGAGTGGTGAACCCACGGCATCTCTTCACCCTGTCAGAACATACCTCATCGGTCACTAGGCACATTCTAGAGAAGGTAACATTCACCATTCTCTCCTTTATTTTTGGGAGCAGCATGGGTCGAGATTTTGAGAAATACATGATGAAATGAATACAAGTTGTAATGAGAAGAGTAGTGCGCAAAGTGAAACATAAGTGAAGAATGATAAGTGGCATGCGATTTTTATTATTGGAAAGAAACTCACTTGTAACTCTCTTGATCCAGGATTATTCAGTCTTAGACTGTTGTTCCTATCTGTGGTTTCCTTTGTTTGGGTTGTCATCATATTAATCTGGGTCATCTTTCCACCACCTCTCAAGTCCAGATTTGAAGCTGTTGATAGTGGTACTTTCCACAGCATCACCTGGAAGACCATTCTACACAGTGATTATTTTATGGCTGAAAGAGTTTTTCCTTAGTGTCTTCCGGCAGCTTTGCTTGTAAAGTTTGAGTGAGTGACCATAGGTGCGACAACACCATGTTCTTCTAGAGCAGTGCTGTTCTTAGAGATTGTCAAACTGGTGTATTATCCTAAAAACTTGAATCATATCTGATCTCTTCCATCTGAACTGAAGAGTGGGGATTTTTCAGTGCTTTGAGTTTCTCTGAGTAGTTTAGGTGTCTCCCTCTTTGGACAAGTTTTGTAGCTTTCCTTTGCACCTTTTCCAACCTATCCTTGTCCTTATTCAAGAGATGGTTCTATACTGTTGAGCAGTACTAGGTCATATCTTCCAAGTTTTCTGGCACTATCCCTCTACTTCATTGCTCCTATCACCATCATCTTCAGCTTGTCGTAATAGGCTAGAAGCTAATAACAGTAGTCTTGTTTTTAGCACCTCTGGTCTGGATGGTCCTTGCCATGGGGTAGCTATCGTTTTTACCCATACTCCTATGGAGTGTGACTTTCCATGGCTTGTTGTTTATTCTTTTCTCCTTTTGGACAACCACTAGCTCTTTTTCCTTCCAAAGGCCTCTTTCGGTCATTATTCATAATTCAGTATCTTTGACAATTCTGCCTATGCTCAGGAAAAATGGTCTACATCAACAAGATAATGAATTCAGCCACTTATAAATGAATGCAGTGTCTTCTTTACAAAGTTTATCAAACAGTCCTAACAGTGAATGACTAGCGGGTACTTGATATCATAGTTCAGGACATTATCTTCTGTGTTTTTGTGGTAAAAATAGTCGAGAAATTCCATATCTCAAACAGGAACACTACTCAGTCTCAGCTTTCTCCGGTCCAGTCTGCCTTGGTTGCTTGTTGGCCTCGATAATAATAATAATAATAATGATAATAATGATAATAATAATGATGATGATAATGATAATAATAACAATAATAAGAATAATAATAATAATGAAAATGATAATGATAATAATAATGATAATAATAATAATAATAATAATAAGAATAATAATAAAAATGATAATGATAATAATGATAATAATAATAATAATAATAAGAATAATAATAATAAAAATGATAATGATAATGAGGATAATAATGATAATAATAATAATAATAAGGACGATAATAACGATAATGATGATAATAATAATAATAATAATAATAATAATAATAATAATAATAATAATAATAATAATAATAATAATAATAATAATAATGATAATAATGATAATAATAATAATAATAATTAATAATAATACTAATGTTTCCTCCAAATGAATGTTTGAATCCAATGACATGAATATCCCCCATAATATTCTGTAATCATTCCTATGCAAGTAGTTCTCAGAAGCCAGTATTCCTGCAGACGATGATGGTTTAAAAGTTCACCTTTCAAGTACATGTACATTGTACATTGTATTTCTTCCACTGAATCATTTGTGTCCTCATGAAGATAAGCATACTGCAAAATGGTTCCAAAATGGCAAATTTTCATGGTTTCATTTGTAATTTTGATGGAACTGTTCTTCAGAAACAGCCAAAATGGATCCAAGTTTGAGGAGATGATTTCATTTGTGATGCCTGCACCTGTTGATAGCTTTTAAGAGTTGTCCATTGACAAAAGTCTTTTTTATTTCATTCATCCTATGTAGTTCCATGACTCGTTGTGTCCTGATGGAGATGTCCATACTTCGAAAATCAGAGTGACATTGCTAGTAATCGATACAGAGAGAGAGAGAGAGAGAGAGAGAGAATTAATGACAGAGAGAAAGAGACAGAGACATGCCAAAAATGATACATTTGTCAGACAGAAGGACAGAGGTTTTCTGGAACATCCGTAAAAAGTTCATCACGAAATTTAATGGAATGAGTAATTATGTATAAATGAGACCCATTTGTTCACAATGTATGTACTCTTTCCATGCAGGTGTGAATCGTATTATATGTAAATTTGATATTATGCCCCACCCTTGATTTCAGGTGACATCTCCCACCCCTCCCTCAGGGTTTAGTCACATTGTATGGACCTATGGTATGCGGAGACTAGCTGTACTTGTGGGACAAGCTCTCAAGTTTGGTGAACCAGTATTGCTTGTTGGTGAGACTGGGTAAGTGGAAAACTTTAGACTGGCGCTAGTCATTTGTATGTAGTTGTTGATTAGTGTAATGCTTCTTTGAAATGTCTGGAAATCTTATGAAATAGTGTACACTGATGGTTAATCTATTGAATGGAAGTGAAGCTGCGGTGAAAAGAACATTTCAAAAGAAGAACTTTTGCTGTGCTTCCAGTGTCAAATGGTCATCTCCTTCATATATGATTAAAACACACAGCACATAGAATTTGTGTTTATTCTATTGTAGCATGTCATTTTCTGCTGCTTGCATTCTGTGTGTCATCAACATTGTGGAGTCTCCCGTAGGATGTTTTGGTTGTGACAACACATATAGAATTTTCCAGAAATTACACTGGTCTTGTATTTTTGCAAATTTTTCCCAGTCTATGCCAATTTTGCATTATGCATATTTTGACTTATAATTCATATAAAAAGGGGATAAATCCTAATTATCTTGTTCAGTTGCGGTAAGACCACCATATGTCAGCTCTTTGCTGCTCTAGCCAATCAGAAGCTCCATGCAGTCAACTGTCATCTCCACACAGAGACGTCCGACTTCCTGGGAGGGCTGCGGCCCGTCAGGCACCATAATGATGAGACTGTGAGTAGAAGACAAAATGGTTTATCAAAACCAAGCAAAGGCCAAAGATAAATTGATTACTGGTGATGCAATGACATTGTGAAAAATGAATTTATCTCAGAGTTTCTCTTTTATTGAAGGTTAATTATGTCTTAAATCAGAGTGATTTCATGTTGTGATTTATTTTTACACCACCACAAAAAAAAACAGTCTTGATGAAACTCATACAGTAAAGGCACTGCTCATGGAAGTCTGTAATAGGGCATGCACAAAGTTGTAGCATCAGAATTACACAACATGTGAACTGGATATTCACATATTTGAGTTCTTAAGTCCTTCTGTGCCCTAAGTGGCAATGTTAACCTGGGAATATTATGTTGAATAATGTGCTAGGATTGACTACTAAACCAGGAAGAAGGACCATAAGAATCCATTTACTCTATTCATATTTTTGGTGGAAGTAAAAAGAGATCTGTGAAATAAGAAGTATACAACTTTGAAATTGTTATATATTTTTAGGAGGAGGAGAGTCAAAAGCTGTTTGAATGGTGTGACGGCCCCCTGATCCTTGCCATGAGGGAAGGAGCCTTCTTCCTCATTGACGAGATCTCCCTGGCAGACGACTCCGTCCTGGAGCGTCTTAACAGCGTCCTGGAGCCCGAGAGGACCCTGCTCCTGGCGGAGAAAGGAAGCGGAGAGGAGCTGGGGGAAGAGATAGCTGTGATCAAGGCCGAGGAGGCATTCAGGGTGGTGTCAACCATGAATCCTGGTGGAGACTTTGGCAAGAAAGAGGTAGGAGATGTAGTTGGAAGGCACAAACCTTTATCAGACGTAACATGGAAGAGAGTGTCTGATCAGGAAGATGACTGGTCTACTGTACTCCATAAGCCCCGTACTTTGGTTTCTCCAGTGACTGGCAAATTTAGGGACGGCTAAAGGCTTTTAAGAATGGAATTTAGGTAGTTTTAAAGGAGTGGGGCAGACTCTTCAACACAATAAAACACAGTTAAGGTAGCTTAGAGCCAAAATGGCATGTGCGTCCCTGAAAAAACAAACAATATATGTATTGTGCCTGCTTTATTCGTCTTTTGCACCTTGCCATTTCACCATTAAGGCCCTATCTCACCAACGGAGACGTCTCCCTGACATCTCAGAGACTGCAGTCGTGGAGACGTCTCTAACATAAGCTCTCACCAAAGAGACGTCTCTGCGACAAGTTTCAAATTAATTATGATGGAGCGTTTGCAGGATCATGCACCTGACTTGGACCAGGAGGAATGTCAGCACGTGTTCAGTCACATGCTTTCTAAAGTGGGTCAAACATCATCTAGTAGAGTCGCGGAGACATCTCCGCAACGTCTCATCAGTCTTTCTTGTCTCCTGCAGGTCTCCACGACATCTCTGAGACGTCTCTAAGACGTTGCGGAGACATCGCAGAGACGTCTCAGCAGTCGCGGATGTAATTAGTCTCCGCAACTGATGGAGACATCTCGGAGACGTCGCAAAGACTTCGCAGAGACTGGAAAAAGTCTCCAAAAAAATTGAACATGTTCGAATTTCTTGCGACTCCTTGGAGACTCCATAATTTTCAGGAGACGTCTCAGAGTCTGCAACTAGCAAAATCTGGAGTCGCAAACTAGTCGCGAACTAGTTTCAAGCCCAGTGAGATACCCCCTTTAGTAATATAGGAGATATAGGACTTCTCAGAAGAAATCGCCAAACCTGTCCATTAGGATCAAATTTTAATGTTTTGATTTTACATAAATGAGGTGCTAGTGCTGACTTCCTGCGAAACCTTTTTTTCATCTGCAGCTCTCACCTGCTCTAAGGAACAGGTTCACAGAGATCTGGTGTCCACAGAACAGCCAGCGCAGTGATACAGTGTCTATCATAGAGCACAACCTGTGTGATGGAGTTCAGCTATGCAACCAGGAAGATGGGTCCAGTGGCATAGGCAATGCCATCATGGACTTTGTAGAGTGGTTTGCCAACAATGAGGTGGGAAGAAAGTAAGTTTGTGCTGCAGTTTGATAGGTGGTTGATGATGGTGATGTTGAGGAGGGTGATGAGGATGATGATGATGATGATGATGATGATGATGATGATGATGATGATGATGATTATGATGATTGATGTTGATGATGATGATTGATGTTGATGATGATGATTGATGTTGATGATGATGATTGATGTTGATGATGATTGATGTTGATGATGATGATTGATGTTGATGTTGATGATGATGATGATGATGATGATGATGATTGATGTTCATGATGATGATTGATGTTGATGTTGATGATGATGATTGATGTTGATGAAGATGATGATGATGATGATGATGATGACGATGATGATGATGATGATTGATGTTGATGATGATGATGATGATGATGATGATGATGATGATGAAATCATCATTCTTTTCTCTCTACTCATCTATAATCAATTTTCTGCCAAAATTTTCTACCAGAATCTGTATTTATAATTTTTATGTGGTCTTATGATATTTATGTTATTTATGATGATGACGATGATGATGATGATGATTGATATGATTGTTGACGAGGAGGATGAAATCTTCTTTCTTTTCTGTCTACTCATCTGTTATACATTTTCTGCCAGAATTTTCTACCAGAGTACTGTATGTATGTATTTGTTGTATTGAAAATTAAAGCCACTTTCATGTTACTCTGTGAGAATATGTATTAAGTACATAAGAGATAACCTATATTTGATCATGCATATTTTCAGATGTACCATCAGCATCCGTGACATCCTCTCCTGGGTTAACTTCATCAATGTCTGCTGTGACCCTGCTAACCATGACCCCATGACCTCGTCTAATGACCTTTCACCCCTTGACCCAGCCGTAGCGTACATCCATGGTGCCTGCATGGTTTTTGTGGATGGACTGGGATCAGGTGACAAAAATTTATAGTATTATTCATTGTTCTGCATTTGTGGGGGTTTTTTTTGCTATCATTCTCTGCATATGCTTAAATGGTTGAAATTGATTGAAGGTCTCCTATCATATTGCATATTGAATGGTAATGTTAGGGAGGGTGGAGGAATAAGAAATAAAGAAAGGAAGGAAGAAATAAGAAAGAAAGAGAGTATTGTTCATATATTTTAGAAGAATAGATGTTAGAAACATGTTTGGGTAGCAAAAGGTAATATGATTCAGTGATCTGTAGAATAAAAGTGTAATTTCTATAAGTTAAAGTTAAGAAAATCCAGCATGTATACATGATAAGATTGCTGTCCCCCTTGCAGTGACAAAATTATTAATCTTCCTACTTCCTTTAGGCACAACGAGCAACAGCTCACTGTCCCCTACCCAAGCCAGGCGGACCTGTATACAATGGCTCTCTGATCAGATCAAGCAACTCACTGATCAGGAGATTGACCTTTCCACCCTGCTAGTGACCTCTGACATGGATGACCTCAGTGATGTCAAAAAAGGTCAGGGAGGCACTGTCTGTGATGGAGCAAAGTTTGGACTTGATCCTTTCTACATTGAAAGAGGTAAGAGGAATTATGTCATTGAATCGAATGATGACTGTGCGGTGTTTCATTGTGTCCTTGTCTTTTGAACTTGTTTTGCATTCAAATACTGTGACAGCAAACCAAATTCAACAGTATACTGGTTTTGTTACCTACATTATACTTTATCAATGCAGAGAATATGATTATACACACATGGGAGTTCAAATCTTTAAAACTTACAATTCAGACATCAGTAGTGATGAAAGTTTTGTTTCTGTATTCTCTGGTCATTCATGAAAGATGCAACTTTTCTATTTGAATTGATATTTTCATTTTGAAATTGACATGTTCATGAGATTTTATAAATCAGCTAGCTCATAGTTGTTAAATATCATTTTTTGCAGAATACTGTGTTTTTTTATTGCAGAATGTTTTCTTCATTCATTTACCATTATTTGAAGGTCCATCACCAAGTCCACCCGCAGGCTACGCCCTAGATGCCCCGACCACTGCTCTGAATGCCCAACGCATCCTGAGAGCTCTGCAGCTACCGCGTGCCATCCTCCTGGAGGGGTCCCCAGGAGTAGGAAAGACCAGTCTGGTATCAGCCTTGGCCAAGGCTTCAGGGCATGAGCTTGTCAGGATCAACCTCTCAGAACAAACAGTAAAATATAATAATGATGGTGGTGTTGATGATGCTGATAATGATTATGATGATGACGAGGAGGAGGAGGAGGAGGAGGAAAATGATGGTGATGATGATGATGGTGGTGATGATGGTGGTGGTGGTGGTGGTGGTGGTGGTGATGATGGTGATGATGGTGATGATGATGATGATGATGATGATGATGATGATGATGATATGCCATGACCATAGAAGGGCCTATAGGGGGGTTCTTTTTATACAGGTAGAATAATATGAGTCTGTATTTAGTGTGTTCCATTCCAATCAACTTTTTGATTTAACTTTATCAGGACATCACAGACTTGTTTGGAGCAGATCTACCTATAGAGGGAGGTGAAGGAGGTCAGTTTGCATGGAGGGATGGGCCTCTTCTGCAAGCCCTCAGGGCTGGACATTGGGTTGTCCTTGATGAGGTAATGATTTCTTTTCATTCATTCATTCATTCATTCATTCATTTCTTTATTCATTTCTTCATTCATTCATTCATCCATTCTTTTATTCATTCTTCATACATTCATTCATTCATTCATTCATTCATTCATTCATTCATTCATTCATTCATTCATTCTTCATACATTCATTCATTCATTCACTCATTCATTCATTCATTCATTCATTCCTTCATTCAATATAATATGGATCTACATTGATCCAAGACGCAGCAGCAACCTTTTAGGAGCACACTTTCGGTATTCATGTTCATGTTTATACCACTTATGCCTTTGTGTTATCTTTTCCTTGCAGAATTCTTTAATTCATTGAAATCTTTATTGCTGTAACTGTCATTACATTTGCCATCTTCATTAACAACTTGATGTCTGAGATGGGTGCGTCATCTTACTTAACTCATCCTCCCTTTTGCAGCTGAATTTGGCCTCCCAGTCAGTGCTAGAAGGACTGAATGCATGCCTGGACCACAGGGCTGAGGTTTTTGTTCCTGAGCTGGGCCGATCCTTCCAGATACAGCACGAGAAGACTCGGCTCTTCGCGTGCCAGAACCCTCTGAAGCAGGGAGGAGGGCGCAAGGGGTTGCCCAAGTCATTCCTCAATAGATTCACACAGGTAATGGACACAACAGTTTGGGCGTTGTTGGGTGGGAGTATTATGGTGTTGGCAGTGATAATGATGGTGGGGATGTTGTGTTGACTGAATAATGATGATGATAGTGTTGTTGGAGTGATGATTTTGGTGGTTTTGTTGATGTTGTTGGTTTTGGTGGTGGTGGTGTTGTTGGTGGTGTTGTTGGTGTTGGTGTTGTTGGTGTTGTTGGTTCTGGTAGTGTTGGTGATGTTGTTGGTGTTGTTGGTGTTGTTGGTGTTGTTGGTGTTGTTGGTGTTGTTGGTTTTGGTGGTGGTGGTGTTGTTGGTATTGTTGTTGGTGTTGTTGTTGATGTTGGTTGTTTTGTTGGTGTTGTTGATGGTACTTGGTAGTTGTCCTTAAAGATATTGCTCATAGTATTCTAACTAGTGATGCTGTTGTTGAAATGATAGCATTTGTGTTGTTTGGCAGAGGAGTGATGATTATGTTGTTCATGGTGGTTGAGTGGTGATTTGAAGAATTGTGAGTGATTTTAGAAAAAATTATGAGTTTGAAATCCTTCTCTTTGTCAATTCTCTGTGACTGAATATTCAAAAATCAAAACAAGATGCAGATTTTTCATTTTGTTTATGTGACCAGCATAAGAATTGCATGCTTTGTTTCCCCATTTCACTTCTTTGCTAGGTGTACATAGAGCCTTTCACAGCAGGAGACCTTCTCTTCATCATCCATTCAATGTATCCAATGATTGATAGAGATACTCTTACCAAGATGGTGGAATTCAGCAACAGGGTGAGTGCTGTTAGATATCTGTTGAGAAAATGTTTAAATTTTTTGTTACATCAGTACAGGGTGTGTTAACCAATATATGACATGAATTTTAATGGGCTAAATTCAGGGCCGTACGCAGAAATTTTTTCCTGGGGGGGGGGGGGGGGGCAAGACTCATAAAATTTTTCGAAGAAATCTGAAAGCGAGGAGCGAAGCGGCCGAGCTGGTCATGAGGGTGCTTTTGCATTTTTTAAAAGTGAAATTGAAGGATTTGGTGCACACTTTTTGTGAATTTTGTGAAAATTTTCAGTAAAAAAATGTATGTTTTCAAAAGTTGCCCCCCCCTGCCCCCCGCTGCGTACGGCAAGGGCTAAATTGATAGGTATTCCTCATTTCCAGGTTAGCAGTACTCATATTTTTCTTTTATTGCTACATGCATGTACATATTATAAAAGTTGTTTATCTGAAATGATACAAATGAGAATGAAAAACAGGAAAAATGTTAGAATTAACAAGATCCCTATTTAAATGGAAAATAAGAATTTTGATGGGCCAGCATATTATCATTGTAAGAGTTTAATCCTCAAATTGATGAATTATTACATGCAGAAGTTGCCCAAGATGATAAATGCCTCCCTGTTAGTCTTCAAATCATATGAAACATGTTTCTCTGTTGTTGTTGTGCAGCTGTACAGGAAGACGATGATCGAGTGTCGGTGGGGTCAGAGAGGAGGACCATGGGAGTTCAACCTTCGTGACCTCTTCAGGTGGTGTGATCTGATGGTGCATGACGGAGGGGTCAGAGGTCAGATGGATCCTGGGCTGCATGTGGGTCTGGTATACGGAGACAGGATGAGGACTGCTGATGATAAAGAGAAGGTGAGTTAATTGAAGAGTTGTATTACCATGGGGTCAAAGGTCAGATGAACCTTGGGCTATGTAGTGGTCTGGTGTACGGAGACAGGATGGGAGAAGGTGAGGGAGTATCGTTATAAAGAAAACTATTGTTGAATATTTGCATATTTTTTATTAAATCACTGAACAATATGCACCAACAAGTGTCAGGTCAAGGTGCTGCTTATTGTGTACATGCTGTGAATGATTGTGAAGGATTCTGTCTTTTGAAGGCAAAATCAGTACATGTAGATGTAAAGTATCTGTTTGAAAGAACCCCTTTCCTGTTCATTCAAATGAATACAAACCTCAAAACACAAACCCTCACCCCAGTTCTCCCTACCGCTAGTATGATATTCAACAGAAGAAGGTGATATTTCCCTCACACAGTGTAGACAAATGCACTTCCAGTTTCCATGCAAACATAATGGGTCAAGTCTTAACAAGTCCCATAAAAAATCCCATAAAAATTATATTTTTTGAGCCTAGAAAATGCAAGCAACAGATTCTGATGCTACCTGCATAGATCTAATAAAATTATCAGGAGAGTTTTACAAACGTGAACAATATTTTCGTCAAATGAGGGATTTGTTAACCTGACTAAATTTTCTGTGGAAGCCGAAAGAAATCTTGTCAAATTGTCGGTACTGGATTAGTATCTGTGCATGTGCTGACCTGCGCAGTATGCGGGAAATGTCGCCCTCTGCTGTTGAATCTTATAATTAAAGTAGGGAGAATTCAAAGAGAGTAAATTTGTAATGTTATAATTGCAGATCTTCAAGCTATATCAAGTGATCTTCAGCAGAAAGGGAGACAAGATGAGAAGAAGTGCCTACAGGAGTAGCAGACAGTTTCATATCACTCATTCACATCTACAGGTATTGTATATTAACCCATTCATACTTAAAAGGAGTAAATAGCAAAAAAATTGACCATGAAGTAGAAAGAGATCGTTTGCTGCTCATGGCATTTCAGTCCCTGATGTATTACAGATCAAGGAGTGTTCAGCTGGACTGTGTTTGTGTGTATCTTTTGTCTTTATTTAATTCCTTGAAATATGGGAAGGAAAAGGAGTCTTAACAATGAGGTACCAAACTCACCAGATTTATGCGTTGTCATTTAATTCAGCCTTTGTAATGTAAGGGGAGGGGACCTCAAGCAAATTTAAGTTGAAATTTGAGCAAATATTGTTTATCCTGTATATGTACGCATGGGAAAAAGTTGTTAATATGTTTCTGACAACATGTAACCACTCCTCATTAAAAAGAGGAAAATAGAAATTAGTTTAACATAGCCTGTTACAGTAATCAATTGCTTGATTGATCCTTGATTGTTGCTTTAAGGGAAATTGTGGATGCATCTCTTTTCTTCCTGTCAGGTTGGACATTCATTCCTTGCCCGTTGTCCTGTCTCTGATGTGAGTAGCAGCCTCTCTAGAGTTCCCCTTCAGCTGCTTCACCATGACCTGGAAGTACTTGAATCCCTCATGAAATGCGTGGAGATGAATTGGATGTCCATACTGGTAAGAATTTGCCCTCTCTTCGATTATGAAAAGGAAATTTACATGTCACACCATGATATGACTGCAAGTGAAGTGTGAGGGAAATTGCAATAGGATTATAGGTAGGAAATGTCAGTTAAGTAAATGGAATATATATATTTGAATGAGGTTCTGATCAGTGATATTTATATGAGAAAGAAATTGTATAAGTTCATGGTATTTAGGTCTTCCACTTGGAGTAAATGTCAGATCCATGACCAGTTAGTGGGCAGTTTTGTAACTGGTATGACAGCATAGAATGCATGTGGAACATTTTTGTCATGTTTCATTATGATTATTTGAGTACTTTGATATTGTCTTAGGATAGTTTGAAGCCACATAACAACAGAAGAAAATGTAAATATGTAACACTTTCATCCATAATTTTCTGTGTGATTGTCCATCATGTCTAGGTTGGTCCAAGCTCATGTGGAAAGACATCACTGGTCCATCTCTTGGCTTCGCTGACAGGTCATCGGCTCCAGGTCCTAGCGATGAACAGTGCTATGGATACAACAGAACTGCTTGGTGGTTTTGAACAAGTGAGGAAGATAATTTTAGAGTTCCCCAGGAAGTGTCTGAATTTACCTTGAAAAATAAGATTAGCTGCTCAGTATGTAAAAGCAAGATTAGCAAGATCAGCTGATTCAGTAATACTTGTTTAAGGATCAAATCCACTGTAATTTTTGTACCTCCCTTTTGCATATTGCATGAGTATGAATGGTACTCCCTTTTGGTAATGCAATCCAAATGATATCTTCTATGAAATTAATTCAGAGACCCAAAGTACACATGTTCATAAAACGAATTGCATTAATTGAAAGTCTACTTACCTGTCATTTATGCGAAGCAAGTGTTTTCTGTATTAAGCTCACGAGAATGAGACAGTTCAGTGGTTGACTTACCATTTCCTGTCTTCATTTTCATAATGCCCTTCAAGGCTGATCTCAGTAGACACTGGGAGAGCCTCATGGGCATGGTTGATGACATTTCCATGGCAACCATCAGAGATCTTCTCATCAGCGAGGCATCCAAAACCAAGCCGAAGGCAAAGAGAATCATGGGAATTCTTAGCGCCCTCAAGCTACCTTGTGCAGGCAGTAAGTCTTGTTTCTTGCTTGACATGAATGATTCTTTTTTAGCATACAATGTCACATTGTACAGCATGTGTGCACATTTTAGTTCATCTAGTTGACAGTTTTACTGGCTGTCGGATGCATATTCTGGTGGCTATTGCAAATTTCAAACCAAATTACAACCCTTATCCTAACCTTGTATTGTTAGTGATATGAAGCCTGTAGCAGTTGCAGCTGGAGCAAATTTCAATGCACTGTTTATTCAATTTCCCAATTTCTCATTTTGTTGGGCTGCTTTTATAGTTTCTGTCTTCCCTATGACTCTAACATCTACTGAGATCGTATTCTATCTCTTCTGTTGAAATTGATATGAAGTTTGAGAATTGACTACCTAGACTCATTTACGTGTGCAATGAACATGATTATGTCCTGTGATATTTCATACCCTTTCAGGACATCAAGACAGCCTTCATCCTACTGAGCAGAAACTCAGCTTGCTTGATCAACTCATCTCAGAGTTACAAAAGTGCTCGGAAAGGACTCAGAATGCGGCAGAAGTTAC
Organism: Echinometra lucunter; assembly: GCA_029962745.1. Classification (NCBI taxonomy): domain Eukaryota; kingdom Metazoa; phylum Echinodermata; class Echinoidea; order Camarodonta; family Echinometridae; genus Echinometra; species Echinometra lucunter. The sequence continues at coordinate 6,798,447 of CM057160.1, forward strand.
AAAGGGTGAGTTCAGTGGGAATATCACATTTTCAGGAATATGTTATTTCCATTTGAAAAAAAAAAACAAAACAGATCCGGTTATCCTGTCAGATATCTGTTATTTTTCTCATTTTTCCAGTGATTTCTATTTCTTAATACCACTGCCCATCAAAGATGGTGCTGCAGGTATAATGTTAGTGATGTATGTTCAGGTATGTGTAATATAATTTTGATTGTCCAGCATTTTACACCAAGAAGTGAAATGAATGAAGATGAACAGAAAATATTTATAACAGTCACTATACACTATGAACATTGCGGACAAAGAAAGCGGACAAAGAAAGCGGACAAAATGAGCGGACAAAATAAACAACCTCTCATTCTACCCTTCACAGTGGTTCTGGTAGTCAAAAGAACATCCCTTCACAGCTATTATATTTAATCATGCAGTTCCAGGTGAATATGCATGTGACACCTGTTCCACATATTTTAGACAATAGCAGTGAAGGGATGTTCTTTTGACTACCAGAACCATTGTGAAGAATAGAATGAGGGGTTGTTTATTTTGTCTGCTTTCTTTGTCTGTCATGTTCATAGTGATATTTATCGTTGAAGTCTGGGACAGGTAACCGCATTAATCGCGATTTGCTCTATAAAGAAATACTGAATGAAAAAGTTTTAAAAAGTATATTTAGCGTGAAATGAATATTAAGGAAATCATGTACAGTGAAAAGAGTACAACCACTTCCAATTTCCCCCCTGATTTCCAGTAATGGAGGCTGCCAATGCCCTGAAGAGCAGGTGTAAACTGGAGGACCATTCCACTCCTGGTGGGGGAGGCAGGTTCGAGTGGGTGGATGGACTTTTGGTGCATGCTCTGAAGAACGGGGACTGGCTGCTGATAGATAATGTCAACTTTTGCAGGTCAGTATTTGAATTCTTGCTTTTATTCTTCTCTGAAAGAGAAGAGGGAAAGAGAAGAGGAAAGAGCTGAAATGGAATGAATACGAGGAAAGTAAAAGGCAAAGCTTTATTTTCAAGAGAAAGTGACAAAGTGGACTGTGCATAGAATATACAAAGACAAGGAAATCAAAGAAAATTAAAAAACAAAGAAAATATAGAGAAACACTATGAACAAACAGTTTGAATAAAATAATTCTTTGTGCATATATTATAAGTGTAAATGATTTTGCTATGAAATTCTGTTAGCCTGTGAGTGCAAAGTCTGAAGATGACACACATGTAGGGATTGATGAAAGTATATTTTGATGATTTATCATTGAGCATGAGTTCAAACAAAATTAACAGGAGAAAAATGGACACATGAATATATCCCAATGCTGCTCTCACAACAAAAAAGACGAGAATTTAATCACATTAGTTTTACATACCTACCTATTTGCCACAGTGCTTAAAGGGGTAAGAAAACAAAAAAATAATATACATACATTGTAAGCATGCCTCAGGAGGCAGCAAACACAATGGTGCTGAGAGGATGACTGATTAAAATGAGTTCAGGATAGGAAAGAATGAATATGTTCACCCACAATGTCTGTATTTTTATATTTTACAGCCCATCTGTTTTGGATCGTCTGAATGCCCTGCTGGAGCCAGGTGGAGTCCTGACTATTAATGAGAGAGGAATCATTGATGGGCAGATCCCATCCATCACACCACATCCTCAGTTCAGGTAAGTCATATGATTTTGTGTATCTGTATGTTGATTTAAAGATTTCCTCAATGGCATTGCAGGTAGAGAATGTACTGTATTTGTGGCCTGGACATAGTCTGATGTTTCATGGAAATGTCTTGTATATTTTTCTTTCTATTCACTGATGATATGGCTTCTTTCAAAATTATTTAACAAATGCTATTGTGAATATGTGGCAATAATTTTGTTCAATTCTGTGAAATGTCATTATTGATGATGACCTTAAATCTAGATTATGTAGCAACTACAAATTGTTTGGGACCTGGGCTGGTATCCTGAAAATGTTTAATCTTTTATATTGTTTTCACCATTTCTGTTGTCATAATAAATTTGAAGGCAAACTTGTGATTGGTTTGAACTCCACAAAGTTGCTCCCATGGACCAGCATGCAAGTTAAAAGTGCGCAGTGTGAGCCCATGGTGCACCCGATTTCTGATTGCTATGACAATTAAAATAAGATAAAAGATGAAACAATTTTCAGAATACAGCCTCAGAACACCATGAGTAGCATGTTTCACTGAATTCATGTTATTTCATTTACAGGTTGTTCCTGTCTATGGATCCAAAGCATGGTGAGATATCTAGAGCTATGAGGAATAGAGGGGTGGAGATCTACATGCTAGGAGAGGTCAGTACATCAATGTGATCTGTATTTTATTTTCTGAAGAGAATATTGAGTTAAGGGATTGGTTAGGCTTCTGTTCAACAAGATCGGTGCTGAAGAATCCTTTGCATAAATTGAAATCTAGTATGTATTGCATGTAATAGCGTGAAATTTGGTATGGAGGTTTAAGATGAGAAATTGTTGTGAAGGATACACTACATTAAGTTTAAACCTTCAGTTTAGACCTACATACATCATTTATACATTTTTTTTTTTCATATTCCTGATGTGTAGAATGAGGGTGGGGCTTACAGCAACCAGGACACCAGGACCCTCTTACACTCGCTAGGCCTGACTTCTGAAGAGACCATCACCAGCCTGATGTACATCCACCAGGAGATGCGATCCTGTCTCCAGGGCACTGACTCCGCCCGGTTACCCAGCCTCCTGCTTGCAGCATCCATGGTCATGCAGCTGGTGAGGAATGGACTGGCTATGAGGAGAGCTCTGCAGGAGGCCTGCATGGAGGTGTATGTCAACAGCCAGCTACTCATTGCTAATAAAGAGGTTAGTTCTCATTTCCAAAAGCATATTTGTTCCTTGTCGGATTATGTTACTTGAAAACTGCTAAATTTATCGAGCTTCTCAGCATTTTCTTTTAAACATCTAAACATTTTATCCATGAAAATTTTGAGGTAAAACCATAGCTTTTACCAAAATTAAGTGTTTGTATTATAGATTTTGAAATCAAATAAGGCCTTTGAAAAGAACGAGAGAGAGAGAAAAAAAAGAGAAAAAAACATGGCTTATTTTTTTTGTAGATTTTTGGCACCACCAGTTTATTATCCTGATGGAGTGGCGTTTTGATCACTCCCACAGAGAGCAAGAGAGACACTGGAGCAGTGTCTAAAAGGATGCACTCCAGCTGCATCTGAGGAAAATGATGACATCCCCATGGAAACAGAGGAGCACCCACTTTCTGATGCATCCCCTGTTTCCAGTGATGGAGATGGAGGTGATGGCATCATCAAGGCCTACCCTCTCACCGATGCTAAACTCCTGAGCACCAATCCTGCGCTGGTGACCATCCAGCGACAGGGAGCCACGTTGCTTCATCTACTGCACATGAGGGAGGGACAGAATTCAGACAGGTTTGTGAGAGTTCACAATTATTCATAGAGGTACAGAACTTTCAAATGCCTAAATGAATCAGTGTTGCCTCCTCATATTGGCAATATTTTTATCATTCATACATTCACACATTTTGAAAAATAAAAAACATACATAAAATGAACCTATGGGCAATTCCATAAAATATGTTTGTCCGACCCCTATATGTGGAACTTTCCTGAAATGATTCGTCTCAGCTTTGTAGCTCATATGAAAAAATGTAACGCTCTCAAATTATCATGGCTTGAGTAGTTCACTAAGTGAAATAAAATGGAGGAAAATGGGGGTCGGACATACAGAAAGGTTGATTATTTTATGGAATTGCCCCTAGTATGTGATTGAAAATTACAAAAGGCACCAAAAAAAAAAAAAAAAGAAGCAAATTTATATATGAAAGAAGAAGTGATTATGAATTCCTGCTATTTTGTGGTGTTTTAGGCTTGTGGTTATTCTTTATTACTACCGTATCTTATACACATATAGTTATTAACCCCTCTTGGGAACTTCTATGAAAACCAGTTCATTCCATTTATGCATAGAGGAAGAAGAGAACTGCTTAGTCAATGGGTTACAGTCTCTTCTGTTTCATCCATGCTGTAGAACCATCACTAAAGAGCTGCTGGTGAAAGCAGCTCTTCAGCTTGTCTTGGAGAGGGCAAGCCAAGAGGATTGGAAGCTACGCTGTGATTGGTTGAAGTCTCTTGGAGCATGCCCTGAAAGCATGCTAGATGTTGGGCAGTTATCAGAAGGTGTCCTTCAGAGGTTAATGAATCATCCCATCTCAGAGCAGATAGAGAAAGAAGGGAAGGAACTTTGCTGTCAACACCACAGTAAGCAAACTTATTTCATATTCAGGGTGACGAGTAGGTCCTGTATGATGTTTGTGGGAATTCAAATTGGTCTAATCCATCTTGCTCCCACTCTATCTATTTTTGTATCTTCTCCAGCCCTTGGCTGCATTTCTTGAGACTGTCAAAAGTCTAAGTTCACGGACATCCCATTGAAATGCGTGTTGATTCTACAACACATGTTTTAATGGGATGTCCTAGAAGTTAGATTTATGACGGTTTCGAGAAACGGTCCCCGGTCCTGAGTTAGATTGTGTCATTTTGCCATACATCTCTGTTCTCTGCCGTACTGGTGTACTCTTGCAGTGTTAGCCTATTCCAGGCATTGATGTTCTCTTCCAACTTTGTTCTTGGTTGTTTCCCTTTGGGTACTCCACTACCCCAGCACTTAGCAGATAAAAGGTTTCTTTACAGAAGATTTTCATTTATCAGTAACTTCATTGTTTCTTCCTTTGTATATGTATTATGAGGGAAAGATGTTAGTGGAAAATATAAGGTATACCATATATATATCCTGAAAATTTGTTGAGAAATGTAGAAGATAAAAATCATACTCATACTAGATGAAACGTAAAAATCTGTAGTGAGCTACCAGATTTCTGCAATCATTAATTCAACATCATATTCATTTACCTTATTTTGTGTGTGTGTGTGTTTTTTTTTGTGTTTGGTTTGTAAGTGAAAGACCTCTTGGTCAATTCACCCCTGGATGTTCACTGGAATGAGCAGTTGCTCAAGCATTTCAGCATTCAACTCCAGAGGGCAGCATCAGATCAAGAAGTAACCATGGATGACAACAGCTCAAATTTGATGCACAAAATCCGAACCCTTGCCACAAGGTTTGTTAGTAGTGAGGAAATGTACTAAGTTTTAGATTTGAACTGTGAGAAGAAAAAAAAAGAGAAAGAAAGGGAAACATTTGCATTGTAATTTAAATGTCTTAATTATTTTATCGAGAGGTTTGGGATCAGTGATTTCAACACATACATTGCAAGAAACAGACAAATAGAGGGACAAACCTGCTCTTCATAGTGTCTGAATAACCTACGCAAATGAAGGTGTATTTGAAATATCTCCACAGACTGACTATACTTAATATACTGCAGTAGTTGGTAGCATTTCCATTGTTTTCAGTGAAGAAAATAGATATGACATGACTGCACTTAAATACTATTTCATCAGTGGTAAAGTGTGTATCTCAGTAAGTCTTGAAATGAAGCTGGATGGGTGTTAAAGGAGATTTGCCACTGAAACTGAAAAACAACCCTTGTTAAAGTACAAAGTAGAGTCCTGAATGTTAAGTTATTTTTATTTGAGTTGGACATTATGTGATCACTGAACAAGCCCAATTGGCTTAGAAGTACCTCTGGATCTACTTTTAAGGTCATGTACTTGTAGCTCTGAATTTAGCACTTTTTTTCTGCCTTGACTTTTCTTTGTAGATTGTATGTATTCTTGAAGAGGTCCTTGTCTGAATCTCTCCTCACTCATCAAACCAGTCCAGAACTGGGGAGTAAGAAGAAAAAGAAGCCAGTCACAGTTCTTCAACTTTCCCAAGCTCTGCAGAAAGGTACTTGCATACATGTACATGTGTCGTAATAATGATAGTGCAAGTACCAGAAGGCTTTTTTTCTTTCTTATATGTGCAGTATAGTCAATAACAGATTCTTAGTATTATAATTCATGTAGAACATGCCCTTCATAGATTAATGCTTGTTGCTTTACAACCAAAAGTCATCATTTTGATTAAAGGCACAAAATAAACACTAGCCTTCATTCAATGTCATAAATTGAAATTGATTTCATTGAATGTAACGAAATTGTAAACAAAGTTTATGATTTTTTGTGAAGTCTTGCAAGTTCATTGTTGTACTCCTGTCAAGGAATTGATTCATCAAATTAGATAACAATATGTTGAAAAACTTTCTGCCTTTTGTTAATATACAGTGTAATTGTAGGTTGTTTGTGCATGAATTATTCTGCAATTAAGGACTTAAGAAGGATTTTATCATTTTACGAAATTTTGTGTTGATTATGCTGAAACAAATGCACCACGTTTTTTTTTCAGGTCGACTGAGTAGCGAAGTTCTCCCTCATCAGTCCATAGCCCATGTTGGTCCATTCTTCCAGGCCTGGGACCACTTCTTCTCAGAGATACTAGCTGCTGAGGGACCCTTGGAAGAGGACCAGGCCTACAGGGTATGCCAGATATCCCTTAGAGTACTTGTATCCAATTGCAATACCTTGAGCAAATTCTGTATTAGTCATGATCTTCCTTCTACCAATAAACTCGTGTCTCATCTTTTTCCCTTCCCAATAGCTTTTACATTTAATTTTGGTACATAGAGCTTGCTAGTGCAAGTTTTTTGTACACATCCATCTCAGGCTCCATTTTAGTCGGAGTATTCTTCATCTATTTAACAATACCTCACACATTCATTGAAGGACATACATAAAATGCAATTGCACAAAATGAATGCACTCTCGTGAAAATCTTTCTTCTCTTTCAGCTTCTGATTGCATGTGCTTGGAGGGATAGGTTGTGGAGGCTGTGTACACATCCAATCACAGATGGTGATAGATTCTCCTTTGGTCAGCTAGTGCTTCACTGGGACTGGTTCTTGAAAGAAAATGTTCAGATTGTGAAGTCTGTGCTCAATGATTCAGTGAGGTGAGAATTATAATGTGCATGCTTGTTGATGTTGGTGGTGATAGGCTACTGTAAAAGTGGAAATTTTCGCTCTATCAATTTTTGGCACTCAGTTGAGTTAACCGCAGTTGCGCATTTTTAATTTTTGCGGGCAGTTAGGATAACTTCATTCACAGTTTGTTCAAAATAAACAAAATATTTGATGCAGTTTTATTTTCGCGCAAGAGTTGCGCTGCGCGAATTGTGCGAAAATTTCCACACCGCGGAATAGTCCATGTTTACAGTAGTTGCAACAGTGCTTTGCATGTTTCAGAACCTAACTGAATACTGTAAATTAGTGTCCTGAATGTTATAGTTTGTCTGAACATTGGTTAATTATTTGTTGTGTGATCTTGACTGCAAAAATGGAATCATTGGATGATCCCTTGCAAGTAATTTCAAAGTATATTTATTTAAGGAATTAGTTTTTTGATTGGTTTATGATGCAAAGACATGTGTGATCTCCCTACAGTTCTTTTGATATACCATTGTGACTGCTGGAAGAAAGAATTTCTGTTAGGGACCTTATCAAAAGTCAAAACCAATTTGGAACACAGCCTTTAGCGTCTTTCCCGCTCAGTGTCTTTTCCCTTCCGATCCTCCCGTGTCTCCGTAGACAAAACAACGGGGGAAAGCTGATGTTAAAGAACGGTCGCGGAGAAGATGATCAAAGACGCGGGACAAGACTTTTGATAAGTGGCCTTGATTGAACCATCGTAATACAGTGATGCATGTTGTAATCCATTTGTGTGCTGCTCTTTCTGTGCCTAATTATCAATGATTGTATTCGATTCTCCTCCCTGATAAGCTTACCCGTGGAGCTGCACACCATCATGAAGTGCTTCCATGCCTCTTTGAGCCACAGTGACACACCCTCTGCCACCACAACCCTTGACCTCAGCCAGTGGGAGGGGCTCTGCAATCTCCTCGGCCAGCCACTCCCCTTTCAGACAGCCCACATTGCCGAGACCAGCCAACGCATCATGAAGCTCTGCCATGCCTTGGACGTGATCAGACAGGCTGGAGGAGAGACATTTGGAAGGCAGAGGGATGCGGATCGCTGTGTGGCGTTAATGTCCACTAGCCGTGGACTGGTAACATGTAGGATGCTTTTGGATTGTCTGATGAAGGCTGTGGTTCTGCAGAGCCAATCTGAAGGTAAGTTATTAATTTCTCTTCTGTTATGCTGGCAAAGTTTGTAAAGCAATACTTACATGGATTCTTTAGTTAGGAATTAAAGATTGGTTCTGCCATGAAGAAGTTCTTAGATCTTTTATTACATACATGTATGCATTTCTTTCATGCTGTAAATAATAATGAATATTATGCATCACACTGATGTATGAATACAAATTTCTTTTAAAGCTGATAAATGTGTTCATGATATAAATGTCCATCTGTTGTTGATGGGATATTGATTTACACTTTACACATTTACTTGTTCACTCATGATTTAAACAAAAATGATAAGGATTTTGAAAGGGGACTTCCATTATTATCCTGTATCCAATGATTTCTTATAGATGCATCTGAGGCTGTTGGACCTATTGAGTATTTCCTGATTCAACAGGGTCTTTTGTCTAGGGACCCTACCCTCTACCCTGAAGAGCATGACTCCACCCCTGATGAAAAACATGGACCCATCCAAGATGCAAATGAGATGGCAGTGTGGCTATGGCCAGTCAAGGAGCACTTGGCCATTACCACTTCTCAGAGGGTGGTGTCACAAATGATGGCTGAAACGTTCAGGCTGAAAGAGTAAGTACATTCAGAGGTAATGGTGCAAATACAGTTATGTAGAAATTTGAAAATGGAGGAAAATGATAATGATGGTAACAATAACTTAGGATTTACTTAGCACGTGTTAAAATTTAGACTTAATTCGATAGATCTTTACACAGTAAAAAAGTACGATCAACATAGAAATAGACACAAACATGCTTGAAAACTTTTATGTTTGATTAGTACTTCTCTCTAAACATAGGATGATTAGATAAAATTGAGTGGGGTGTAAATTTTGATCACGCAAGCTGTGAAAACATTTCATGAGTTGGCACATTTCCGGAAATGTCTATTATCCATAAGAATTCCACTAATTGATGAATAGTCCTTGATTATAAAGAAGGGAAGGGGATGAGGAACTATGAGGAGGGACAATTTTAGAGTGGGAGGGGATAAAATATTCAAATTGAAAAATGTATATCTTCAATTTCATTTTCAACCTAGGCACCAGAGCTATGACAACGAGGACCAATTGAAGAATGCTGAATACTTCTATGAGTTTACCAGATTCCAAGTTCCCTTCAGCCCTCTCCTGCTCTGCCCCCTCAACACTGTCCTCCTTCACCCCCACAACAAGATTGGATCAGTCCAAGGTCATGCAGGGGTCATTGCTGAGGTTGCCGCTGCCCATCTGTCTCACATGCAGTTTAACACAGTCGCTGCATCAATGGAGAAATGGTTGTCATGGAAGCCGAAAGCTGAAGATGATGAGGAGATGCAGACTTTTGTGTCAGAAGATAGCAACCCTGTCATGGTAAATGAGCGAAGTGAAGTTTGATGAGACTGTCCATTCAAGGTTATTTTTTTAAAAAAGAGTCTTCTAAACAGAGCTGCTGACCGTTACGAAAAATTCGAAAATCCGAAGGGAATATGAAAGTACGAAATGCATCCCAAAAGTATGAATTTGTGGGGATATTAAAACAATATTTAAAAAAATGAAAAAAAAAAGGGTATCTTCATACGTCATAATATTGTTATACAGCATATGCAGCACGTACGGAAGCATATTTTTGAAAAGCGCATGCACATGAAAGCCACTGTGCATAAAGTAACTGTATGGAGGCATTTCAAGTGCAATCCTTCTCATGTGATATGGCTACTCTAGTATTCATCCATGTGGGAAAAAAAAAAAAGAATATAAAAAGATCACTCATTATTTTTCACCTTTACCAGCTCTGAAGCTCCTCTTGAACCAGTATTGAGGATGATGTCATTGTGGTGAATATTTTCTCTTATATCTTCCAGGGTCCTGCCAACCTGCACACACCGGTCCAGACACGCTGCATGTTCCACCTGCTCTCCGACCACCACCACCATCATGATTATACTATACCCCGATCATCAGCATGTCCCACAGAGAGGAGGGGTAAGGATGGGGTGGAAGTAGCACACAATGGGGGAAAGAGTATCCCCCTGGCATCCTGGGAGGAACATCAGTCTCACCTACAAGAGATGACAGAGATTCTGTGGAGGAACTCTGGATGGATGAGCAGCATGGACTATGATTTCAGGTACAGAAGAGATTATTTGATGGTCAGGGTATTGGAATTGTTGTTGCATGTCCATTAGATGTTTTGTTTTGTTATGAGCTGGGGTCAAGATTTCTACAGTAGGATTTTTATTTTGAATATTGAAGATTGTCTGTAAGCATAGGAATTTGGCTTCAATATGCCTCTATGAGGCAGTGATTTCTGCTTATTAAGTATTGAAGCCAAACTATATCTGTAAAAACATGTCAATGAAATGGTATGAAATGTCCAGAAGAAGTATCTGAAAGTGTTTGAATGAATTCAAGATTGTTAAATATGCATATATAATATATGTGTATTTGATTGATCTTTTTTGTCTCCATTTAAAGTCTAACTGTGCAGTCACAAATTGATAGTGCCATCAATTTGGCATAAAAAGCCAGAAATAGTCTATAGCCTACTGCTTTCCTTTCTCCAGGGTATCCAGTTTAACCTACCTGGTTGCAAGTACAGCATGGCTTCTTAGGGCTTTTGCTTCCTTGCTTCCTGATGATGGTGATAGAACAAGATGGCTGGCAGCCTGTTCAGATCTTGTCACCATGGCAGCCTCCACAACTAGCCCCACCTCCACAGCCAAGCCCACCCCATGCCCAGAGAGTCATTCATCTTTTAGCAGCCTAGGGTTGATTCTTGAGCATAACAGTGGGCGGAGTCAGGCAGACAGTGAGGCCCTGCCACTGGTCAGGGATGAGAGGGGCGAGGCCAGGAGAGTGATTGACAGTGTGGGCGGTCTGGTGAAGAATCTGCTCCATGATTTGGAGATACTCCTAACCCAATGGCAGGGTAGAGACTCAGGTAAATTTTTTGTTATGGTGTACTTACCATGATGTACTTATGACAGTAGATGTGCACTGTAAATGCATGCTGACATATCTGATGACAAAAAATAATTTATGTTGCAAGATTCAGCTTGCAATTTTAGTGTAAGGCTTATAATTCAATAGTAAATTAGATAAATGAATTTTTCATGTACATTTACTCGTAACTTTCTTTAATTAGAATTTGTTTGGCTGATGTTGTGGTAATTTCAAAGTTAAGCCAACTTTTCATGCACTTCTATCACACACTAAAGAAAGCCGTTAATCCAGTCAATTCCCTTGTGTGAAAACATGTATACATTGATTGTATTTTTACAGACAAAACTCAGATTGATGCCTTTGTGACCGATCTGAGTTCTTTGGGTAGTTGCTGGATACGTCTTGGACACCTCCAAGCGGTACTCTTAGCTCCACAAGGACCAGTGGATCCTGCGGAGCATCATGCCATCAGGCTGAGATACATCAGAGAAGAGGTGAGTTAATAATCATCATCAGTAGTGATCCATCAGTTTAATGACAGGTTCAGTGACCCAATCAGTTTCTACGACAAATGTCTCTCCAAGTACTACGCTCTTGAATCATCCATTTAAGCTCTTCATATCCTGATGCTCCACAATCTACTGTCAAATCATCTAGGAAGCCTTTATGAGGTCTTCCCTTCACCTTCTTCCCATGCAGATGACCTATCTCTCCAACCATCAAACCATCATTATGACTTATTATGTGTCCTATCCATTTCTTCTTTCTTTTTCTGATTGTTTGAAGCAGCATATGCTCTTCTTGAACACAGCGCAGCACTTCTTCATTCGACATGCGACATTTATATGCTTTACATGTAATCAGTATTACCCCGGTTAATGAATTCAATAGCTGTTCCACACATGCAATGCAACAAGATCAGAAATTGATGATCAAAGAGGACCAATTACTGCAGAATTATTTTTCCCTGTGTGTCTTGGGAATCAATTTAGTATCCTTTCTTGAAAATATCAGCCTTGAATATTTCATCTGTGGAGAGACAGTGCAATTCATCTTTGGTGAAACACCGGATTTGGTACTATGTACCTTGCCAAGTCTCAGCAGTAAGTGTTCCTCTGTCTTGATTTTAGTGGTAAACTAAGACTTTCTTCATGGAGGAGTAGAGAGACTGAGAGGCTGTTTTATATGGTGCCAATCATTGTCTAGTAGCTGATGATCTATCTTGTGCAGATGATACAATGAAAAAGAATTCCGCTCTGTAACATAATGAATATAAACCTTTGAAAACAATGCCTCTGTTATTTCCTATTTACTCTCGTGTTTTTATTTAAACCCAATATTACAGGAGTACCTTGTGTTTGTCAGGTTGTGGGGTAGTTTTGTTATGATCTTTGGATATACATCTACATGTAGGTCTACATATGGCAACCCAGAATAAACAAAAAAAAAAAAAAAAAAATTGATATGATAGGACCAGTGTGATATGTTCATTTTTGTTTCCCACAGATTTCAGAAATAGAAGCAGAGTTGAAGGTGAGGGGAATGTCTTCCAAGTTTCTGACCGGAAAATCCCTGGCCGAGTTTGGTCCCCAAGAGATCCATCCAAGAATCCATGCCATGCAGGAGAGGCTGGTGTCGCTACAGGAGACGGAGGTGGAACTCTCTAAGAGGAATGCATTCAGGCCACAACCCCCTCAGGTAATGTGTGATGCAGTAGCTGAGTCAGTCATGCTCGAATACCATGCATACAGAATTGACTTATGGAGTTCTGCGTATGTAGATCGCATCACAGTTCATTCATTTCAAACTCTTTAGAATTTCAGATCAATGCTTGTACATATTGTGCATGCAGGCAAAGAGAACAGAGAAAGCATTCAGGTTGCTTTGAGAGGACCATCACTTTTGATGTTCTTGACACTTGATTATATCAAGTGTCAAGCAAACATCTTCTTACTCTAGTCTTATTGAATATCTTACTGACACCTAATTTTTTTACCTCCTTCACTGCTCCAGGTAAAGTTGTTATCTCTTAATATGATTTCAATTCTCTCTTGATTGTTCAGTTTGACGACCTGATCAAAGACGTGAAAGTCTACCTGACTACCAGTGGCTCATACCACACCATAGAAGACCTCCTTCAAAAACAAGTCAAAGTCTTCCACAACATTCAAGAGAACAGTGCCTTCTTGAGAGATGAGCATTGCGCCTGGCAGGCCTCCCAGGAGCACTTCCTGACCCGCATCCGGGCGGAGTATCCCGCTTACAGGGACCTCTGGTTTGGGATGCTGACAGGCGTGGCAGGTCTCTCTTGTGGGATGCAGCTACTTGCTCACGCTGTCCAGTGCCAGCATCACAGGCAACATCTCCAGTTGGTACCTCTATCCGGGCAACCAAGACAGGTACATTTGAAAATCAGGGTTCTGCACCATATGTTCTGGTGACGTTTGCTGCGGTCTTAAATTCAAGAAAGATATAGGACCAGGATTGGCTGTAGATGAGATTCTGGGTAAGGGTGAGAATTAGGTATCATGTTAGATCTAGGCAGGGCTTGACAATAATAGGCACTTGGGACACATGGGTCCCCCAAATTTGGGTTCAAACCCCCAAATTAAGCAATTTTAGGACAGGGTTCAATACATATTCAATACATATAGATTCCAGAATTTCAATCCAGGCCCCCTCCCCCCAAAAGCTTAGTGTGGAGCCCTGATCTAGGGCTAAAATTCTGAGCTCAGATAGTGTAGGAATTTTTCATGTAGCAATTGTTGCCAGATCATGTGTTGCACAACCATGGTAGAAACCTGATATGTTTTTAAAACATTTTGAATGTATCATTGATTTAAAATGGTTTTGTGAAATAATTTGTCACATTTGTCACATAATTTTTTGTACATTGCATACAAAAAGAAATTTAACTTCTTCTCTCATTTTTTCAGATCACATCCATAGAGGATTTGGTTGCATACATTGCTGGTTCTCCTTCAGTCCAGTCAAGGTTCCCAACCTGGCTTGCCTTGGCTGAGAGCCTAACCACTGAGAATGTCCACTCTCTGCTTCAGAAGGTCTGGGCTGGATGGTCAGTGGGTCAAGCAAAGCAGGAACATCTAATGCAAAGGTTTGCATCATTATTTCAACCCTTCTGTGCATGTCTAATACCTTTCAAAATTTTGAGTCTTAACCTGTTGAGCACTGTTTGATTTTAGTATAACATGTAGTTTCCATAGACTTTAGCCCAAGTTATCTTGGGCTTAGTGTTCAACAGGTTAAAGAATGGGTTGTGATGTAGTAGGTCCACATTTTTCTTCTGGAATCCAAACATTTGGCGGTATTTCAAACTGCATGTCTATGGAAAGAATTTCACGACCCTTTTCTTACTAGTTAAAGCATTTGAGGTCCAGATTTCACCCTTACATGTTTCTTTGGGACAGTTATCTCCAAAAAGTAGGTGTTCCAGGAGGGGTTCATTTTATTCAGCTGATGTACATTCTTGATAGTGAGAGGGAATCGCTTTTTTGATTGTTATGTCATAACTATGTTGGTTGATCCAGAGTAGAAAAAAAAACCCAACAACATTACTTCTTATTTTTATGAGCACTGAATTGACTTTCTTTAGAAATCTTGATACATGCATTTCCTTTGAAGACCCTCAGTATTTTGATATTTTACTCCTTTTCTACAGAGCTTTTTTGTATATGCTTCTGAGGCTTGGAAAACTATATTGCTTCCTTCTTTCTTGTCCTCTTCATTAATAATCTTTTACTGGTTAGAAAAGTCAATAAATATGTAAGACCTTCAAAGAAATACTAATTTTCAACTATGCAAATGGTAGTACATAAACATGTAGGCTGGCTACATGGTAATAATGATATGAAAAGAAATCCTTTATTGTTGTTGCCCATTTAGTATCCTGAAGCTTGCTCTCCATCATACCACCAACTCCACTGCCCTGCATGGCCAACTGACACCAGTGACCCTTGACCTCTTGCATGGCATCATGGGATCCTTCGTGTCCCATTACCACCGGGCCGAGGAAGCCGCAAGACAGAGGGAGGAAGAAGAGGCAAGCCTGTATAAGTACAAGAGTCGTAGCCATGGCGACGGGATGACAGATGAGCAGCTGGAGGAGAAGGAGCTGAAGGAGAGCTTCCCATCTTATGAGAAAGTAATACATCATCATACAGTATTAGACATAGTAATTTCATGATTTTATAGAAAACTTGAGATAAAAGGAAATAGAGAGAAGAAAAAAGATGAGTTGAGAGAGGAGAGGAAATAGGAGAGGAGAGAAATAGGAGAGAAGATAGAATAGGAAAAGAGAAGAGAAGATACAAGAAAATCAGAAAGAAAAAGAAGAAAGGAGGATGAAAGAAAGGAAAAGAAAGGTGAGAAGAAAACAGAAAAATAGAGAAAAAGTAGAAAAAGAGTTAAAGAGTATAAGAAGAGTTAAGAAAGAGTATAATATTTTGACTGCGGTGATAAGGCTGTCTCAATGATTTCCAATTGCCACCCTTTCACCACTGAAGGAGTTTGCAGACATCACTGCTGAACCCAGTCTTGATGACCAGCCCAACCCGGAGGATGACACCTCCACCCAGGCCTCTGACCCACCGTCCACCAGACAACTGGACACTGCCACTATGCGATTCCTGAGGGACACTCATGGTCAGATGTTCACTGGTATGGTCAGAATAGGCTGGATGCATTCAGAGGATGCAGTGAACATTGACCTTGATCTGCAGAATGTGGCTAGACTAGGTTATTCCACTGCTGTGGAACTTGCTCATGAAGTCTTACCTTACATGGGTGAGTCGTGTTAACATGTTGGGCAATTTCACAGTAGATATCTCATTCCAAAGCTATATGATTCAGAAATAGAAGCAGTTATGCAAATAATATATAAATGTACGATGACAGTTTCTTAAAATGTAGTCAACCATAGCAAATAGCACTTTGTAAGTAGTTTTGATAGTGTATTTCTTAGACTTAGTATACATTGTTACAGGGATGAAAAAACATTGCTAACTTAATAACTACTATTTTCAAACAAAGATGTATTGAAGACCTGAACAACCCTCTTGTTTGATTTAAGTTTCGGTGAAATTCGTTAGAAGACTGGGTGATACTTGATCATTATTGTTTGAAAATTCATACAGATTTACTTCTTTTAATTTATTACACAGCCATGCTTTTTCTCATTAAGAAATAAATGTACATGCAACTTTATTTAAAACCTACTTATGTGCCATTACAGCTCCCTGTATTGACAAGCACCTGATTGGCGCACATCTGATGAGAGTTCATGACCTTCAGGTTTCCATAGCAACAGAGCAGTCTGATGAAAAATCCAAGCCTATAAGAAAGGCAGACGGCACATCCAAGCCATACGACATCTACCATGACCCTAACCTACCAGAAACGATCCGGTGTAAACCAGTGCTGGACGATTTCATGAAGAGGATAAAGGGCCTTCTTGCTGAGTGGCCTGATCACCCAACTCTGAAACAGGTTAGAATTTGAAACTTTAATAATTCTTTTTTTTTTTGCAAGAGGTAAAATCTTGAAAAAAAAAGATAATTTATTTATATAAACAGAAATTATCTATTAATCGTTACATGAAGGTTTTAATAGAAATTGGTAGTTTTTACATCTTTTTTTTTTTTTTTTTTTACATCAATTTATTCCTCAGGGAGAGATTGAAGAATATATAGAGCTAATAATTGTAAGTGGCTGTTCCCACTGATAATATATTTTTGTATTGTGCTTGATGATTTTATATCCTACAGCTTACC
The DNA here is from genome assembly GCA_029962745.1 of Echinometra lucunter. Taxonomy (NCBI): domain Eukaryota; kingdom Metazoa; phylum Echinodermata; class Echinoidea; order Camarodonta; family Echinometridae; genus Echinometra; species Echinometra lucunter. The sequence continues at coordinate 6,815,347 of CM057160.1, forward strand.
ATGCTGATAGAGCGAATCAAGTCCTTCAGTGTGGACAGTCCACTCATGAAGTTTGTGACTGGGCTGGAGCTGCTGCTATCAAAATCTCAGGTGAGTTTCAGTTGATTGATGATGGATAAGAATTTACCTCCATTGGTACAGAGATGCTGTGGATTCATGCCTTGGTAACATATCTGTGCTTTCAATTTAGCAGACTGAAAGAGGTGGCTCTTAGCTAAATGTTCATTTCCTTTTAGATTTGCTTTTGAAATACCAAATATCTTGTGAAATCATTATATTTATCAGATAAGATATGATAATAAGCCAGTTTTTAGATAAAGGTCATCTGTGACAAAATCTAAAACCCACTGATACGAATTCCTACTTAAGTGAAATGCTTAAATTTGATCTGAATACGAGTTAAGCCATTTTGCTTAGCCGAGTGAAATGCTAAGCAAAATACTCACTTCTTACATGCGTTGAATACTGCCGAAGAACTAAAAAAGAAAATGAATTTGTCAATTATTTGTTTAAGGAGTGGGAATCCAATGCAAGCAAGGCAGTATCCATTCAGACCCACCTTGAAGAGATCACCCAGACCATCATCAGATGGAGGAAGCTGGAATTGAAGTGAGTACATCCAGCTTTTGTTTATGTTTTCAAAACTACTCAGTGTTTTGAGTAATGGGATTTTGATGCATGGGTTTGATTGTGAATCACATGTAGTTTTTAACCCATTTCGTGACAGGAATTATTTAAAGCCTAATTTGATCAGCTTTTATTCTTCAAACTGGCAACACCAACATTTTTATTTTATTGCTACATTTTTCTCATAAAATGTCATGTATCTGAAATGAATATAAATTGACAGAAATTATGATGAGAAGTCAAAAATTTGCCAATTTGCAGGGGAAAACGGTGATTTTAAACTTTCTATCACATTGCCAATTTAAGGATTTTAATGCTTATTTTCCTTTTAAAAAATTTCAGCATCAAACAACGAATATTGACGCAACCAAAATGGGCACAGTTTGTGTAGAATTTTTTGCTCTTTCTGCTCATGTATTTGGTATGATTTTTAGGGCTTTGCTTCAAAAGATATTAGGCCAAACCACAAAATGTGGACCTCTGTCATGAATGGGTTGAATGTGTGAAGGGTTTTTGAATATTACAATTCTTCTTTTGTAAAGAAGACAGTATCTGGCTTTTACAGGATGTATCACTCTTTCTTGTCTTGGAAATATATTTACCCCCAAGAAATATTGATACTGCAGAATTGTGATGTGTACTGTACCTGCAATATAAATAAAACCTGCATTATTGGTTTTGTTTGCGATTTCATTGTCGGTCTTAATTTTGATTATCTTTGTTATAATTTATCTTTGTTGGTTGTATAGTTGCTGGGTAGCCATGCTTGACAATGTGACCTTCAAACATGCTGAAGGCTCCCTCAAGTGGTGGTTCCATGTGTATCGCCTGATCCAGACGTACCTTGCCAAGTCTACAGACAGAAACCATGCAGAAAAACTAAGCACTGGGACTGAAGGTAAGGAACACACACAGGAATCAAGCACTGGGACTGAAGATGAATCTCGCAAGGAAGCTTCGGAGGGAGATAGTGACAGAGCAGAGGACGAGACCACATTCCGAGGAATTGTGGGCATCCTTCAGAAGCTGATAGAGGGGGCTAGTCTTGGAGAGTTTGCTGCCAGGCTGAATATGCTCCTTGCATTCCACTGTCAGATTGTTGCCTCAAAGCAGTCAACAAAAGAAACATCAGGTTGGAAAGATCGTTTTTTCATTTAAGGGCGGAATTGTTAAGGGCTCAATTAATCAGCTTTCTGTCTTTTAATTTAAAACACTAGTATTTTACTTTTTGTGCCCATACATGTGCATGTAAATCTGGTATATTATGTTTTTTAGGGCTCTCATTAAAATTCAGTCCCTTTAAAGCTGAAATGTAGAGTATGAGCACTTATCCTAAAGTAGTAGTTGAAATGAACAATGAAGACTTAAAATAGTTCAAAATATCTATTATTTTCAAGCTAAAACATGTCATTTTGACAGTTTACAAAATATGTGCATGCTACAATGGGAGACATTCCTTATTTCTCTCCTTTTTTTCTTCAAAAAATGACACTATTGGTATTGCTTTTATAAATATGTTTTGTTTGCAGCTGTTGTTACCTTTGCCTACTGCATATTATTTATTGAAATAAAAGATGAAAAGCAGCTTTCATATTCATATTCATATTTACTGTACATATTTTATTGAGTAGAAGATTTCAACTTTTGTCTGAACCTTTTTGTGCACAAAAACCATATAGGATCCATATGTGTATTTGCAGACATAGACGTGTATAGCCTAATTTTGGTGCTGTGACGTATTTTAACATTTACATATGTGGTCTTCTTCATGGTTCTTAATTCTGTAGAATTGTCTTGCATCTTGTGGAACATGTACTGCTACTACAGACAATTCTTACCAGCTGTTACTATGGAGATTGAGAATAAGAGGAAACCAATTGAGAGGGAATTGAAGGTGAGTTGGATTTAAACTTACTTTTGAAGTCATCAATCTCCTTTTTCAGTTTTCTCTGATTTTTAAAGCTTTTTTCTTCATGTATTATAGATGGATACATAGATAGATAGATAAATATGAATTTATTTCCTTCTTAATTTCTTTTTTGTTTTCTTTTGAATCGAATTATTACACTGTTGATTTTACCAAAAAGGTGGTGTCATGGAAGCAATTCAATACTGATTTATTTTGTTACCCTGTGTGAATAATAATAATACTAACAATAAATAGATAAATAAACAAGCAAATAGATGTATAATAAGTAAATGAATGAATAAATAAATGAACTAATGAATGAATGAATGAATGAATGATTGAATCAATCAATCAATCAATCAATCAGTCAATCAATAGATAGATAAATAAATGAATGAATAAATAGATTAATAATGAATAAATAAAATTAAAAAAATTATAAATAGAGGCATTCATAACAGAACAAATGAATGATAGATAAACAAATAACTACCTAGTTAATACATTTCAGTTTTTAAAAAATGTTCAAATTGACCGTGCTTGATTCAGTTATTATGTTTGCTGTTAGAAGAAAGTGCCAAGTAAATTACAACCAAGTTAGTATTTAAATAGATATGAGGACAAGGTGACTTTGTGAAGTCACAGTCTATGAGGGATGTTTTCTTTCAGAAATGGACTATGATTGACAGATATTAACAAGGATTCCTATCTTGGCATGTAAATTTGAAATATACAAGTGAAATTAACAATAGGAATGACAGCTTGCCAGTGTAATTTACAACTTTGTTGACTTGGAATGTGGGATGGGAGAAGCATGTTGTTTATTACAGGATGGGTGGCTAGTTACATAAATGGGTAGTATGTTACATTCTTTTTCAAGTCATGACCTATCTATGGATGTGTTGTAAGAAGCAGGTCATGTTCTATAGGTTCATTACTCTGTTTCATACACCTTGTTTGAAGTTACAAGCTACTGATATAAGCTGCTGAAATAATTGCATTTGATTGGCTGTACGCAGAGTTGTTAAAGGGGTTGGGCAATTGATATGCCGAATCATTTTTTTTTTCTTTTTTGTCTCTGTCTCTCTTCCTCCATATGTTTGTCTTTGCCAAACTTTCTCTATCCATGTCTCTCTCTCTCTCTGTCTCTCTGTCTCTATTTCTGTCTGTTTGTCTCTCTGTTTGTCTCTCTGTTTGTCTCTCTATCTCTCTCCCTCTTTCTTCTCTTGCTAGTTCTCTTTTTGTGTACTATGAAGGTTCTGCATGTACCCTAATTACCTAGCACTTACAAGAATTATATTTAGCACTATGATATCGTCTTGCCTATTTTTATTGCGCAGGACTTTGTAAAGATTGCTAAATGGAATGACATCAGTTTCTGGGCCATGAAGCAAGCAGTGGAGAAAACACGCAAGACACTCATAAAGTTCAGGAATAAATATGAGGTTAGTAACTTTCCACAAGTCATTGTCATTTTTAACTCCCAAATGCTAGATTATTGTGCTTTTGATACTAAGTCAGGGGATTCTTCCCTTTTTGGATTTTGGTTGTGGAGCGATGAAAAATATTGCTTAATATGGCAATCATTTGCTGTCAACAACAAGTTGCAGTAACAGTTATAAGCTACTGAAATCCTTGCATCTGATTGGCTGAGAGCAAATTTGTCATAGAAATGTGGAAGTTGTTACTGATAACAAGTTTTATGAATCGGGGGCCCAGATCAATAAAAAGGTTAACTGAAAATCTGATAAAGATAATGAAATTATGACTTTATAATTACAAATCATTGAAAACTCATTTTAATTTGGTCAGGTCACCCTTCAAGGTCCAGCAAAGGCTGTCTTTGCTGATGACAAGATAGAAGCTGGCAAACAGAAAGAAGAGACCAAGATGAAGGATATCAACTGGGGTGGTGAATGGAGAAGGGTGTTTGGTGATGCAAAGTATCAGGTAAGATGGACAACATTCTAAATGAAAAACAGAATTGCTGATAAGAATTTATTGAAAAGTGGTTCTTGTCAAAAAGTTCATGCTCAACAAATCCAATTTTCTGGATTCCAAGTGGTTCTTGTCAAAAAGTTCATACTTAACAAATCAAAGATAGAGAGAAGATAGTGAAAAGAAGACAATAATACATCTTCTCTCCAAAGAATGGATTGAGGGAAAAAATTAAACTTATGAAAGATATAGAAATATGATTGATAGAGATAATGGAAGGAGAAGGAACAGGAGGAGGAGGAGGAGAAGGAGGAGGAGGAGGAGGAAGGAAGGAAGGAATGCAGAAATGTATGCGAAAGTATGAAGGTTTAAAGTCTGAAGATGATAATGCAGGAAAATGCAGCAGGTTCAATTCTGGTTTCTTGTATTTGTAACCTTCACCATTTTCTGAAATCTAACGCTAGGCTTAATAGTTAAATGTCAGGAGTGACACTTTCACTTTGCTTCCTTTTTATCACTAACAATAATTCTTTCATTGTCAAAATGCATTAATCTTTCTCTTGAATCTATGTGTACCAGGAGTATTTCACATCATCATCATCAGCACCAGATGCAGAAACAGCCTCTCAAGAGACCGGTCTCATTGCTAGGATTCCATTCCTATTTGAAAGGATGAGGAAGCACTGTTCTTCTCTGGTCACCAAGAAAAACTACTCTGTGATGTCAGAGACCCTGGATGACTTTGTTGGAGAGATTGTGACAACCGTCAAAGAGCTCCAGGCCCTCGAAGTCACAAAGGTATAGAAGGATATGGGCTGGATTTGATTTTTTGCTTTTCTGTCAGTATTATTTGTCATGTTAACCTCAGTACTTTCCAAACATTTTTTGTGGTTTTATGTGTCATAATTTTGTGATAACTTTTATTTCTCAGTCATATTCTTGTTATCATGTTCCAGTCTTTGTTTGACATATTTTGGAAGGTACTGTACCTATACATGTATTTATGAAAGTAAAACATGTCTCTGTTTTTTGTTTACATGCTGTGTACAATTTTGTATAATAGATGTCTTATTGACTCACAAATTTATGGGGATTGCCCAGCATAGCAAAAATGCAGCAGCATTGTTCCCTAGGTTAATTTTAATTAATCTTTCACAACATGAAAGTTGAATAGTTTGTAATGTACTTTGACACAATATGTGATTTGGAATATGTCTGTAAATCAGTGAACTGCTTTTGGACAGAGAAACAAAGTAATACCTATTTCTGTTTCATTGTTACAGGATGCTGAACCAGACAAGCAGAAATCAGAAATCAGGCACATTCATCAGCGGAAGAGGAAAGCCTTGTCAGAGCTCTTCAAATACCTTACCTTATTAGGTAAACATCACTATTAATGAACACAAAAAAATATGTTCAACAGAAGCAGTATTGTTGAAGGGTCATTACATGTAGAGATCGATCCAGCTTATCATTGAGGACAGCATTTGTCAGCCATTACTGCAGTTCTGCCATAGAGCAGCAGCGCAGCAACAAAATATAGCATGCAAAGATTACATATGCACTATGGGGGATACAGCAGTAATGGGGCTGCCTACAAATCGATTTTCGGATCGGTCTAGAAGGCCATAGCTGAAATAGTTCATTGAGAATAATTATTTGAGTATCACAACATCCCTAGAAACCTTCAAATCAAAGTTGAAATCCTGTCTCTTTTAAGACTACTTGAGACAAGGACACGCATGTGAACTCTCTTCTCTTCTTGTGCACCTCAGAATAAACCATTTCTAGATAGACGGCGCCGTACATGTACAAATGCCTATTACTATTATTATTATTATTATTATTATTATTAATTATTATTATTATTATTATTATTATTATTATTATTATTATTATTATGATGATGATGATTATTATTATTAAACATGAATGAGAAAAAACTATGGGTTATTTTACCTCTTATGAATAATTTTGTAGGCAAAGTTGATTCATGACAACTTTTTGAAAATAGGTGAAGAGAATTTCTTTTTATGCCTCTGCCCACAGTAGGTGGTTGCCGGAGGCATTATGTTTTCGGGTCGTCCGTCCCGTTTTCGTTCTCGCGATAACTTAAGAACCGTTTGGCAGATCAACTTCAAACTTGGCTCGTGTATGCATATGGGAGGGACAATGATCTGATTAGATTTTGGAGTCTCAAGGTCAAAGGTCAAGGTCATAGAGGTAATAATACACATAAAATGGCTCATTCTTGCGATAACTCAGTAACCATTTGACGGTTCAACAAACTTAATTCATGTATGCATATGGAAAGGGCAATGCTCTCATTAGATTTGGGGTCACAAGGTCAAAGGTCAAGGTCAAAGATGTCATTGTATAAATGAAAATAAATCAACATGAAGTGCCATTTATTTCTGATTTGGTAATGGCGGAGGCTTAAAGTTCGACCACGTGTGGTCGAAGATTCATCTAGTTTAATTTTGGATTTCATATGTTGTATTTGCATGCCACAAGACAACCTCTAATTAGCATAATAAGAAATTAAATGTTTGATTTCTGAAACCTTGTTTCTCTGCCTTAGTTCATATTCATTTATTCATGCTAATGTTTATGTTTTGCAGTGTACATGAATAATCCCTTCTTTGAAGTTTATGTTTTAATTCACTGTAATAATATTAATTATGATGGATATTGGATGCAAATAACCACTATGTTTGCATTCTTTTCCTGCAGGACTCTCCTACAAGAAGGGATTGCTCAGACTCAATCAAACTGATAAGAACCAACCAGAAGACTTCCTCTTCCTCCCTCCAGTTGATCTTCAGGCAACCTTCAAGTCATTTGATGAGTTACCTGATCAGTGGCCAGTGTAAGTTTATATACACAGATCAAATTTATGTTGATTTGGTTTTTAGTTCACAAGTACGGGATAAAATTTTGTTGTTAATGATAAAGAAATGTTATTGATGGAGAGGAAAGTTTTTAAATTTGGCACATATCTTCCCTATAATGACTGGAAACTCGGGTTTTTCTGGCATAGAAACATCTAATAAAAATATATTGGTTGTACATGATTGTTTATGTGTGTATAGAACAAGATAATTGGATTATAATATATTTCTCAAACAGCTGCGTCATTTTGATTGATTTCTATTTTATGCTGATTGTACAATCTAATGTGAAATAACTGATAAATCATTGTAACATTCGCAATTCAGCATTTTGGCTGCAACACATTATTTTAATAAAACCATTACTGACTTGAATCGAGTTCAGATGAATTTACATGCATTAAATGCTTTGTGTATTAATATGTTGTTTGTGTTTATTGATTCATACAGTACTACCTCAACTATACCCGAGACGTGGGTTGGATGCCATGAGTATTTCTTCCGATGTCAGGCTCGCAAGGCAGCCCTCAGAGCTGCTGTGGCGAATCCAAGCAAGGTACATTTTCTCTTGGCTTTATTTGTGAAAGATTAGGCTGGTAGCTTGATTTTAGGGTAGGTTTATGGTTATGGATAGGGCTAGGTTTAGTTGCCATTATGAGTCAAGTGTTTACTTTCATGTGGCTGTTACTGAGACATTTCCAGGATGAATGATGGTGATTATAGCTTACTATCATCATCATTGCTTTCATCATTATCTTTGTCATCATCGTTGCTATTATCATTATAATTATGACCATTACTATCATTATCTTTATCATTATTATCATCATCATCATCATCGTTAACATTATCAGTATTATCATTATCATAATAATTATAATCTTTATCACTTTCATTATTGGCACCATCAACACTATCATCATCAACCACCCCCATCATTGTCATCATCATCATCATCATCATCATCATCATCATCATCATCATCATACAGTCAATATCACTATCATTACCACCACCATCATCATCATCTGAATCGAAGCATTCATTCATTCAGAAATCCAATACATAAATGTGCACGTACCACAGTCATTTCCCATTATGTTATTGATGTATTTATAATTTGTCATGCTTTTTTAGGAGCTTGGTGTTGGCAACGTAGAGCGGGTGAAAGGATTCACTGAACATCTATCTGATCTGGCTACAAACCAGAGGAGAGAGATTGCTACCATGGCAACAAGCCTCTCGGGTCTCAGGTATAAAGATTACTGGAAGTAAACCACAATGCATTCTTAGAATCTTTATGAGTTTTAAAATGATCTTAAGTACGATATGTTCACATGTTCACTTTTGATTGCAAATCTAAAAATGTAAATTATTGAAAAAATAGAGGTCTTTAATAAACCAAATGTTTCCACAATGAATGTATTGTTTTATTTTTTTAATGTAATTGGCTTATCACAGATGTGTATCAGATCTATTTACCTCTGTCAACCAACATTTTAATTATGTCTCTCCCTGTAGGACCCATCTTTGAATGGAATCCTAGGTCATCATTTTGGCAAGCCAGAGAGTTGACTACTAGATGAACTCAAATTTGTCCAATAAGTGATACATGTAAAGATGATGTAAAATGTGCAGAATTTTTATGAAAAGAATGCATCAAAGAAACTTATTATTTTACTTTTTATTTTTATGCAGAAATCTTTTGAATGAGATGGAACATCTTCACAAGAATTCTTCCAGTGACACACCTGGTCAAACCTGCCATCTCCCACCACAAGAAGAAACAGCTGCATGGATCACCAGGTCAAAGGCCACCATTGACCAATCACTGCAAGCCATTCTCCAGTTCACCACCCTCTTGGACTGCTGCCCAGACCTGGATGAGGTTGATGGAGAGTCTAGGACTAAGATCTTGAGTCCTGTTCTAGGGGAGAGATTGACAAAGGGTGACAAGAGCTATACGGGTGACCCTGTGTGGCTAGATATCAAGACTAACATAAAGGTTAGTGGTCAAAGTTGATATATTTTGATCGAATGAGATTATTGATGATACTGATATTGGCTTTTTACGTGTAAAGTTCACCAGGAAAAAAAAAAATTCTGGGGGGACAGATTCTCTTAAATTTACAGTAAATACATTCCAACTCCAGCTTTCAAGGCTCCTTGTAGAAAATGGACAAATGATTTGGTCTAAAAACAAGTAGACCTGCTACATTTTAGACCTCCAAAATAATATTTTCACCTATTCTTTAACCCAGACAAATGCTTTGTTTCAATTTTGCAGACAAGTTTATAACATATTTTCATGTGTAGTATCTATGTTTAACTGTGAAATGCAAGTCATATCGTTCATTCACAGCATGCTCCATTAATAGCTTTCTTCTATGAAATAAATGAAGAAAATGTTCTGTCTTTCTGTTATCTTCTTTCATCAGGCTTGCCAAGATTCCCTGGAGTCTCTGAAAGCGTCTGTGGACCCATGTGCTCACCACATTGAACAAGCTAAAATGAAGGGATCAGTGGCATTAATTCCATGGTAAGGGGAATCTTCTATTTATTGTCAGTGCAAACCCATTTTGGAAAAAAGTTATTGAATAACCAAAGCTGCTTGGAACAAATATTTTCCTGCATACTCCCTATGTTTGTTTGTTCAAAGATGTACATGTGGCAATGTGAAATGCACTTTTTTAACACTTACTGTTGTGCATCATGACTTAATGGTGTGTCTGAATGGGCTTCAAGGCAGCACACAACTTAAGGAGCTTTCTATCTTTTTACATTTGTCCTATGTGTTGTAAGTTTTAAAAGCAATCTCAAAACAGGAGAACAAGGAATGTAGTACCTAGTACATTTAATAAGCAAAAAAACAAAAACAAAAACAAAACGAAACAGGATTGCTAATTTTTATGTCTCTCCTTTTATGCACTCAGGGACAGCATTGCAATCTTGAGGCAGTGCAATACTAGTTTCTCTCAGATTGCTGAAAGGCTAGACCGAGCTGTAGGAGCTTTCACCCTCCCAGAGACTGGTGAACAGACACAGCTTGTGCAGTCTCTGGTGTTTGTTACGCAGTGTATCGTGAAGTGGAGTGCAGAGTTTGAGACTTGGAACCAGTCTTTTATAGGAGAGAGTTCTTGTGCATCAGGTATGGTATTTGGTGGAAGATTGTTAGGTTGCAACTGTTTTGTGAAGTGGGTTGGGATGATTAGTGAGCATATATTGAGAAAGCTGATTTCAAATTATTTATACAAGGTCAGTGAAGAGGTGATGGTGATGATGATGGTGATGATGATGATGATGGTGATGATGATGATGATGATGGTGATGATGATGATGGTGATGATGATGGTGATGATGATGATGGTGATGATGATGATGATGATGGTGATGATGATGATGATGATGGTGATGATGATAATGATGGTGGTGACGATGTTGCTGCTGCTGCAGCAGCTGATGGTGATGGTGGTAGTAAAATAGATGTTAACTCATATCGTTTTTTCTTATACAGATTCTGTCATGGATACCACATCATTGATTGCAATGTCTAATGCCAAATACAAGATGGAGGAGACACTGAAATCTATCTTAATTGGTGTCCAGTCTCTTGTGAAAGCAGACCAGATCACCATGACTTATGAAGAATCAGAAGTGATGGAAGAGAAAGCAGAAAGGAATGGTAATTCATCACTTATTGTATAGTGTAAATATTATATGCATGTCAAGGAAACTATTTAATGTAGGGATTAACTTCTACTAGCATTATGGTATTTTGTTGGTTCCTTAACCATTTTGTTATATCTGTACATAATGTTACACGAGTTTTTGGTAAAAATTTATCAAAACAGGGAAATATCTTGAAAGAAAGATGTGACCAAAAAAACCCCACCTCCAACAAAGATCAAAACACATAATTAATAAAACATCCTCAAGTATCATTTTATGTTTATTTGGCCTTTGTTCAGTTGGGGACAAGCAGTTGACTCTTGTTGAATGTATAATATCTTTTATGATAAAGTGTAATTTATTTACAAACTGAAAACACCATGTTATCTCACTAACATCATCTAAAGGGGTCAAATATCTTATTGATATTTCAAAAAAGATGGAGAATTTATTTACATGCTGAAAAAAGTCATGTAATCTCCTGAAAATCAGCTAAAGGGGTCAAATGTCTGATTAATATTTCACAGAAGATGGAGCAGAGAGTGAGCTAGACCTTGAAGATCTCCTGGTTAAGAAGATTGTGTCTGGGTTATCCCATGACCAGAAGTTACTAGAGGTCAACAAGGTCGTGGCCTGTGGAACTGACCTCCTGGATACCCTGCAACATCTGAGAGAGCAGTGCAGATCTTTGCAAGATGAACAGGTAAAAAACAAAGAGTCCCTAGTTCTCATATTTTCTGATAATACCTAACTCATAACCCCCAAACCACCTCTAAGCCAGCCAGTTCTTCGGGATCAGTGACAATTTATACATGCTGTTTATAAGAGTTATTTCAGTGCTTGCATTTTATCTTTGCATAAATTGGTACTGCAGAACTTTTAAGTTGCCTGATGTGCTTTTTCATTGGATGTAGAATTGACATGTATGCTCACCTGTTCTTATGGCTTCTAAGAGATTTTCCTTGCCAAATGACATGATGATAAGATTACAGTTAGTCATGTTATGAATTTGTAATTTTAATCATTTTCATCATTTTGATTGCACATTTTGAATTGTAGATCTTCAACCAGTGTAGCACCATGGCAGCAAGCCTCATTCCGATAATGCAACAGTACCTGGGACTAGCCTGTGTGTTTCTTCATCACATGGTGGCAGCACACAGGGCAACAAGCAAACTCTTGTCTGTTCTTCTCTCCATCTTCACTGACCTCGCATCCAAGGTGAGAAGATATTAACGCATTGGCGATGGGAAGCGCATGGTCCCTATATGAAGTCTGTGGGAATTGGAGAGTTCTGTAGTCAAAGGGTTAAAAGCCTAGCAAAACTTTTTTGTCAGGTCTTTTATTTCAGTTGATAAATATCAACAATAAGAAAATGAAGGCTAAGCTGCTGTGATTTTATTCTTCTTGAAGTGTAATATTTTATAATTGATAGGGGACAGATGATGTTTTTTTTTCAATGTATATTTTATTCATTTATCTCTCTTATTTATATACCAGATGAATTACTATAGTTCTGTATTATTGCCAACCATCATATGTTCCTTTTATTGTGTGTGTGATCGTTATAGTTACAAAATCTTCAATTTGGCCACAGGCCTGAATGAATTTTTTAAAACCCAAGAACTACTTTGAATTAAATTGACTTGAATTGTATTTCTGTTGGCAGGGTTTTTGTCTGCCTGCAGAGTATTCTGATGAGATGGCAGGAGAAGGAGCAACTCAGTTTGAGGACATCGAAGGAGGAGGTATCGGTGATGGGGAAGGCACAAAAGATGTCAGTGATCAGATTGAGAATGAAGACCAAGTGAGAATTTCAGAACATTTTTGATACGATATAATCCTTCTTCCGTTCACCTGTTGGGTCTTTATTATCAAGTATTCAGTGTCACCTAGGCCTGGGAGGGCAAAAGCAAACTTAATCACTGTGACCCTCTGGTCTCTCTTCCCGTTATAACTTATTGGGGTGTGCAGGTGTACCACTAATCAGGGGGTTTACCCCTACTCTTCTTCAAATAGTACAGTGGGTTCTTGACATGCAAAGGTGGTGACTCTCCGCTATGTGGGGTCTCCTTTTTGAGTCCTATCTGAGGGATGGAGTGTTTTTTCACCGAGACATAGCCTGCATCTATGAAACCGGAGGATCACGCTAACACAAAATGCAGATTTGAGTCATCTGCCTGGGGTGGACTCAAACCCGCGATTTTTTATCTGACTGAGCCAACTCACCTCCTGTAATCACACAGTTATAAAAAGAATATATGTACTACTCTACTAGGAATTCTTTTTTTTACATTGCTACAGATCTCATAGCTCCAGGAAAATTTTACCAAAATTAATGTTGACAAAGATCTTTCCAGCATACAGTGCTATAACTTTAGAATTATGGATGGGGGGGGGGGGGGGGGGGGCACATAGCATTGTAATAAAGCGAACAATACCCCCCCCCCCCCCCCCCCTCCTCTTTCATGATTCTGATGCTACTGATAATAACAGTAAAATTAAATTTGGTCTTTGTTTCATCAGGTTCAAGATACCAAGTTACCTGGAGAGAAAGAAAAAGAAGAGGAAGACTTCAATGAGCAGCCAGACTTGAAGGATGAAGAACATGGCATTGAGATGTCAGAAGACTTTGAAGGAAAGCTGCATGATCAAGAACAAACAGGTATTGATATTATAGCAGAGTAATTTCTTTTTGAAATTCCAATCAGAGATAATTACAGTACTCACAATTGCAGTGAAAGACAAGGTACCCTCCCAAAAAAAAGAATATTGTGTCTTGTATTAATCTTAATTTTTTCTCTTCAATTAGAAGCTGTTCTTGGTAGCTCTTTTATAAGGGGAGCAAAATTATAATGAACAAACAGGTGCACCATGCAGAAAAGAAATGTTATTTCAACATCTTTTATCTTAAGGAAAGAATGTACCACTTGGCACATTAAGTTTTAAGGATTGGTGGGTGCTACAGAAAGGGAAATTAAGCTTGGGACCATCTAAAGGAAACATTTTTCAGTACAATCCTAATCTTTTGCACTCTTTCTATTGCAGTATTAATTTTCTTACAGCCATTTATTAACACTGACATGAATGGGTTTTGCACTTGATTCGTAAAATTTTGTATTTCAGAACATGCCTTCTGTGTTCCAAATGTAACTTGGGTGAAAGATAAAAGGTGCAAAGCTGTGTCATGATTTGCTAGGGCATAATGTTTAAATCTCGGTTGATCATGACACGTCTTAAACAGTACTGATACGTGCACCTGCAGTGAAATTGTTATATTATCCTCCATTCTATTTTTCAGAAGGAGTTCAGGACCAGAATGAGAAAGAGGAAGAGGGAGAAGAAGAGTTGGACAAACAGATGGGGGATGTGGATGGACCAAATTCAGACAAGCTGGATGAGAGGATGTGGGGAGATGAGGAAGAAGAAGAAGAAGATGGAGAGAAGAAGGATAGAGAGAAAGATGAAGAATTTGGAGATGGCATGGATGAGGAGGAGTCCAGGATGGTTGCTAAGGAAGAAAATCAAGGTGAGTCTGTTCACTTTTTGTTCTTGAAAAGTAAAGACTTTGGTGATCATTTCACCAGAGTTTGATAAGTACACATGTAGTACATCCTTTTGGGGTGAAATAGCTGGAGTACTGTGGCTTGTTGGCCCTGTTAAAAAATCATTGTATCTGACTTCATTTGAACCAGGCATCTATTGGTTGAAAACCCCCTGTTTTAACCACAAGGTGAGCATTGTGCAGTCATGACACTGAAAAGAAGTAAAACTTTGCTCATGAATGCGGCATGTTTAATAGTTAAATGCAGCTATTGCTCTTATGCACACACAGTGACCTCTCTACAGAAATTTGTAGGCAATTAACAGAACTCTGTTCTTATTTTGTATAAGTTCGCTGCTTCTTCTTAAGTTTTACTGGCAGTCTTGTATCTATACCATGAAGGAGATGTGTTGAATAATTTAATTGATCATAATTTTCTTTTTCCTCAAGCATAAATAAAAAACTGAATACCAGTTTACGCATTAAAAGGAGTTCCTTCTTTAATGTTGCAGGAGATGCAGAGGGAGATGATAGGGAGCAAAACAAGGAGAAGAAAGGCGGTCCCGAAGAACCACCTGATCCCAATAATCTCGAGCCAAAGGATGAGGTAAGTGTGATTAATGAGGAGCATGCCCTTGTCAAATCAAATAACATCTACTTATAGATTCAGTTTTAGCTGTTTTCAGTCCCTTTTGTTTTTTTTCCCCACACTATCAGTATGTTAGGATACATTGATTTAAGAAGAATTACGTAGACAAAAAGCAAGAAAGGGAGTAACCATCTCAAAAACTATTTGATGCACATGGGCTTGCTTTAAATATGGGTAAATCATGGAACTTCACTCAAATCAATATATCGTTTCTAAATCATTTTCTTGAGTGACTGTATTATTATTATATTTTTAAATGTTGAATTAGTTAGATATCTGTGTTGTATGCGAAGTGAATTCAATGATGAGATTGACCCCAGGTCGGCCATTGACCCTCCTGCAGTTTCCTGTACCTGGGGAGTGTTTCGTGAAGTGTCTTGTCAGTGATTTTGACTGACAACTGTTATAAGCTACTGAAATCCTTGCATCTGATTGGCTGAGATCAAATTTGTCAGTCAGTGACAAGACATTTCGTGAAACACTTCCCTGATGACCTTGACCTTGATCATTGTTGCAAGTTACTTGAATTATATGCAAACCACATGGCATTTCCTAGATTTACTGTATAGTACTTTCGTTAAAAGTTGAGTGAGTTTGATGTTGTTTGTCTTGGATACAGAGTGAATTCAATGATGATGAGATTGACCCCAGGCAGGCCAACAATCCTCCAGAAGCTCCTGTACCCGGTGACTTTGACCTTGACCTTTATGACATTGACTTGTGTCATTTGCAAGCCACATGCATTCCCCAGAGTGACTGTATTGAGTGAGTTTGATATTGTTTGTCTTGGATACAGAGTGAATTCAATGATGATGAGATTGACCCCAGGTAGGCCACTGACTCTCCTTTTTTGTACCTGGTGATCTTGACCTTGACCTTTGTAATATTGACTTGTGTCATTTGCAAATCACCTGCATTTCCTAGAACAACTGTATAGTACTTTTGTTAAAATGTTGATTGAGTTTGATATTGCTTGTCTTGGATACAGAGTGAATTCAGTGATGATGAGATTGACCCAAGGCAGGCCAACAATCCTCCAGAAGCTCCTGTACCTGGTGACTTTGACCTTGACCTTTATGACATTGACTTGTGTCATTTGCAAGCCACATGCATTCCCCAGAGTGACTGTATTGACTGAGTTTGATATTGTTTGTCTTGGATACAGAGTGAATTCAATGATGATGAGATTGACCCCAGGCAGGCCAACAATCCTCCAGAAGCTCCTGTACCAGATGACCTTGACCTTCCAGATGACCTTGCCATGGATAAAGATGAGAAGATGGAGGAAGAGGAGGAGAACCAAGAAGGTTAGCAGTAAATATTTTTGTTTATGCATTTTCATACCTCGGACATTTTCATAAGCGATGTTGCAACATCAAATGTGTCACCTCAAAAGTCATTACATTGTCCTTGAATGTTTCCCCATTTGACTGCATGTTTGACTAATAAAATTTTAAGGAATTTTCTCCTCAGTGCATGTTCCTGTCATGTGCATCTGTAATTATTTTCTGTTGAATGTACTTTTAAGTTTGTAGGGTATCAGTCATGCAGAGCTGCCAAGTAGTAGGATTTTATCCTATTTAGTAGGATTTTTTTGAGAGAATATGACAATAGGATTTTTCCCATGAAAATAGGATTTTTTGAAAGTTCTGTTGTTGAACCTTTATTACCTTTATTTTATCTTATTTTCATGTTATTTTATCAACATTTAAGTTTATCCCAATGCTCGATGTACTCTGTTTTGTACTGTAGATCATTTTCAATAAAAAAGTACAATGTAGAAGAGTTAGGATCAAAATAATGAAGTTAAGTCATACATATTATTAATATTGTGTTTTCTTTAGGATATCATAGAGAGTGAAAGGGGAATCACATTGTTGTATTTTTAAAATATTCATGCAAAAATAGGATTTTTGGCATGAAAATAGGATAAAAGGAAGTACAGAATAGGATTTTTTTCCAGTTGGGGTTGGCAGCTCTGGTCATGTATGCACCCAAGCGCTGTGTGGTATCGTCAGAATGTAGTTTTTACAAATAACAGAATTCTGCTTCAAGTACTTTATACTTCAAATTAAGCCTTCCAGATTAGTCACATCCACTGAAAGGCCACCTTTTTTTTCCCTCCAGTATCGTTTATAAATCATTTGATTATTTTGTTGTGTAAAAATATCTATGTATATATCTTTTTTTTTTATTATTATTATTTCCTGTATGTCCATACTCCACTGCTGAAATAGCATCCACCAAAAAAAAAAACCCACAAAAAAACCCCAAACCCACAAGTTTGTTGGAAACAGAACAATATACATTTTGTGCTCTCAATAATCTCACAGAAGCAAATCCTCTAGACATTGAGGAAGAGAGGTATGACGAAGCACCAAAGGAAGGTGAAGACGATCAAGGTGATGATCAAGAAGGAAAAGATGAGGAGAAGATGGAAACGGGAGAGAATGATGGTGAAGAGGAGCGTGGCAACCAAGAGGAACCTGTTGCCATGGAAACAAATGAAGAACGTCCGGAGGATCAAGATGGGGATGAAGAAGGGAGAGGAGAAGATAAAGGATTTGAAGATAAGGTGAGGGTCAAATATTTTGTGCTTGTCATTTTCTGTGGTTGAAAAATGTAGTATATAGTAGTGACATTTGTTTGACTTGTAAAGTGCATTGCCATGAGAAATGAACTGCTGAATAGAGTGAATTTACCTCTGCTTGTGTCAAGCTTTCGTGATACGGAGCTCAAATGTTTGAAAGTGTTTCATTCAAATATGTGGTACATCAAGATGAAGGCTTATTAATATATTTTTCACCCCTCTCTCTCAAACAAAAGGAAAAGAAATTTGGAGGCATTTTTAGTATTTCTCCTTTTATGTTTTTTTTTTAAATCTTAGTAAAAAACAAACAAACAAAGAGAAGCCAAAGATAGAAAATTCCCTTTTTGTCTCGCCCACCGGAGGTGAAGGCGAGACTAAGGGATCCAAATGGCGTCCGTCCGTCGTCCGTCGTCTGTCCGTCACAAATGTTAAAGTTTACCTCAAGACTCTCTTATGATGCATAACTTGGCAACTGCCGGTCCAATTGTAACCAAACTTGGGTGGTAGGTGCACTAGGGGTACCATCATGTTGCGGTGCTGTCGGAGGTCACATGGTGAGGTCAAAGGTCATTTGAGGTCACATTGTTATAGAGTACCTGCAAGACTCTTTTTACATATGTTAAAGTTTACCTGCAAGACTCTCTTAGGACACATAACTTGGTCACATGGTGAGGTCAAAGGTCATTTGAGGTCAAATGTTAGAGTTTACCTGCAAGACTCTTTTATGACAAATAACTTTGCAACCATTGCTCCCTTTTCAACTAAACTTGGGTCATAGATGCACTTGGGGGACCTTCATGTTATAGTGGCATCGGATGTCACATGGTAAGGTCAAAGGTCATTTTATTTCAAACGTTAAAGTTTACCTGCAAGACTCTCTTATGACACATAACTTGACAACTGTTGGTCCAATGGCAACCAAACTTGGGTGATAGATGCACTAGGGGTAACATCATGTTGTGGTGCTGTTGGAGGTCACATGGTGAGGTCAAAGGTCATTTGAGGTCAAATGTTAAAGCTTACCTGCAAGACTCTTATGACATAAAACTTTGCAACTGTTGCTCCCTTTTCAACTAAACTTGGGTCATAGATGTATTTGGGGACCTTCATGTTATAGTGGTATCGGAGGTCACATGGTAAGGTCACAGGTCATTTTATTTTCAAACGTTAAAGTTTACCTGCAAGACTCTCTTATGACACATAACTCGGCACATGTTGCTGCAGTAGCAACCAAATTTGGGTGATAGATGCACTAAGGGTACATTCATGCTATTGTGCCGTCAGGTCACATGGTAAGGCTAAAGGTCATTTTAGGTCAAACATTAAAGTTTACCTGCAAGACTTTCTTGTGACATCAAACTTGGTTAGGGATGTACTTGGGGAAACATTCGTGTTATTTAGTCACGGGTGGGCGAGACACAATCTTGCTATTGGCTTGTCTCTAATTAAGTGATGATCCTTAGGCCTGAAACTCGAGAATATATTTGAGATAGATTTATGTACCAGTTAACTCCTAATGTAATTTATGACTAAAAAGTTCTATAATGCATGTGTATGTACCTTGAGGATTTCTGCGTAATGTTCTTTTGAAGGAGGAGGGAGAAGAAGATGAAGAAGATGAGAACGAGGATAAAGACGAAGGTATTGACTATGCCCCGGACCAGTCTCATGACACAGACCAACCTCCTGTTGGAGCTGAGACCATGGCCAGGTCCAAGGCTTCCAAGGACATGGTCCAGGCACCAGATGATGAGGACCAGTCTAAGGAACAAGAACAGAAAAAGGAGGAGGCAGGGAAGTCTGGAGAAGACCCAGAAGAAGATGTGAGTGAATGCTTCTGGTAATATTGGTTTATCACTGACTGCAATATTGATTTGATTTGTACATGGGCCCCATGTTTCAATTTTTTACAGGTTCAGATGCATTACTTGGGCCTGAATTCACAAAAGAGGTTTAAAACCATGGGGTCGTTTAAACCTAAGCGTACTAAAATAGGCATAAATTTGCATGTATTGGCCATGCGCATGCTGAAAGACAACAAATAATTGGATCAGATTCTGTGCGCATGTATACTTAACAACCCCAAGAGGGGGTTTAAACCACTCCATGGTTTAAACTTCTTTTGTGAATTCCGGCCTTAGAGACCAATGTGTACAGCACACCTGTGCATGTTAAGCATTTGATTTATTCCATTTGTGTGCACTCTGGCATTGGCTGAGTTGAGTTCCATAAAATAAACAGTTACAGAGTTCTTACACTTTATACTAAACAGTTGTTTGTATCTTATGCATGACATGTAGAAACACAAATCCGGCACAGCAGAATCCCGACAGGACCAGAAAGGTCATGAGGGTTCAGCGACCTCAGAGGTCACGACCCAGGAGCAAAGTGCACGGGAGGAGAGCAAGCAGAGTAACAAGCCCAGCCAATCTGACAGCAGAGAAGTCTGGGATCCACACAGGAAAGGTACAATAAACGACTCAAGACGGTGGATCCTAATGAGGAGATGGAGGGGAGAGAAAGAGGCAAGGAGAAAGAGGTATGTTGAATTCTTGATCTAGTCATTGATGTTGATAGAGCACCCCAGTCATTTCTATCCCAGTAGCAAAACAAGTTCTCTTGTGATTTTGTGCTTTATTATAAATCTTCATCTCTGTGCTTTATTATAAATCACTTTATTCTGCAAGGTATACTTGGAGTCTCATAATTATGTGTAATGCATGATTGAAAATAAATGATCTATTCTATCTGACTGCTAAGAAAGCGGGTATGTCCATGTAGGTTGGCAACCAGGGAAACATACAGTTTTTAGTCCTATCTAGGAGATGTATTTTGAGACTGAATGCCTTTACCAAATAGCACTAGACATTGAGTTAGTTTCAAACATGGGATGTTTGTTCACAATACCAGTGCTCAGTCCCCGATCCATTTCACCTGATAATATGCCATTTGTCACTAACGATTATATTTCACTCATCAAATATGAAGGAAGAGGCTCAGAAGTCAGACCTCTATGAGCATCTGCGGACTCAGAGTCTCGCCACGATGCACAGACAATGGATGCTGCCACAGAGGACCAGATGAAAGAGAAGGAGTCTGTTCCCACTGCCGGAGAGGAGGGAGATGAAGAACTAGAAGATGGAGATGAGGAGAAGATGAAGATGGCAGAGGAGAAGAGGGAAGAGGTGTGTATGTGATTATTGAAGAACAAATTTGTTATAATTTAGAATCAAAGAAGAAAGAGTCATCTATATTCTGATAAGTTATCAAGATCAAGTGGAATTAAAATTATTGTATGCATCTTTGAATGAAATGTTGTGTTGTATCACAGACAAAAGTCATATTTCTTAGGGTAAAGAGTAAATAAATTATGCAGAAATTTGGATGCACCTAAAACTTTTCTCTGTAATACAGAGGAGGGTCATTAGGAGTATTGTAGGACAAGTAGCAAATGAAATGGACTGAGAAACAGACTCTGTCATCTTGTATGTATGAAAAATGTCATTGGCAGACATCTTCAGTAAAGTTGAAATGCTTGGCCTATGTTCATGGAAAGATTAAATAATCGTATACATGTAGGAAAAGTTTAGCCAAACATAGTGTACCAAATAATAGAACTACTCCCGCTTATCTTTCACTCAAAGGACCCAGCAGTTAGCAATGAGCTCCCATCCCAAACCCTCACTGCCACCTCTGAGAGCTCCAAGCTTGAGGCACAGCTCACAGACCCCTCACCGGATACCAAGAAGATGACCACGCCCCGCAGGATGAGGATGCAGAGGATGATGCCATGGAAACGGAAGCAGGAGGAGAGAAACTGACAGAGTCCACCATCCACACAGTCATGGAGCACCTGGGTCAGGGGAGCGGAGCCACCGGTATGGTGATGGAACCAGAAGAGGTGGAGAAATTACGCAGGGAGATGGAGGAGCAACTGGCATTGATGAATCGCCACGGTGATGGAGAGGTATGGAAAATACTTGTTCTTGTGTTAAAGCCAGCTGCAGAGGTTGAATTGTGGCTTAAATTGGAAGTGTTAGTAATCATCAGTAGCAGAATTGTCTTAGACTAAGTTTTAGGATAATAAGAACATTAAAATAAGACAGTGTGGCAAATATAACATCAACACTGATTTTATTGTCTTTCCATTGTAGACAAATTCTTTAGAGTCTTATGAAGATATAAAAGAAAGTTTGTGGTTGTCTACCAATGTGATATTTTATACAGTGTATATTGCTTGTTTGTTATTTTTTTGAAAATTATTGACACTTAATTATGATGTAGTGTACTATTTGATAGATTATAAATGTTATTTTTTACTCTTTTTATCTGTATTCACTGACAATCATTCAGGATGAGGAAGCGGAGAAGATGTGGCAATCATGTGAGTCTGTGACATCATCCTTAGCTAGGGATCTTTGTGAGCAACTCCGACTGGTCCTAGAACCAACCCAGGCATCCAAACTCAGGTAATTAACATCAGCATCCAACCTGCATGTAGTAGCTTAATGTAGACTTGATAGATAGGAATTTTAATCACCCTATGAGTCTTTTCCATCCATTCTCCATGTATTTGATTAAGGGGGTTTTTCTTGCAGTCACGTATAGTCAGTCTTAATTTTTGCCTTCAAAGTGTATGTTTCACTTGAATGATAGTCCAGTAGAAGTGCTTGAGCAAATAAAAGCATACATGTTATAACTGATGTTCTATAAAAAAACAAAAACTGTATATTCTTTGATATAGCAATAGTCGGATCTTCTTTGCATGCACTTTATATTGTTTAAAGTATTTGGTAATTAGGTGATTGGTGCTACATATAGCATTAAGCCTCTACATATTGGTGAGGATCGTTAACAGATAATTTTTTTGTCAGTAGTATTAGGGGATACAAATTCTGTCTCTTACCCTTCTTTTAAAGTTAATTGATACTTTTTCATGGCAAGTTCAAGTTGTAACATCTCATATGTGATGGAACTATTGCCAAATCTTTTTTGTTTGTTTGTTTTTGACTTGGGAGAATGATTGAAACAGCATCTTGTTAGTTGTCTTATAAAATCTTTGAACTATGTGATAAATCTTTGCAGAGGAGATTTCAGGACTGGGAAACGATTGAACATGAGGAAGGTGATTCCATACATTGCTAGTGGGTTTCGCAAAGACAAGATCTGGTTGAGAAGGACAAAGCCAAGCAAGAGACAGTATCAGATCATGCTGGCTGTCGATGATTCCTCCAGTATGGCTGACAATAGGTCGAAAAGGGTAGGTAGTTATGGCGACAGGCTATGTGTATGGTGATGGTGTTGGTTGTAATGATGGGTTGCATATTGGTTGGTGTGGTAATGGTGGTGGTGGTGGTGGTGAGATAATGGTGATGAGGATGATGGGTGGTGGTAGTGATGACGACGATGATGATGATGATGATGATTATGCCAGTGGTGGTGATGATGATGATGATGATGATGATTATTGCTGGTGGCGATGATGTTGATGGTGGTGATGGTGATGGTAATGGAGGTATGGGGAGAAGAAGAAGAAAGAAGGAGGAGGAGGATGAGGAAGAAAGAAGAAGATTGTATCATTTCTGTCTTTGGTTAACCCGTTGAGCACAAAGCCCGAGATAACTCAGGCTAGAGTCTATGGAATATATTGTTATACCAAAATCAAATCGTGTCCAACGGGTTAAACATTCAAGTGAGAATAATATTGTAGCCATGTTACATGTACATGTGGCATGGTTTTGAGTGTATGCTTACTTTTAATTGTGTAAGTCTAAATTTAGCACGTAAGTCATGTTTTCTTTGTTTTGTTGTATATTCCTATAGAATTGCGCAATAGAAATTTACAATATTATTATTATTATTATATTATTATTATTATTATTTGATAGCTTGCCTTTGAGTCTCTGGCAGTAATCAGCAATGCACTCACATGGCTAGAAGCAGGACAGCTGGCAGTCTGCAGGTACATATACTACATGACTTCATTTACATCTCATTTTTATTCCATTTTCATCTGGTCCGAGCCAGAAGGGCATTAACTATGTGTTTAAACATATGAGTTATTGCCCTTCTGGCTCCAAACAGACGATATGGTACGGAAATGTATCATGTTGCAGAAGTCTTTAAACATGCCTTACAGAAATATTATAGATTTGTTATCATAGTGACTGTATGGAGGCTACTCAGGGACCAATACATGATCATGCACAATGTAGCCTACCCCCCTCAAATAGTTAGGAGAGGGGAGTGACTGAGGGGGGGGGGGGTGGAGGAATTTAATGAGAGGCAGGAGCCATTCCTTCCTCATTGTGAGACCACTGTATTTAAGTCTAAAGTCCAACCAACTCGATCTTGTTATGTATATACAAGCTATGAATTTACAATGATTTAGTCTGTTACTGGGTAACATTAATGATGCAAATGCCACCATTTCCCGTTTCTTAAAATTTTTTCTTCCATTTTTACACTCACTCAATTTCCTTCACTCTGTATAACGTCAAATAATGTCTGTATACTCGTACATACATGTTTTTGTTAATGGTGTCATCATGTCTACAGCAATCCCCAACCACAAGCTCCCCTTTTCAGGTGTTGGCATCTTCTCTGTATCATAATGGAATTATGTTAAATTGTGTTGTCTCAGAAGGAATAAATGTGAATTTCAACCAATCATAATTAGCTATCTTAGGGTAAATATCTGCTGTAATCTCTCCTAATTCCTTCACTTCTCTTCTCACCATTTATTGTCATGTTTCATGATCTTCTTTGATTCAGTTTTGGTGAGTCGGTGAAGCTTCTGCATCCATTCCATGACAGTTCTTGGACCAATCAGGATCAAGCATTCTTAGACATTCACCTTCGCACAGAAGAAGACAAAAATAGCTCAGGTGATTACCCCTTTACCCCAATTCAACGTTCTTGCATAACTAATTGACTCCTCAGTAAATCAAGGCCTTTTCACCCATTTTCTCTTGTAATCTTGAGTAAAAGATGAATCAGAAGAACATGACCATGAGGTCTTCTTTCCAAATCCATGTGCCTTCTTAAATGAACATAGAACATGTAGTATGAAAAGGCTTTGTGCAGAAAATACAGGAGCAAATTATAATTCAATTTTTTTTTGCATAATAGTTTGGTGAAGGGCTGGTTGTTGATTTGTATTCATGATGCCTGTATGTTTGAAAAAGATGTATACTGCCACCCAAAACTAAAACTTGGAGGAAAAATGCATATTGATATTTCCATGCATATTTAACTTATTTCTTGATAGCTACTGAAGTACGCTTCAGCATCCATGCTAACGGCTCGCTCCATGAGACCTCCAGGGGGTTGCCTCAGAGCGGTCACCCCGAGACTTCCCAGCTGCTGGTGATCGTGTCTGATGGGAGGGGGCTCTTCCTGGAGGGCATGAGACAGTAAAGAATGCTGTGAGGGCTGCCAGGGATGCCAACATCTTCCTCATGTTTGTAGTGATTGATAACCCAGAAAACAATGGACATGTTTGATGGTCACCCCTTCTGTGCAGTGTTTGGCAATCCTCAGGAGAATTTGAATGCTGAATGGGTTTTTTTGCCCAATGGATGTGGACCTGTCATAATTTTGAATTATATATCCTTCAAGACTTTTATGCCAAAATTATAATGAACAAAGCATGATAGTTCAAATAACCCTTTGAAGTTTATTTAACATTTGTCCTAATCACGGTGGCACTCAAAGATTTAGTAATGATTAAAAAATGCATGTTATAGGCTCATCTGTATCGTTTGTAGATGCTCACATAGCATTGAGAGGCAGGTTAGAAATTATGGAGTATCTTTAATGTGAGAAAAGAATCAATGTAGACATTATTTTTTGTACCAAGTATGTATCTAATGAACTGTATTTTGGTAAAATCCCACCATTAACTAGTATAAAATGCTGTGATTTAAGAAAAGAGAAAGTGATGAGGTTTAAGGGAGTTCTTTTTTTTAGAAAATAAGCAAGGTACTTCAACATCTACAGTATTTCTTTCCCATGTTAATGTTTCAATGTCACATGGCTAATGTTTTTAATTCTTACTTTCCACTCTCTGCAGGATTCAATCCTGGACATCCGTGTACCCATCTTCAAGCAAGCAGGGGCCATGCCAGAGATCCAGTCCTACATGGAACACTGCCCTTTCCCCTTCTACATCATTC
>CM057160.1:6841840-6860079 GCA_029962745.1 Echinometra lucunter
ACTTCCCTTTCCCCTTCTACATCATTCTCAGGAACATCAATGCTCTACCAGAGACACTCAGTGATGCCCTTAGGCAGTGGTTTGAATTGGTGACGGCTGGAGATAAGAGTTGATGAAAGCTTCTTCCCCCTTCTACATCATTCTCAGGAACATCAATGCTCTACCAGAGACACTCAGTGATGCCCTTAGGCAGTGGTTTGAATTAGTGACTGCTGCAGATAAGAGTTGATGAAAGCTTCTTCAGTCCCACACACAGCATTTTTTGTTGCTTAAGATCATTTTGTTCTTGTGATGTTTATTGAGAAAAATACTATTCTTACACAAGAAAAACTGCCTTAGGCCTAAGGCAGTGGCTTGAATTAGTGACTGCTGCATATAAAAATGGATGAGAAGAGTCATCCTTGTTTCAAGTTTTCTTCAGGGTCATAATTTTGATCATAATATGTAGCTCTGGTTCATTCTGAGCAAAATCTGTCCTTAAATTGTGAAACAATGTGTTATACCCTTAGGCAATGGTTTCAATTAGTACTTTGAATGAGAGTTAAAAAAAACCCTTGTCTGCAGCAGTTTTCATCCATCAGAGTGCCTTTCAGTCATGTCTCAAGTGTTACTATCATGTGGAACAATCTATTTTGTAAAGGAATGGACAGAGTTGAAAATATTTCTGTACAGTGCTTAGAGACATCGGAGATGCAGTGGTGGTACTATAGGGAGGGGGGAGGGCAGTCGCTACCCTATGATTTTTCAAGTGATCGATAAAAAAAAAAAAGGAAGAAGAAGATGAAGAAGAACAAGAAAATAAGAAAAAAGTGAGTATTGGGGAAGAGAGCGCAGGGATATGCAACTAAAACATAAATAAACTCACTTGTTGGTCATCTTCGCCCCCCCCCCCCCCCCCCCCATCAAAATACCCAGGTGCTGCCTTGTGGAGATGAACAGTATAAGGTGCTATAAAAATCCCAGAATTTTTTTGTTATTGTTTTTGTTTTGTCATTGTTATTATTATCATTAAATGCTAACCTTACAACAGTAAAGGATTGCTAGACATGTGCACAGTGCTGCATGTAATATATTTTCTTATTTTTTAATACAGTGTATGTGAAAGGTATAGAGTATCATAATTGAAGAATAAGGATGTGGTATTATAGTAATGATCTAAAGATGATACATGTATACACTTTATTAGAAGTATGATACAAATGATGTAAGTAAATTCAACATTTGCATTAATCTTTTAGTTGCCAAATTGAATAAGTTGGAATCTTTCTTATTCTTGCATATGATGCATGGAAAATGACACTTTTATTACTTTAGCATTAACTTGAAGTGCAATTCTGTGTCATCAACATTTTATCTTACAGTATATGTAATATTTTGTTTGGTAAAGAAAAACTTGCATGATGAAGATGCAAGATGGCAGCATTTGATTTCAAGTTTATGTCAAACAACTGTACTATTTATTATTATTAATTTACTTGTAATTATACACAAGTACATGTGGCCAACTAGGACCACATTCAAGATTTTTCATGTACTTGTATTTTTATATGGAAACAATAGGTTTCCAAGGTTAGTTCATTTTATTTGGTATGTGGAGCTGAAAGTCTCTTATATAAATCAGATTCGATGCTGTATACATTGTAGCTGCACAAAACCAAGTAACTTTTTTTTTGTCATGTAACGTTCATACATGTTTTATCATGTGAAGTGTGATTTCAAGAATTATTTTTTTTTATCCAAAGTGCTCCACATGAGAAATATATTGTCTACTAAGGGCCTGATAAATGTACTATGCTTTAGGGTGGTTTTTTTTTCCTTCCTTTTTTTTTTTTTTTCCTTCTTAGATTTCCACATTTGAATTTCAAATTTCCACATTTGAAATTCAGATGGGTTGTATAAGCAGCTTCATTATAGATAAAGGAATATGATAGCAGATATTCTTGAAAAAACCTTTCTCAGAATGTTTGTTAGAACTTATAAGATAACCGTCTGCCTCAGATGACATTGGAGATCAAGTGGAATGTGAAATATTTTCTGAGGTACTTACTTCTAAACACATTGTGTTCTTCAGTATTTTCAAGTGTTTATGATGTACTGCAGGAGCACTTGTAAGTTACTCGGCTCCATGATAATTATTTGGTGAGCATGTTTCAAAGAAGGAGCAATAGGCTTTAGAGACTTAATTGTAATTTGCACTATATAAAAACTGAGTATTATTATTATTATTATTATTCATGTGCTAAGTTGATGTATTAATATGGTAGAAATATACAAGATATAAAAACTATATTGTATTGTTTTATATTTCCTTACTACTTCTCTGTAATATAATATTTTCTTCTATGAACAACAGTAACAATAAAGACGAAATGGTTCATGTGTTTGATTTCAGATTAACTACATACTAGTACCCCTTTGGAAACCATTTCGTTGGATAACTACCCCAACAGCCCCCTTGAACAATTTTCCAATGGTAGTTGCATTAGGTTTGTTATAATACTTTTTTTTCCCTTAAACTGGTAGTTCTGAGGTAGTAGTTTTTTGGGTGGTGGGGAAGGGGGGGGGGGTAAGGCTAATTTCCTTAAGGGCAGTTCTATCTAGAGGATCCAGTGGCCTGAGAGTCTTTTTGCATGGTAATTGTTCTGGTGTGTGCGTGTGTGCGTGTGTGTGTGTGTGAGAGAGAGAGAGAGAGTGGAAAGGGGGGGGGAGGGGGGGGGGGGAGAGAGAGGGGGGGGAGAGAGAGAGAGAGAGAGAGAGAGAGAGAGAGAGAGAGAGGAGAGAGACTGGAAGGGGGGAGAGAGAGAGAGAGAGAAAGAGAGAAGTCACGCTAAAGAGTTGTTAAGCTTATGATTTAATAGTAGTATTATGTTTAAAGTGAAATGGAACTTGTAGCAGCAGATCAGGGCCCCGTAACACAAAGGTTTGCGATCAGTCGCAAAATTAAACAACCATTCTGATTGGTCCAGGGTCACCTTTTTGAATGAGATGCGCAATGGCCTTGACTGGCTGTTACAACTTTGTGATTGATTGCAAATCTTTGTGTTTCGGGGCCCACGTCATGAAAATATAGACTGTGCTTTGCATGACGTCTTTTTGAAGAAATTACGACCAAAATGATGATTGAGATAACGATGATTATAATAATGATAATGATAATAATGATAATGATAATGATAATGATAATAATGATAATAATGATAATAGTAATAATGATAAAAATAATAATGATAATGATAATGATAATGATAATAATGATAATAGTAATAATGATAAAAATAATGATAATGATAATGATAATGATAATAATAACAATATTGATGATGATGATGATGATGATGATAATGAAAGATTATTGTTTATTTAGTTCATAATTATGTAGTAATCTACATCTACATTTCTACAGATGACGTAACACTGCTACATGTACACTAACATATCCAAACGAAATATTCAGCACTTCTGTAAGAAAAAATATGTAGGCTCTCTTAAAATCATAAAGGAAAAATAGACTTCTGATCGTCAAGGGTAGAGAATTCCAAAGAGCAGAAACTGATGCTATAAAGGATCGGTTTCCAAAGGTATGCATGCAGGGTGAACTGGAGGTGTTGTGATGATATGATCGAAGTGTGCATACTAGTAGTGCATAAGAATTAGATCTGATATAATTGTACGATGGAGCGAGATGTTCTGTGCCTTATAATAAGCATACTTAAAATCTTGAATATATCACGTTTTTCTATGCAGGGATTCTTTAGACGAGGAGCTGGAGTGATGGGATCTCTTGAACAATCAACCTTGCTTCTGCGTTTTGAATTCTCCGAACAATGTTTCATTGAATACTTGTTCGGGAGTCCATACAACAGTGAATTACCATGGTGATCATGGTGATAATGGTGATAAAGATGATTTTGATTATGATGGTGATGTGTGATGATTTTGACTATGATGATTATGTGATGGTAATTGCACTATCGACGGCGAATCTTTTACCATAAAATTAAATGAAAATATAATTACGTGTTCATATACAACATGATAAAAGCTACTTTCGAAAAATCAACTTAACGCGACTTCAGTAGCCCTGTCTATCACCTTTAGAAACTGTGCGGACTTTACAATGGCTTATTTCCATGATTTGTATTGGCAGTACAATAGGCTTTCGAAATTGCACTTGAGTTGATTTTTCGAACGTAGTTTTTATCGTGTTATACATGAAAATTGTGCATATGTACTGCAGCAGGAAAATGGTTATCAAGACGATAAACATGATGAGAGCGTAATGAACTTGTCATACAGCTTCAGGTACATATTCTGAAGGAGAGGGGAAGAGAGAGAGGGGGGGGGGGGATTTGATAGGGACATGACATGTCAAATGAAATTAATCAAACACCTTTGTCGAACTTCATATCCAACGAAGACAGCGAGTAAACACGAACAGCGCAAAACTCTCGTCTGCATCGTGACGGTGAATTTCGATAGGAAGCCACTGGGAATTAATTTTCTTCCCTTTTTTTCATTACAGAATGAAGCAAGAATTGTGTAACTAGCTAGTAGAAAATAATCTGCTAGACCTATTGGGCATTATCGTGTGGAATCAAGAACGAAAATATGACAAGAATCAATTTAAGGGACAAGAATAACATGCAGACAAAAAATAAAAACAAAATTTAAAAAAAGATGAATCCCAACTTATTTTTAAAAATCTATGTGTTTTCTTTGTTTTTGTTTTCTTTTTTGTTTTATTGTTTCCTTTACCCTAATCTGAGATGTCTGTAAAGTGTAATATAAAAGAAATTAAAGTAATAATAATAATTTTTTAAAAAGCGGAAAAGAAGTGCATGCCTCCGGGGTAAATATGAATTTCCTTTTTTTTTGTCATGATTTTGAAAGCATGTGAAATAGAACAAGTAACTGCCCTTTTCATTGTGAAAGCAATTTTGTAC
This sequence comes from Echinometra lucunter, assembly GCA_029962745.1. Taxonomy (NCBI): domain Eukaryota; kingdom Metazoa; phylum Echinodermata; class Echinoidea; order Camarodonta; family Echinometridae; genus Echinometra; species Echinometra lucunter. The sequence goes on from CM057160.1 coordinate 6,846,784, forward strand.
ATTGGCATGTGTTTCCCATGTAACTTCTTATTAATTGAAACTACTCTAGCGTTCAGAAAAGGCAACGACGACATTAGAATTCCACAAGAGATAGCATCGTGTAAGTGAATAGATATTCCGTTTGATATAGGCGCCCACGTTCCATGCTACCTCAGCAGAGCGGGGGAGTAAAAGGCACTGTGTTATCAGTTTCTTTCGGTTGCATTGTAAGATTATGCGCCTCCCTCAAACGCGGTGAGGAGGAAAAAATAAAAACTAAACAGAATAACAAAATGCAAACCGGTGGAAAAGTATGGGATTGACAATGCTTTTTTTTTCTTCGCTGATTGAATTGATGATATAGCAGTACATTGCACTAAATGAACCGCAATATTTCCTATTATATAGTGGCCTGAGGGGCACAGGGCTAAGTGCCACCCCAATTCATTGAAATTGCCCCCTGCCCCCCCCCCCTGCCCCCCCCCCCCCCCCTGTAGCACGGCGCCGCTGGGAGAGTCACATGCATGGATGCCGGGAAGAAAAAATACTTTATATAAATAGAATGACATAAAATAACAAGATACACAAACAGTTGATTACAAGTACATTACTAGAAAATAAGAAATTAACAAAGTAAGAATGTGGCTTTGGATATATGGCATAAAAAGTGTTGGTGAATACCCGACACTGAACATAAACATGTGGACATGTAATCAAAACAACTGTATACAACACCAACGAGACCATCACCACCATATAGCCACAACCACCACCACCAACAACAGCAAGAACAACAAAATCACCACCAATTACAACAAAATAACAGCAGCAGCAGGAATAGCACCAACAGCAACAACAAACATTTTCAGTCCGTTTTCTTGTCTTTCTTTCTTTTTTTCATTTTTGCACGAAATACACCAAGTAAAGTAGATCTGCTTTTGCACCGTGAGATGTAATAGGAGATAGGCTATGATCCGCACCGTTAGTGAACCCTAATCAAGCGTCAGTAGCTGTAATGAGACTCGGTGTTTGCCATGGGAATAAATCTGATTTTTATCCGCGTTCTTTGTCACCCTTTACTCCAAATGGCAATGACGATAAAGCTACACTTCCTGGGAAAAAATCCATAAAAAATCTCGAGCAAGAGAACTGTGTATTTTTGTTGTTGTTTGCTTCTTTGTTTGTTTGTTTGTTTGTTTGTTTGTTTATTTGTGTTTTTTTTAGCAATTCATGTTTTAACTGGATCAGTGGATAATTAAAAAAAAAAGAAAAACAAACGAGCAGTCCATGTAACACCTTCAACACTTGAAACTATATTTGTGTCCAAAAAAATTAAGCACCACATGTTTCATGGACGACTCTCTCACTTTGATTAAGAAGAATCTCCGACAATACCTTAAAAATATCTTAAGAATATTTCTTCGTTGGGGAAAATTCGGTGTGTGATGACTAACTTCTCGACGCATTTGTTTGTTTTACTCATTAACTGTAATAGTGAGGAATTACGATCAAGATTGTTTCTTCTCTTGTCGTAAAGCTGACTGACCGCCCTTTTCTAATTATACAATCACTGAGCAAATATAGGCTGTGAGAAAATGATTAGGCCGTGTCTAACTCGGTCCACAACGATTGATCTTTAATATAATTTTGCAATGATGCAGGAGCAATGTAGACTCACTAGGCTCCTGCATGGTTTAAGCAGCAGACTTGCTTATTATCATGATTATGCAATCCTAATTTATAGGGCCTACCGGTCGCACCTTATTATGTACATGTATTTATACTAATTCGTGGAAACTTTAATCAAACCTATTACCATTTGAAGGTAAAATGGAACCCCCCCCCCCCCCAGTCAACCTCAGATGTTAAACAGCAGTGGCGTATTTAGGAAACAATAATCAGAGGGGCGTCATGGCTCGGAATAACCCGCTTGCCGTGGAACAAAATGTGCCTTCATCATGTTCAGATGGGATAAGGGTCCAACGGTGATGCCAATGGTCCTTTTCATGCAGTTTATACAGGTTTCAAGCAAAATACTGTTTTTCTTGAATTTAAGTTCAGTTCTATAGTTGTAAATTAGGATTTGCCCTTTCTCCACTCATAAGGCTTCTTTTCAGACATAAAAATACTATAAAATTTGAGGAAAGTTTTGGTATCTCCGATCCAGCCATTCGTCTTATTCATCAGACAACAACATCAATTCAACATAACACACAACTGCTGTGGAATTCAGTGTCCATGAGTATGTCCACAGTTTCCCTTCTTTCAAAGTCTGAACCTTGCTCTACTATTACTACTACTACTACTACTACTACTACTACCATTACTACTACTACTGCTACTACTACTACTACTACTACTACTACTACTACTACTACTACTACTACTACTACTACTACTACCACCACCACTACTACTACTACTACTACTACTACTACTACTACTACTACTACTACTACTACTACTACTACTACTACTACTACTACTACCACTACTACTCCTACTACTACTACCACTACCACTGTGACAGTCAGTTCCTCCAGAGTTCATAGCGCATACCATTGTAAAAACTACCACCGAACCCATTTGTATATCCATAGTACAAAACGGTAATTTGAACATGAACCATCGAATAACCATGGTTGCACCATGAGTATCATGGTATTTTGATTTACAAGGGTAAAATGCTACTAGAAAGTCAAAACTGTCATACAAACAGAGTGTAAATCTGCACATCACATGTGAAACATGTGATGTGCAGATGATTCAACAATTCATCCGCACGTCAGCCCCTAATATTCACACTGTGCTTTGGCATATTTTTTCTAAGGGTTTATGTCAATCAGATAAAGATAATTTCCACCAGGTTTTCATGAAAAGAAAGCAAAATATCGACACGTATATTTCCCATGGAAACAATAGTAATTTTCGGGGGTGAATTGCTGCATTTGAGTCGCTTCTTTGGATCACAACGAATGGTCTTGTAATTGGGAGTGAATTTAAAATCAATGTTATTTATCAACACCCACTTGGCAGCCCAAAGGCTGAATTGTAAACAGGAGATGCAAGTGAAGAGTAAAATCACTGAAGACAAGGTATGCCTTTATTCAATGTATGCATTCGCAATTGCATTGTAGTCCTTTACATGTATAGATAAAGAGAAGTGGGATGGAGAGAGAGAGGGACAGAAAGAGAGAGGGAGACAGAGAGGGAGAACAGAGAAAGAGAGAGGGAGAGCAGAGAATAAGAGTAGAGAGAAGGGAGAGAGAGAGGGGGAGCGAGAGATATAGGTAGAGATTGAGGGATATAGAAATGGATCGAGAGAAGAGAAGACAGAGGAGAACTTTATCGTCGTCATCATCTATCTAGGTTGAAAGTACGGTAGGTTAATTTTTGACTTCCAGTCCTCTCGTAGTACAGCAATTGTGTATGTAAATTCAGCTGGGGAAAATCTTCGATCATGTTGAAACTTCACCTCCCTGCTTCGATTAGCAGTTTAATCGCTTGTCATTTTTTTCAGTTTGCTGTTTTTCATACTTTACTTTCATTTGAATATCAGAACATTAAATAATTTTAGAACAAACCAGGTAAAAAAAAGGTTATCAGTAGAATATGTCAAAAAAAAAAAAGAAAAGAAAAAAAAAAAGGGTGTGAGGGGGGGGGGGGGGGGAGGGGACTGAATGAAATGTTTGAAAGCATTACCAAGAAAGAGAAGCTTTAATTTATTGTGACGACTGAGTGCACAATCAACCTTCAGAAGTATAAAGATATCTGAAAACAAAGGCAATCTCCTCACGTTCATGCAAATAATATCGGAAATAGCGAGAACAAAAATAAGTGCGCTACCAAGGATTTTACGGGAAAATCTATTAACTTATCATGTATCAAGAAAGGAATCTCTGAATATTTTACATATCCGTTTGAATCAAATTGTGACGAACAGAGATTACCATAAAAGTGAGGAGTCCAGTCATTTTCTTTTCATTACGTTCCCTTCCCATGTTTCATTTCTTTCTGCCTCTTCTTTTTTGCTTTTGGAAACCAATGGGGAAGAGGAGATGCCCCTCATTTCCCCCTAGCTATATGCGCCACTCTCAAGTTCTCGCGCTCTTATTTTGTGAGGTTTCAATCGTAAACGGAACAACCAGCGAAATCGTTTGCGATGAATCTCGAATCGGTAGTGATTGTCTTCACGTTCGTGGATATCCATGTGCTTTTGAAAGGACAGCTGGACAGGAGAATACCCCCGTTTTTCATCTTCCAGCCCAGATGTATCATTCGGCTGGGTACGAAGCTCGAATAATTGTTGCGGTGCAATGATAGTTTCAGGATCTGAGAATTATATATGAAACGAAATTATTTCGAAATTCTTTCGGTGCGAATTCGTTCTTTATAACATCATCGTGATCGGTCACGTTTCTTTTTCATCATGTTCATGGTCGCGTTAAGCCGTCGTCCGGCGTGCGCATGACTGTATTCCGCTTAATTTATCAGTATAAAATTGTGTTTAAGTTTAATAAGCAATGTCTGCAGTTTCTGTCGCAGGAACGGCTTTATGTACATGATGTGAGGACCACAGTTTATCACAAGACTTATTTCAGCCTTTTCTGGCATGATGCCTGGTAAAAACGGGTTTTCTGAATCGTGAATTTGGACAAAGATTACTCATTTTGTTCCATTTTCCGGCGACCTTGTTCGACATTTACGAAGTGATTGCTTAATAGTCTGTCGATCTTTAAAAAGCTGTTTGTCTGTCTTATCTTTAAGGCTTTCTGTAAATGCTACGCCTGGAGATGAGCGTTGAATCATGGAGTATTATTGACACATTGGAATCCGAAAAGTCATAAATTTCAACAGTGGGTAGTATAGGCCTTCATTGCATGACAAAGCGGTATGTTTATTTTTATGTGTTAGTTTGCATGGATAATGTATCCTGACAATGATATTTTAAAGCAAACTTAATAACACGGGTGCTGCAGCGCAGCAACTCCTTAATGGTCTGCACGTCGACACGTCGTTTTTTGTGCAAGAACTTCAGGACAAAACCATTTTTGCAGTCCATATATTAATGCGTAGTGTGTTGTATAAGTAACAACATTTGTATGATTAGAACCTATCTATGTTCCAAACAACGACTGTGAGTTATGCATTTAGATTATAAAACAATATGATCCTTCGTTTCTTCGGTATGACGACCTTGCCAAACCTAACAACGCAGGAATGGAATAACGGCACATCGGTGATTGAAGTTGACCTTATATGGGTCATGATTGTTTCCGTGATTCTAAGCTTCATTGGGAATTCTGTCAACATCGTCGTCATCCCTCAACTCCGCGAGATATCGACTTCAAGCAAAGTTTGTTTTTCAGTCGGTCCTCCTTCGAGCTGGTTGTCGCGATTCTTTACTCTCCGAGTATCTACCCTGCGTTTGTCGGGCGGTGGGTGTACAGCGACTGGTCATGTAAACTCGTCGGGTTTCTTCAGGTATATACCTTTGGCATGATCGAAGTCATCGTGGTATTGGCCACCGCTGACCGCTTCTTCATCATCTACAAACCGTTCTCCTACCCCATGCTTGCAACACGGTCATTGACGATCGCTGTAGTCTTGATGACAAGCCTTTCCCTTTGTCTGGTTCAGATCCTTCTTTACCAGACGGCTGGGGATTCATGGAACATTATACGATTCAGAGAATACGGGGTTTGCATGGTAGACTACTCACAACCTTACTTTGCTCCTTACACCATAATTGCTATGCTTTTCATCTTATGTTCAGCCGTTGTTATTATATTCGTCTATTTCAAAATGACCTGCACTGTTAAGAAAAACATGTAAGGCGAATCGGTATACAAAACCAGGTCATAGGTCAACCGTACCGTGCCATGGAAGGCGCCGCGTTAGTTCGGTCAACCGCGGTTCCTGCGTCACTGCCGGCCTCTTCATGATCTCATGGGTGCCGTATTCTGTTTGCGAGGTCATAACCGCGGTTACCGGTCAACCGGTGTCGAATTCACGCTTACTGTAGCGGCGCGGTTGACTTTGTGCAATACATGGTTTAATGTGTTTGTATACTCGCTTCTTAACCAAGAATTTCGGATGGTTTTGATGAAAGTGGTGAGGAGGGTGAAAGATCGGGTCATCGAACAAGTTTCAACGTCATCCATGGCTGTCGGAGATGTGTGGAATTTTTAATTTTCTGTAAAAGTGTTTGAAGCAATTACACTTTGATTGGTCTGTAGTATACATGACTACATTATCTAATCATACTCATGTAGGCCTACATCAAATGTTGAAAAAACTGTCACGTGCTGTAAATAATTTCACACTGTCACTGATTTTGAGTTGGAAATGACAAATTCGTTGGTTTTGAACATGAGGAAACTTCCCAGAACAAATTATTTTGTGCTACCTGATACCTGATATTTTGCTTAAGTTACACACGTATCATTCTGTATAATGGTTAATACTATGGTATTTCTTATTCGTTTTTTTTCAATTCTTTGACATAATCATCAAAATGTTTTAAACATACAATGTATAGAGCTCAGAGCTCTCGAAGCTGATCTATGCCATGATGTTTGGGAGAAATTTGTAAGCAATATAATAGACGATTATTTTTTGGATATGAGTGGGAGCGCTGAAACTGATTAATCAAAGATATCCTGAAATGCTTGTAACAAATCTGAAAGTATATGAGCAAAAGATAATGAGCTTATTTTGAAGGAACTAAATTCCTCCATCTTTGTGTTGTTTTGTTTTATGTAAGCAAACGTAATTATGTTGATTCACATTTTACAGTGTGTGTGTGTGTGTGGGGGGGGGGGGTGGATGCAGATGATAAATTAGTTACAAAAACAAATTTTTAAAAAATTAAGTGCTAGTTCGTATGATATTAACAAAAAATAGGGATGTACTCGTTCATTGTGCTGAATCAGTGTGCAACGTGGCAGTATTTGTTAAAAAAAACTGTTAAGTTTTTATTTATTTGCTGCCAATGTTAGAGTCGTAATTTGCCTTTTTGGTGTTGGAGGCAGAAAAATAAAATCACTTTCAGTTTAATCTACACCGTTTTAATATCAATGATGATGAGTATTTTGAGAAAAGTGAAATCTGTAATTCTATTTAACAAAGCGTCAAAAATCACGCTATAATTTGTTAAATATTTAAGAGTATATGTTTAATAAACAATGTAGTCTTGCATGCTACTAAAAAAATTGAAAATTGGGGCTTGAATTATTATTGAGGTAAATGTGCGTGTATACGGTCTTAGAATAATTCCATAGTCCTGATAGTGTTGATAGGTGGACAATAAAAGCTTTTATTCAAAGACGAATACCTGATATTTAATTTCTTTTTATTCTCTCAACTGAAGTAACATCTGATGGCAGCAACTATTTATTTCAAACAGAAAAAAGAAAAGAGAACTGGTCAGTATAGCTTTCTTGATTCATCTTTATTGTGCGTAGCTTTCGATTGATATGTAATCTTCTTAATCATCATCAAATGAATCATAAGGAAATATACAAATACAAAGTCTGCAGATTAATTGGACATTCAATGTGTAAAGGACGATTGTGTAACTTTGTGATTGTGTTATTTTCGTTTCGTAAACACAGACGCAATACTAATAACAATTCCAAGACTATTCTCACATGCAATGTCCCAAATTATATGTCTAGCATACTTTACATTTGTATATTTCTATGGATTCATTTGTTGATGGCCATGAAGGAAGATTACTTGTTAATTGAAAGCTGGCACAAAAGAGGAATCAAGCAGCTACAATCCGTTCTCTAGTCTATTCTTCAGCTAATCCATTAATTAAACACCATCGACTTGTTGACCAAGAAACTAGACAGAGAGAGAGAGACAGAGAGCAAGAGAGAGAGAGAGAGAGAGAGAGAGAGAGAGGAGAGAGAGAGGGGGTGGAGGAGAGAGAGACAGAAGAGATAGACAGAGAGATAGGAAATTCTTCTTCAATGCTTATTTTTATATTTATATGAGAGAAGAAAGAAAAAAATGAGGAAAATGATGCAACCTGGCCATCTCCTTAATCTCAGTCCTCACGATTAAGTCTTTTAAACCGCGTATCTAATTGCATTTTCACAGGACTCGGTCAGTACAAAGATGTTTATGTATGTATTATAATGCCTTAATGAGTTTTATGCCATTTAAAAAAAGATAAAAAATCTTAATAATTCATAATCATTGAATGGAACTTAAGCATGAAGAGCGTGGAAAAAAAATGTCATGTTAGAAAAATACAGAATTCGTCAACGCGAAGTATGAATAGTTCTTGTTTCCTAAATGAAAACCAATAAAAATGGAAACATAATGCCGTGATTTCGGTCACGTGTTCTTACACATGGCAAGCGTGTATTTATATCATAAGATCATGTTTTTTATGTTTTCAGTAATTCATGCATTGTTAAAATCCCACATCATTTTTATTGTTATGTATTTTGTTGTAAGGCTTCAGTTGTGCAGCCCCCCTTATTTAAAGCAGATGATCTATTCTTGCGCGTTTTTCAGAGACAAGAATTATGGAATAAAAAACACATGCAAATGATCCGATAACCCCCCCCCCCCCTCCTCTTGTGTTTTCTTGTCTTCTTATTTATCTTCATATTCCTTCTTGGGTAAATGTTCGGACTATTGTGCCCACTCTTTAATAAATCCTGATTCCACATCTGCGCCTTAGTACCAAATCGGTTGTTTACATCACGAACTTGTTTTTAGCGACCTCCATTGACTTGAAACTCTTATGTCTTTAAACATTGCGAGCTTTTATACCTCGATGACATGTATTGTAATAAATACCATCATCCACACATCCACCAGCATCAATGTTACCAAGGAAACCAATGCCTGGCTATCACTAGAATCTATGAAAAAAAAAAAATCTTCTGTACAGAAAAGGAAAACAAAATGAGAAGTTGAAGGAGGAATGCTGTGATATGCTCGAGCTCGATGACGTCGATTATATTGCTCTCATCCAGGATACTTAAGAATTTATGTTTGTGGATGTGGGTGGGCGGGGAGGGGGGTGTCGCGAGAGGGGAAAGATGGTAACTTTTTCATCTGTCGTTGATTATAATGATAACTAAATTTGACCCCATTTTTGCAATAATTTGGGAATTTCCAGCTGCCTTGTTGGTGAACAGCAATAATCCACGCAAGGTGCTGATGGCGAACAGCTAGCCTACCAGAACAGTTGGTCACCTTTATACATGTACATGTCAGTAGTTATTTATAGAGTCATGATAGTAACCAGTTTCAATTATTTATTACACAAACCCTGGACAAACCGATTATCAGGGTAACCAAAGAGAGCAGTAATTAAACTGCCAATGATTTATGGATATCACTTCCATAAATCAGAACTGACTCACTCTTCTTTTTTTTAAGTTTGTCGTTAGCATGTTCAGTGTTAGACGTGTTTTTTTTCGAATTGTTGCTTTTAAGCTCTTCATGTTTAAAGTTTAAAGTTCATGATTAAAAAAAAACCTTACATCGGATGACGTCACAAAAACTTGGCGAGATGATACCAAACATTTACCAAGATTCATCTTACAAGTAGATAAGAAAGAACACATCTTGCACACATTAAACGTGCCTACATCTTTCATGCACAGAAAAGGCCTTTAATTTTGCTAAGTAAAAAACGTTGGTTGAAAATCAGGTATAAATTTGGAATGCAGAAGAACATTAAGGCAACCCTGCAAGTATTTGAGGAAGGAGAATTGATCGTGAATTTCGTTTTGGGAATCATCTGTTTGTTCGCTTCCATCACAGAAAATACTACTCCTCTTATATATACATGATATATTTTCCCGTTCCTTCCTCCTTGACTATTTACCACTCCCTTATTTCTAAATAGACTATTTTGATCTATGCCTCATTCTTGTAAACTCGACTCCTTGATTTAGATTTCTTACACGTTTAATTTCTAAATTTAGATAAAATAATCGATGTTTGGTTAGTTGGTCCTTGAGATAATAGCGCTCTTCAATCTCTTAAGATTATTCGCGCCAGTCAATTTCGAAGATTGGCGTAGGCTTCGGAAAGCCCTCGAGTGACATAGTTTGAGTGAAAATGACAGTGGGTCACAATTAGGTGGCATGGTAACATGTTTGTATCTAATTTTTTTAAAGATCGTGATTAATTACAATCATTCACTATGATATCAAGATACGCAAGCAATCAGTAGTTAATGGAAAAGAGTGAGTTAACTGCAACTGTTCAAGGAAAAACCGCAAAGGATTTACCAAATATTACTTCAGGATCAGTTATGTAAGAAAATATCAATGATAGCTTAAAATGCTATCTAAAACTATTAGTATCATATATATAACCCAATAATTCATGAGTAAAATTGGGTTAGATGTCAATAAATCTTTCAGATTAGGATTGTTCAATTTAATTTTCCTTTTCAAGAGACGTCTCCCTTTGTCGTGTTTTGAACAATAAAATAAAATGTTCAATCGTCTCAAGTTCTTGACACGCTTCACAGAGACCGGGGAGCGTTTCATTAACATTTGTTGTCTGACAAGTTGTCAGATCTGACATCTTTCCTTCATTTTGATTGGCTGAGAAGCATCGTTACTGTGGCAACTGTCGGATAAAACAGAACTTTGTCGGATAAAACATCCGACAAGTCCTTTCATGAAACGCTCCCCAGTATCGATGATTATACGCGTCTTTATTTATTTATTTATTTATTTATTCAGTATTTTTAATACAGGGTAGCCCCATCAGTAGACAAGTACTGTTATACTTGGGGACCCTGTAAAACATAAAACAACACAACAATGCATACATACAATAAAACAAGTTAAACAAGATGGCATTTCAGGAAAATAAACTAACAAAATAGAATCTTTATTACATTGTACTTTCCTTAATATGTCTATAAGTATGATAAGAGAGGGAAGAGATGGGAGGATATAGAAAAAGGAAGAAATAAAGGGAGAAAAGAAAAGAAGGAGGGAGAGAAGAAAGAGAGAGAGAGAGAGAGAGAGAGAGAGAGAGAGAGAGAGAAAGAGAGATCAGAATGTGAAAAACTTGAGTGGAGAGAAGAGATATAACTAGCTAGTCTTTGGCATGTTGGGGGCGCTATCATTCTTTTGCTTAGTTGTCTTCTTGCTTTCGTCTCTTCTAAACCTGTATTTTATAGTAAAGTAGACATACATATACTTTCCGCCTTGTTGATGTTGTGAGCATGAGCGGAAACATAAGGGGGGGGGGGGTGGAAGGGGTAATGTGTCCCCACGACATTTTCTGGGGGACGGCGATTTGTAATCTTTTACTGGGCAGTGGATAAGATGTATTTCGTACCGTAAACTGGGGTGGCTTTGGACAAATTTTAACTATTTATATCAATATCTTCATTATGAACAGAGGAATTCTAGGGGTAATGTGGGGGTTGGCAAGTACCAATAAAGAGGAAATCGTATTATATAGAATTCTCTGCAGTTTATTTTACTTCATGATTATTTTTTTGGTCAAAGTTTGTCCAAAGTGACCCCGGAGTTTGGGGTGACTTTGGACAACCATAAATATCCCATTGCAAAATCACCTGTAGAGCTAATTGTCTAAAGTAAACCTCCTTATTGGGGAACTATGGACTACAATACAGTTTTTTTAAATCGTAACAACTCCAATTTGTTCAGTTTTTTTCAGCAGCCACCAAATAATGACTAAACAAGTACAACTTGTACATACGTTTTTGTGGTGGTATTTTGGCTACAAAATTTTGCTAGGGGCATTAACAGACACTTGGTTGCACACTTTTTTCAAGATTTTGTAATTAAATTTGATATTTTGAATTCTTATAAGCCTAAATATTCAAAATAGTAAATGAACAAATTTGAAAAAGTGTAGTTAAGCAGGGCACTGCATGAATTTTCTGTGGACCTGTTACTTGCGAATAGCACGGTTAGTAGCTGACCACCTGGTTAGCTTTGGACTACAATACAGTTTTTTTTTTAATCTTAACAACTCCAATCTGTTCAATTTTTTTCAACAGCCACCAAATAATGACTTACAAGTACAACTTGAACATGTACATACGTTTTGTGGTGGTATTTTAGCTACAAAATTTTGCTAACAATAAACATGTAAGAACTTTCATTTTAAAGGGGCATTAACAGACACTTGGTTGCACACTTTTTTTCAAGATTTTGTAATTAAATTTGATATTTGAATTCTTATATGCCTAAATATCCAAAATAGTAAATGAACAAACTTGAAAACGTGTAGTTAAACAGGGCACTGCATGAATAGTTACGTAGCTGTCGAACATTTGGTACTCCTTTGATGTCCAAAGTCACCCCGTACGTGAAGCCAAATCATGGGGTGAAATTGGACATGACCTATTTTCAGATTTGCAAGGGTGGTCAGGTATCAAGACTATACAGGTGGGTTCATGATCCCTTTATTTCACTATCCAGCCAGTAGGCTTGAGCTTCCATTCTTCTGTATTTCTGGAGTACCAAAAGTTCGACGGCCATAAAAATCAAGCATTTTATGGACCCTGCAAAAAGAAGTACAAAAACAATGTAAGGCGATGAAATATACAAGAGCACAACAGTCATTCATAGTATTCACACATTCCCCTAAAATAACATACAGAAAAAAATACTGGAAATACCAAAAGGAAAAGAATGTAAAATGAAACAATATTTTTTTCTGTTGTGTCCAAAATCACCCCTATGTCCAAAGTCACCCCAGTTTACGGGTAGTTTTTTTTTTTTTTTTTTTAATGCGCACGAGAGCTAACAATTTTTTGTTTGTTTTCACTTTTCTGGGAATTTCGGATGAGACAAATTCCGTTCACGGTCACGAGGGAGTACAAAAAAGAAGAAGAAAGAAAGAAAAACAGATAATTCACAGATATGTGCAAAAATAAGTACTCCCTCGTACCGTGAACGGAAATTTGTCTCATCCGAAATTCCCAGGAAAGTGAAAACAAATACTTTTTTCTATCACGTGAAAGCATTTAGAGATTAGTTAAATGTACAATTATCTTTAAATGTTGTCTCATACATTTGATTGTTAATTATTAATGTCTTTATTCTCTTTTTCATTTATGTATGTGATAATCTATTGTTTCTTATTTGCAGTGGACCTTGTGGCAGATTAGCGTTGTGTAAACAAGTTGTTCAATAAACAGATAGAGGAATTCCTTGAATGCAGCCGGGGTAATATTGAAGCGCCTTTGGTGGGTATACGTACGCTATCTAAATATCCATTAATATCATTATCATTATTTTTAAAGTCTTCTACCACGACGACGACGACGACGACAACGACGAC
>CM057160.1:6860579-6899571 GCA_029962745.1 Echinometra lucunter
ACTTGAAACTATATTTGTGTCCAAAAAAATAAGCACCACATGTTTCATGGACGACTCTCTCACTTTGATTAAGAAGAATCTCCGACAATACCTTAAAAATATCTTAAGAATATTCTTCGTTGGGGAAAATTCGGTGTGTGATGACTAACTTCTCGACGCATTTGTTTGTTTTACTCATTAACTGTAATAGTGAGGAATTACGATCAAGATTGTTTCTTCTCTTGTCGTAAAAGCTGACTGACCGCCCTTTTCTAATTATACAATCACTGAGCAAATATAGGCTGTGAGAAAATGATTAGGCCGTGTCTAACTCGGTCCACAACGATTGATCTTAATATAATTTGCAATGATGCAGGAGCAATGTAGACTCACTAGGCTCCTGCATGGTTTAAGCAGCAGACTTGCTTATTATCATGATTATGCATCCTAATTTATAGGGGGCCTACCGGTCGCACCTTATTATGTACATGTATTTATACTATTCGTGGAAACTTAATCAAACCTATTACCATTTGAAGGTAAAAATGGAACCCCCCCCCCCCCCCCAGTCAACCTCAGATGTTAACAGCAGGGCGTATTTAGGAAACAATAATCAGAGGGCGTCATGGCTCGAATAACCCGCTGCCGTGGAACAAAATGTGCCTCATCATGTTCAGATGGGATAAGGGTCCAACGGTGATGCCAATGGTCCTTTTCATGCAGTTTATACAGGTTTCAAGCAAAATACTTTTTTCTTGAATTTAAGTTCAGTTCTATAGTTGTAATTAGGATTTGCCCTTTCTCCACTCATAAGGCTTCTTTTAGACATAAAAATACTATAATTTGAGGAAAGTTTTGGTATCTCCGATCCAGCCATTCGTCTTATTCATCAGACAACAACATCAATTCAACATAACACACAACTGCTGTGGAACAGTGTCCATGAGTATGTCCACAGTTTCCTTCTTTCAAAGTCTGAACCTTGCTCTACTACTACTACTACTACTACTACTACTACTACTACCATTACTACTACTACTGCTACTACTACTACTACTACTACTACTACTACTACTACTACTACTACTACTACTACTACTACTACCACACCACTACTACTACTACTACTACTACTACTACTACTACTACTACTACTACTACTACTACTACTACTACTACTACTACTGCTACTACTACTACTCCTACTACTACTACCACTACCACTGTGACAGTCAGTTCCTCCAGAGTTCATAGCGCATACCATTGTAAAAACTACCACCGAACCCATTTGTATATCCATAGTACAAAACGGTAATTTGAACATGAACCATCGAATAACCATGGTTGCACCATGAGTATCATGGTATTTTGATTTACAAGGGTAAAATGCTACTAGAAAGTCAAACTGTCATACAAACAGAGTGTAAATCTGCACATCACATGTGAAACATGTGATGTGCAGATGATTCAACAATTCATCCGCACGTCAGCCCCTAATATTCACACTGTGCTTTGGCATATTTTTTCTAAGGGTTTATGTCAATCAGATAAAGATAATTTCCACCAGGTTTTCATGAAAGAAAGCAAAATATCGACACGTATATTTCCCATGGAAACAATAGTAATTTTCGGGGGTGAATTGCTGCATTTGAGTCGCTTCTTTGGATCACAACGAATGGTCTTGTAATTGGGAGTGAATTTTAAAATCAATGTTATTTATCAACACCCACTTGGCAGCCCAAAGGCTGAATTGTAAACAGGAGATGCAAGTGAAGAGTAAAATCACTGAAGACAAGGTATGCCTTTATTCAATGTATGCATTCGCAATTGCATTGTAGTCCTTTTACATGTATAGATAAAGAGAAGTGGGATGGAGAGAGAGAGGGACAGAAAGAGAGAGGGAGACAGAGAGGGAGAACAGAGAATAAGAGAGAGGGAGAGCAGAGAATAAGAGTAAGAGAGAAAGGGAGAGAGAGAGGGGGAGCGAGAGATATAGGTAGAGATTGAGGGATATAGAAATGGATCGAGAGAAGAGAAGACAGAGGAGAACTTTATCGTCGTCATCATCTATCTAGGTTGAAAGTACGGTAGGTTAATTTTTGACTTCCAGTCCTCTCGTAGTACAGCAATTGTGTATGTAAATTCAGCTGGGAAAATCTTCGATCAGTTGAAACTTCACCTCCCTGCTTCGATTAGCAGTTTAATCGCTTGTCATTTTTTTTCAGTTTGCTGTTTTCATACTTTACTTTCATTTGAATATCAGAACATTAAATAATTTTAGAACAAAACCAGGTAAAAAAAAGGTTATCAGTAGAATATGTCAAAAAAAAAAAGAAAAGAAAAAAAAAAGGGTGTGAGGGGGGGGGGGGGGAGGGACTGAATGAAATGTTTGAAAGCATTACCAAGAAAGAGAAGCTTTAATTTATTGTGACGATTGAGTGCACAATCAACCTTCAGAAGTATAAAGATATCTGAAAACAAAGGCAATCTCCTCACGTTCATGCAAATAATATCGGAAATAGCGAGAACAAAAATAAGTGCGTTACCAAGGATTTTACGGGAAAATCTATTAACTTATCATGTATCAAGAAAGGAATCTCTGAATATTTTACATATCCGTTTGAATCAAATTGTGACGAACAGAGATTACCATAAAAGTGAGGAGTCCAGTCATTTTCTTTTCATTACGTTCCCTTCCCATGTTTCATTTCTTTCTGCCTCTTCTTTTTTGCTTTTGGAAACCAATGGGGGAAGAGGAGATGCCCCTCATTTCCCCCTAGCTATATGCGCCACTCTCAAGTTCTCGCGCTCTTATTTTGTGAGGTTTCAATCGTAAACGGAACAACCAGCGAAATCGTTTGCGATGAATCCTCGAATCGGTAGTGATTGTCTTCACGTTCGTGGATATCCATGTGCTTTTGAAAGGACAGCTGGACAGGAGAATACCCCCGTTTTTCATCTTCCAGCCCAGATGTATCATTCGGCTGGGTACGAAGCTCGAATAATTGTTGCGGTGCAATGATAGTTTCAGGATCTGAGAATTATATATGAAACGAAATTATTTCGAAATTCTTTCGGTGCGAATTCGTTCTTTATAACATCATCGTGATCGGTCACGTTTCTTTTTCATCATGTTCATGGTCGCGTTAAGCCGTCGTCCGGCGTGCGCATGACTGTATTCCGCTTAATTTATCAGTATAAAATTGTGTTTTAAGTTTAATAAGCAATGTCTGCAGTTTCTGTCGCAGGAACGGCTTTATGTACATGATGTGAGGACCACAGTTTATCACAAGACTTATTTCAGCCTTTTCTGGCATGATGCCTGGTAAAAACGGGTTTTCTGAATCGTGAATTTGGACAAAGATTACTCACTTTGTTCCATTTTCCGGCGACCTTGTTCGACATTTACGAAGTGATTGCTTAATAGTCTGTCGATCTTTAAAAAGCTGTTTGTCTGTCTTATCTTTAAGGCTTTCTGTAAATGCTACGCCTGGAGATGAGCGTTGAATCATGGAGTATTATTGACACATTGGAATCCGAAAAGTCATAAATTTCAACAGTGGGTAGTATAGGCCTTCATTGCATGACAAAGCGGTATGTTTTATTTTTATGTGTTAGTTTGCATGGATAATGTATCCTGACAATGATTATTTTAAAGCAAACTTTTAATACAACACGGGTGCTGCAGCGCAGCAACTCCTTAATGGTCTGCACGTCGACACGTCGTTTTTTGTGCAAGAACTTCAGGACAAAACCATTTTTGCAGTCCATATATTAATGCGTAGTGTGTTGTATAAGTAACAACATTGTATGATTAGAACCTATCTATGTTCCAAACAACGACTGTGAGTTATGCATTTAGATTATAAAACAATATGATCCTTCGTTTCTTCGGTATGACGACCTTGCCAAACCTAACAACGCAGGAATGGAATAACGGCACATCGGTGATTGAAGTTGACCTTATATGGGTCATGATTGTTTCCGTGATTCTAAGCTTCATTGGGAATTCTGTCAACATCGTCGTCATCCTCAACTCCGCGAGATATCGACTTCAAGCAAAGTTTGTTTTTTTCAGTCGGTCCTCCTTCGAGCTGGTTGTTCGCGATTCTTTACTCTCCGAGTATCTACCCTGCGTTTTGTCGGGCGGTGGGTGTACAGCGACTGGTCATGTAAACTCGTCGGGTTTCTTCAGGTATATACCTTTGGCATGATCGAAGTCATCGTGGTATTGGCCACCGCTGACCGCTTCTTCATCATCTACCAAACCGTTCTCTCCTACCCCATGCTTGCAACACGGTCATTGACGATCGCTGTAGTCTTGATGACAAGCCTTTCCCCTTTGTCTGGTTCAGATCCTTCTTTACCAGACGGCTGGGGATTCATGGAACATTATACGATTCAGAGAATACGGGGTTTGCATGGTAGACTACTCACAACCTTACTTTGCTCCTTACACCATAATTGCTATGCTTTTCATCTTATGTTCAGCCGCTGTTATTATATTCGTCTATTTCAAAATGACCTGCACTGTAAGAAAACATGTAAGGCGAATCGGTATACAAAACCAGGTCATAGGTCAACCGTACCGTGCCATGGAAGGCGCCGCGTTAGTTCGGTCAACCGCGGTTTCCTGCGTCACTGCCGGCCTCTTCATGATCTCATGGTTGCCGTATTCTGTTTGCGAGGGTCATAACCGCGGTTACCGGTCAACCGGTGTCGAAATTCACGCTTACTGTAGCGGCGCGGTTGACTTTGTGCAATACATGGTTTAATGTGTTTGTATACTCGCTCTTAACCAAGAATTTCGGATGGTTTTGATGAAAGGTGTGAGGAGGGTGAAAAGATCGGGTCATCGAACAAGTTTCAACGTCATCCATGGCTGTCGGAGATGTGTGAATTTTTAATTTTCTGTAAAAGTGTTTGAAGCAATTACACTTTGATTGGTCTGTAGTATACATGACTACATTATCTAATCATACTCATGTAGGCCTACATCAAATGTTGAAAAAACTGTCACGTGCTGTAAATAATTTCACACTGTCACTGATTTTGAGTTGGAAATGACAAATTCGTTGGTTTTGAACATGAGGAAACTTCCCAGAACAAATTATTTTGTGCTACCTGATACCTGATATTTTGCTTAAGTTACACACGTATCATTCTGTATAATGGTTAATACTATGGTATTTCTTATTCGTTTTTTTTCAATTTCTTTGACATAATCATCAAAATGTTTTAAACATACAATGTATAGAGCTCAGAGCTCTCGAAGCTGATCTATGCCATGATGTTTGGAGAAATTTGTAAGCAATATAATAGACGATTATTTTTTGGATATGAGTGGGAGCGCTGAAACTGATTAATCAAAGATATCCTGAAATGCTTGTAACAAATCTGAAAGTATATGAGCAAAAGATAATGAGCTTATTTTGAAGGAACTAAATTCCTCCATCTTTGTGTTTGTTTTGTTTTATGTAAGCAAACGTAATTATGTTGATTCACATTTTACAGTGTGTGTGTGTGTGTGTGGGGGGGGGGGGTGGGATGCAGATGATAAATTAGTACAAAACAAATAATTAAGTGCTAGTTCGTATGATATTAACAAAAAATAGGATGTACTCGTTCAATGTGCTGAATCAGTGTGCAACGTGCAGTATTTTGTTTAACTGTTAAGTTTTTATTTATTGCTGCCAATGTAGAGTCGTATTTGCCTTTTTGGTTGGAGCAGAAATAAAATCACTTTCAGTTTAATCTACACCGTTTTAATATCAAATGATTATGAGTATTTTGAGAAAAGTGAAATCTGTATTCTATTTTACAAAGCGTTCAAAAATCACGCTATAATTTGTTAAAATATTTAGATTATATGTTTATACAATGTAGTCTTGCATGCTACTAAAAAAATTGAAAATTGGGCTGAATTATTATTGAGGTAAATGTGCGTGTATACGGTCTTAGATATCCATAGTCTGATAGTGGTTGATAGGTTGGACAATAAAAGCTTTTATTCAAAAGACGAATACCTGATATTTAATTTCTTTTTATTCTCTCAACTGAAGTAACATCTGATGGCAGCAACTATTTATTTTCAACAGAAGAAAGAAAAAGAGAACTGGTCATATAGCTTCTTGATTCATCTTTATTGTGCGTAGCTTTCGATTGATATGTAATCTTCTTAATCATCATCAAATGAATCATAAGGAATATACAAATACAAAGTCTGCCAGATAATTGGACATTCAATGTGTAAAGGACGATTGTGTAACTTTGTGATTGTGTTATTTTCGTAAACACAGACGCAAATACTAATAACAATTCCAAGACTATTCTCACATTCAATGTCCAATTATATGTCTAGCATACTTTACATTTGTATATTTCTAATGATTCATTTGTTGATGGCCATGAAGAAGATTACTTGTTAATTGAAAGCTTGGCACAAAAGAGGAATCAAGCAGCTACAATCCGTTCTCTAGTCTATTTCTTCAGCTAATCCATTATATTAAACACCATCGACGTTTTGACCAAGAAACTAGACAGAGAGAGAGAGACAGAGAGCAAGAGAGAGAGAGAGAGAGAGAGAGAGAGAGAGAGAGAGAGAGAGGGGGTGGAGGAGAGAGAGACAGAAGAGATAGACAGAGAGATAGGAAATTCTTCTTCAATGCCTTATTTTTATATTTATATGAGAGAAGAAAGAAAAAAATGAGGAAAATGATGCAACCTGGCCATCTCCTTAATCTCAGTCCTCACGATTAAGTCTTTTACCCGTAATCTAATTGCATTTTCACAGGACTCGGTCAGTACAAAGATGTTATTATGTGATTATAATGCCTTAATGATGTTTTATGCCATTTAAAAAAGATAAAAAATATTAATAATTCATAATCATTTGAATGGAACTTAAGCATGAAGAGCGTGGAAAAAAAATGTCATGTTAGAAAATACAGAATTCGTCAACGCGAAGTATGAATAGTTCTTGTTTCCTAAATGAAACCAAATAAAAATGGAAAACATAATGCCGTGATTTCGGTCACGTGTTCTTACACATGGCAAGCGTGTATTTATATCATAAGATCATGTTTTTATGTTTTCATAATTCATGCATTGTTTAAAATCCCACATCAATTTTTATTGTTATGTATTTTGTTGTAAGGCTTCAGTTGTGCAGCCCCCCTTATTTTAAAGCAGATGATCTATTCTTGCTCGTTTTTCAGAGACAAGAATTATGGAATAAAAACACATGCAAATGATCCGATAACCCCCCCCCCCCCCTCCTCTTGTGTTTTCTTTGTCTTTCTTATTTATCTTCATATTCCTTCTTGGGTAAATGTTCGGACTATTGTGCCCACTCTTTAATAAATCCTGATTCCACATCTGCGCCTTAGTACCAAATCGGTTGTTTACATCACGAACTTGTTTTTAGCGACCTCCATTGACTTGAAACTCTTATGTCTTTAAACATTGCGAAGCTTTTTATAACCTCGATGACATGTATTGTAATAAATACCATCATCCACACATCCACCAGCATCAATGTTACCAAGGAAACCAATGCCTGGCTATCACTAGAATCTATGAAAAAAAAAAAATCTTCTGTACAGAAAAGGAAAACAAAATGAGAAGTTGAAGGAGGAATGCTGTGATATGCTCGAGCTCGATGACGTCGATTTATATTGCTCTCATCCAGGATACTTAAGAATTTATGTTTGTGGATGTGGGTGGGCGGGGAGGGGGGTGTCGCGAGAGGGGAAAGATGGTAACTTTTTCATCTGTCGTTGATTATAATGATAACTAATTTGACCCCATTTTTGCAAATAATTTGGGAAATTTCCAGCTGCCTTGTTGGTGAACAGCAATAATCCACGCAAGGTGCTGATGGCGAATCAGCTAGCCTACCAGAACAGTTGGTCACCTTTATACATGTACATGTCAGTATTATTTATATAGTCATGATAGTAACCAGTTTCAATTATTTATTACACAAACCCTGGACAACCGATTATCAGGGTAACCAAAGAGAGCAGTAATTAAACTGCCAATGATTTATGGATATTCACTTCCATAAATCAGAACTGACTCACTCTTCTTTTTTTTTAAGTTTGTCGTTAGCATGTTCAGTGTTAGACGTGTTTTTTTTTCGAATTGTTGCTTTTAAGCTCTTCATGTTTAAAGTTTAAAGTTCATGATTAAAAAAAAAACCTTACATCGGATGACGTCACAAAAACTTGGCGAGATGATACCAAACATTTACCAAGATTCATCTTACAAGTAGATAAGAAAGAACACATCTTGCACACATTAAACGTGCCTACATCTTTCATGCACAGAAAAGGCCTTTAATTTTGCTAAGTAAAAAACGTTGGTTGAAAATCAGGTATAAATTTGGAATGCAGAAGAACATTAAGGCAACCCTGCAAGTATTTGAGGAAGGAGAATTGATCGTGAATTTCGTTTTGGGAATCATCTGTTTGTTCGCTTCCATCACAGAAAATACTACTCCTCTTATTATATACATGATATATTTTCCCGTTCCTCCTTGACTATTTACCACTCCCTTATTTCTAAATAGACTTTTTGATCTATGCCTCATTCTTGTAAACTCGACTCCTTGATTTATATTTCTTACACGTTTAATTTCTAAATTTAGATAAAATAATCGATGGTTGGGTTAGTTGGTCCTTGAGATAATAGCGCTCTTCAATCTCTTAAGATTATTCGCGCCAGTCAATTTCGAAGATTGGCGTAGGCTTCGGAAAGCCCTCGAGTGACATAGTTTGAGTGAAAATGACAGTGGTCACAATTAGGTGGCATGGTAACATGTTTGTATCTAATTTTTTTAAAAGATCGTGATTAATTACAATCATTCACTATGATATCAAGATACGCAAGCAATCAGTAGTTAATGGAAAAGAGTGAGTTAACTGCAACTGTTCAAGGAAAAACCGCAAAGGATTTACCAAATATTACTTCAGGATCAGTTATGTAAGAAAATATCAATGATAGCTTAAAATGCTATCTAAAACTATTAGTATCATATATATAACCCAATAATTCATGAGTAAAAATTGGGTTAGATGTCAATAAATCTTTCAGATTAGGATTGTTCAATTTAATTTTCCTTTTCAAGAGACGTCTCCCTTTGTCGTGTTTTGAACAATAAAATAAAATGTTCAATCGTCTCAAGTTCTTGACACGCTTCACAGAGACCGGGGAGCGTTTCATTAACATTTGTTGTCTGACAAGTTGTCAGATCTGACATCTTTCCTTCATTTTGATTGGCTGAGAAGCATCGTTACTGTGGCAACTGTCGGATAAAACAGAACTTTGTCGGATAAAAACATCCGACAAGTCCTTTCATGAAACGCTCCCCAGTATCGATGATTATACGCGTCTTTATTTATTTATTTATTTATTTATTCAGTATTTTTAATACAGGGTAGCCCCATCAGTAGACAAGTACTGTTATACTTGGGGACCCTGTAAAACATAAAACAACACAACAATGCATACATACAATAAAACAAGTTAAACAAGATGGCATTTCAGGAAAATAAACTAACAAAATAGAATCTTTATTACATTGTACTTTCCTTAATATGTCTATAAGTATGATAAGAGAGGGAAGAGATGGGAGGATATAGAAAAAGGAAGAAATAAAGGGAGAAAAGAAAAGGAAGGACAGGGAGAGAGAAACAGAAAGAGAGAGAGAGAGAGAGAGAGAGAGAGAGAGAAGAGAGATCAGAATGTGAAAAACTTGAGTGGAGAGAAGAGATATAACTAGCTAGTCTTTGGCATGTTGGGGGCGCTATCATTCTTTTGCTTAGTTGTCTTCTTGCTTTCGTCTCTTCTAAACCTGTATTTTATAGTAAAGTAGACATACATATACTTTCCGCCTTGTTGATGTTGTGAGCATGAGCGGAAACATAAGGGGGGGGGGGGGGGGTGGAAGGGGTAATGTGTCCCCACGACATTTTCTGGGGGACGGCGATTTGTAATCTTTTACTGGGCATGGATAAGATGTATTTCGTACCGTAAACTGGGGTGGCTTTGGACAAATTTTAACTATTTATATCAATATCTTCATTATGAACAGAGGAATTCTAGGGGTAATGTGGGGGTTGGCAAGTACCAATAAAGAGGAAATCGTATTATATAGAATTCTCTGCAGTTTATTTTACTTCATGATTATTTTTTTGGTCAAAGTTTGTCCAAAGTGACCCCGGAGTTTGGGGTGACTTTGGACAACCATAAATATCCCATTGCAAAATCACCTGTAGAGCTAATTGTCTAAAGTAAACCTCCTTATTGGGGAACTATGGACTACAATACAGTTTTTTTAAATCGTAACAACTCCAATTTGTTCAGTTTTTTTCAGCAGCCACCAAATAATGACTAAACAAGTACAACTTGTACATACGTTTTTGTGGTGGTATTTTGGCTACAAAATTTTGCTAGGGGCATTAACAGACACTTGGTTGCACACTTTTTTCAAGATTTTGTAATTAAATTTGATATTTTGAATTCTTATAAGCCTAAATATTCAAAATAGTAAATGAACAAATTTGAAAAAGTGTAGTTAAGCAGGGCACTGCATGAATTTTCTGTGGACCTGTTACTTGCGAATAGCACGGTTAGTAGCTGACCACCTGGTTAGCTTTGGACTACAATACAGTTTTTTTTTAAATCTTAACAACTCCAATCTGTTCAATTTTTTTCAACAGCCACCAAATAATGACTTACAAGTACAACTTGAACATGTACATACGTTTTGTGGTGGTATTTTAGCTACAAAATTTTGCTAACAATAAACATGTAAGAACTTTCATTTTAAAGGGGCATTAACAGACACTTGGTTGCACACTTTTTTTCAAGATTTTGTAATTAAATTTGATATTTTGAATTCTTATATGCCTAAATATCCAAAATAGTAAATGAACAAACTTGAAAACGTGTAGTTAAACAGGGCACTGCATGAATAGTTACGTAGCTGTCGAACATTTGGTACTCCTTTGATGTCCAAAGTCACCCCGTACGTGAAGCCAAATCATGGGGTGAAATTGGACATGACCTATTTTCAGATTTGCAAGGGTGGTCAGGTATCAAGACTATACAGGTGGGTTCATGATCCCTTTATGTTCACTATCCAGCCAGTAGGCTTGAGCTTCCATTCTTCTGTATTTCTGGAGTACCAAAAGTTCGACGGCCATAAAAATCAAGCATTTTATGGACCCTGCAAAAAGAAGTACAAAAACAATGTAAGGCGATGAAATATACAAGAGCACAACAGTCATTCATAGTATTCACACATTCCCCTAAAATAACATACAGAAAAAATACTGGAAATACCAAAAGGAAAAGAATGTAAAATGAAACAATATTTTTTTTCTGTTGTGTCGAAAATCACCCCTATGTCCAAAGTCACCCCAGTTTACGGGTAGTTTTTTTTTTTTTTTTTTTAATGCGCACGAGAGCTAACAATTTTTTGTTTGTTTTCACTTTTCTGGGAATTTCGGATGAGACAAATTTCCGTTCACGGTCACGAGGGAGTACAAAAAAGAAGAAGAAAGAAAGAAAAACAGATAATTCACAGATATGTGCAAAAATAAGTACTCCCTCGTACCGTGAACGGAAATTTGTCTCATCCGAAATTCCCAGGAAAGTGAAAACAAATACTTTTTTCTATCACGTGAAAGCATTTAGAGATTAGTTAAATGTACAATTATCTTTAAATGTTGTCTCATACATTTGATTGTTAATTATTAATGTCTTTATTCTCTTTTTCATTTATGTATGTGATAATCTATTGTTTCTTATTTGCAGTGGACCTTGTGGCAGATTAGCGTTGTGTAAACAAGTTGTTCAATAAACAGATAGAGGAATTCCTTGAATGCAGCCGGGGTAATATTGAAGCGCCTTTGGTGGGTATACGTACGCTATCTAAATATCCATTAATATCATTATCATTATTTTTAAAGTCTTCTACCACGACGACGACGACGACGACAACGACGACGACTACTACTACTACTGCTGCTGCTGCTGCTGCTGCTGCTGCTACTACTACTACTACTACTACTACTACTACTACTGCTGCTGCTGATGCTGCTGCTGCTGCTGCTGCTGCTACTACTACTACTACTACTACTGCTGCTGCTGCTGCTGCTGCTGCTGCTGCTACTACTACTACTACTACTACTACTACTACTACTACTACTACTACTACTACTACTACTACTGCTGCTGCTGCTGCTACTGCTGCTGCTACTACTACTACTACTGTTATATGTATCAACTATTGATATTATATTATCTCCAAATATTACACCTGCATTCTGGTCCTTATAATGTACGAACTCTCTAAATTCTTTAGATTGAAACGAGGGACCAATCCAAAATTTGATTAAAGATCTAAATCTAATAGATTTAGAAGTCAGTCTTTTTCTGAATCTAATTTTGGACTGGTCCCCAACCACATCTTATAGACTGATTTCCAATCTCAGGAATTTAGACAGAAACTTCATGGAAATGAATTACCATAAGCAAGGGATGGGTGTAATATAAGGTTCCGTCTTAGCCGAGTTAAATTGGAGAGTTATGGTGAGTATTTGTGAGTTGCACTAATCATGATAATCTTAGATTTCACTTCTAGGAGGATTACCTTATACTTGCAGTAGAAATCAGCTATTCGGGCAAGGATCCAGGTCTGACGGTATTTCAGCCAAATCGTGAATTTGATTTAGAGGTCATATGATTACAGATATGGATTTCCTGCTTTGTGGGGAAAAGAAATGCTATATTATCATAGTATTGAAATGTGTTATTAGCTGGAAAAATGAAAGTTGAAAATGTAATTGAAAAGCTGGAAAAGTGAAAGTGAATCCAGTCTGTGTGATGCCTGAGGTATAGCGAAACAAAGTGGCACAAACTGACAAAAAGACATGACCGGAAAGCAAGCAATAAGGCATAGAAAATTTTAGATTTTCCGACAGAATGGCTGCACGCTAAGTCTACTCTACATCCCCGCCTCCCAAACACACACCCACAAAAAAAAAAAAAAAAAAAAAAAAAAATCATTTTCAAACAATATCGCTCCTGCAGATCTTTATTATGTAAAGGCGTGCAAAGCGTGTTTGAAAATTGGGGGAGCTTACGCTTATTGCTAGAAAGGCTATGTAAGGAATATGTAGAGGCGTCGATCTTGGGGCAGTTGCCTCCTTCATCCAAGATTTATTCTTTTCTCGTTTTTTTTTTTCTTTTTTTTTTTTTTTTTGGGGGGGGGGTATCTTTTGGCCCCAATAATTACCGACATATTACCCATCGCGTTATTTACTCATTCACTTTGAGTATTTTTTGGTTTATATTTCTATTTCGATTTTGTTTTTGTTTTCGGGTTTTTTTGAGGGGGGTACATCTTGGGTCAAATTGACCTAGATTTATTGTTTCAGTCAAACAAATGACTTGTCGCAGGAGAAAATCTCCTCGGGTCATTGGCGTAAATCCCGGGGGATGGGGATATATATCCCCCCCTCCCACTTTTTTGAGGGGGGATGGCGTGTACAAATATTCCCCCACTTTTTAGGGAAGAAATGATATTTGAATTAATCAGTTAGTAAAATTTTTAATAATCTGTCATAAACAACCATCATAATTTAGAATTTCTATTTGAAAATGCGATTGAAAATCAGAAAGTGGTTATTTTTTGCTCGCTCGCTTCGCTCGCTCATCATATTTTAGAATTTCTATTTGAAAATACAATCGAAAACCAGAAAAGTGGTTATTTTTTGCTTGCTCGCTTCGCTCGCTCATCATATTTTAGAACTTCTATTTGAAAATGCGATTAAAAACCAGTAAAGTGGTTATTTTTGGCTCACACGCTTCGCTCGCTCGCAAAAAAAAAAAAAAATGTGTGTAAGGGGGTCTGTGCGGGTGGGTGAGGCGTGTGTTTATACTTGAGTGTGAGTTCGACAGAAAAAAAAATCGGCAAAAAAGTCGATCATCCCTCCCCCCCCCCCCCCTCCTCAAAGTGGATTTACGCCGTTGCCTCGGGTATAAGGTCGGGACATATTACCAGTGATCGGGGTCTACCCACATAACCCAAGTCAGACTCCGCTTAATTGCCACAGGCCTCAGGCAGCCGGGCATGCAGTAACGCTTCCACGCCATGGGGTCTAGCAGAATAAGGGGGTGTTTCACAAAGCTGTTCGTGAGTTACGCACGACTTTTCGCACGACTGGTGATCGAGAATCACCCAAGAACATGTTTCAGTCGTGCGTAAACTCGTACGTAACTTACGAACAGCTTTCTGAATACCCCAGGAGTAACAACTATTCATATAACATACAAAAACTTTTTTCTTTTGTTATTTTGTTCAATGTTGTGAAATATCATTTGAAGGAGTAAAACCTGAAGTCATGGGATCTTAATTAATTTGTCCCATAGGCCAGAAATATTACTGAAATAACGTTGCGGATCATATTAAGCAAATAGGGTGACATCTCTTGGCCGAATATTAACCGTTGGATTTTTGAATTGTGCGACGACCACACAATTTTGATACTTTGGTGTTTTTTTTTAGTAATCAAATATTGAATTATATTTAACCAGGACAAGATAGACAGAAGGAAAAAATACGATTACACTATCTCACTGTCTGAAAGTGTATTGGCAGGTGTTATTTCAAATTCGAAGTAGAACTGAGGGGGTTTCACCACTCCCTTTGCCTTTATGCGTACGAAAATGGGGGAGTTGGATCAATTTCAAAATTTCTTCCCGTTTAATACTTTATAATGGATAATTTTCATTCTTATCTTGTGCCTCGTTTGATGATTTTGAAATCATGGTTGGTATGAAAGCGCAATAGATAGCTAAAATAGAAAAAAGGTTGAGACTTTTATTCAGTATATACAGTGGCCGATAGAGGAGGATCGGCCGCGGCTCCTTTTCTTTTTCTTATCAACATACTTGGGCTGAAATAGACACCTGAAAAACTTGAAGACCCTTTTTGTTTTTGTTCTTGTTTTTGTTTTTGCTTGAATCGATCTTTTTTGCAGCCTTTAGCCCTCCCTATTGAAACATCCTGGATATTGGTATCATATAGCCTGAAAAGGAATATTTTGTAAAATTTTGTTATAATAATAACCCTTATTTACCCAGGGTAGCCACTTCACCTTTATCAGATCATCTTCCAGCGGGCCCTGCATAACATAATATGTTATTATTACCCCATCTCCATTCTTAAATGCCGAGCGCCTGGCTAGAAGGCAGAAGGCCCAATTTTTGTAAGTCTTTGGTATGACTCGGACGGGGATCGAACCCACGACCTCCCGTTCATGAGGCGGACGCTCTATCATTGAGCGAACATGCCCGGTTGTTCGAGGGCCACATCGAATAGGGCCTCCTTAAGTAAGGGAATTATCTCACATTTTATTTGTGCCATTTATCTTTACTGTTGTATTTTTTTTCTTCAACTACATATATATCTCTGACTTGAAGGAAAGGATCACAATTATGACACAACTGTTGATCATAACGGAAACGCGTGTGTGTTTTTTCCTCCAACATACGGAAATAAAAGTTTATTTGCCCTTGATTTAGTCGCATGGAGATGGCTAGTTAAATAAAGGTTTTCCTGCCAATGTCGCACTTTCGTCAGTTCAATTGGTAAAGGGTTCATTCATTCTAGCAAAAATCCCGTTTACTAATCATTTAAAAGTGTATCTAATCAATCAGTTTAGCGTTTCGAGCAAGGATTTTCCTTTTGATTGATTTCTTTATTTTTTTCACGTTCAGTTTATATCGAATCAATAAACACAAACCATTGTATGAAGTGAAGTATCATTTCAATAAATTGGTCAAAAATAGCACATAACCATAGAGCCCAAAGTAATAGAGATTGAGGGATACAAGCATGGGTGTCGATTTGTGTTCGCGGTTGGGGGGGGGGGGGGTGGGGGATGACTGATACCGAATATATTCTCGACCACGGAGCAAAGCGACCGATCGGGGAAAGGGTGTGTAGGTTCAAACGTGATGGATAGACTAGATATGCAGGGGGGGGGGTAGGACCTGTTTTTGATGCCCATATCTCTGTATTATTAGTCTAATCTAACGTTCCTCCAATTAACCGCACAAAAATTGTTTTCAAACTATATCGCAGAGGTACATCCTCATTACTTGAATGAGAAGTGTAGGGGACTTGAACCTTTACTTAGAGTACGAACCACCCCTTTTTTATTCTGCGAGCGAGCGAAGCGAGTGAGCCGAAAATTCCACGTTCTAGCTATAAAAGAAATGTTATTTTCTTCAAAGAACAAGCAAATAAAAGTTTTTTTACTAATTCAGCACCTCGCTCGTCCAGTTGCTACTTTCCTAAACCAACCTATTTCAAATATTACAAGCGAGGGAGGCGAGATAGGGGAAAACACACTATTTTAGTGATGAAGTGTTATTTTGTTATAAAATTCCACTATAGGTCTATAAAATATCTACATTAAATATTCGAGTGAGCCTCAAAAGATATCTGAATAGTTTTGATCACCTAATTGCTAAATATGTTGGTGTGTTTTTTAAGGTGCCTCGCTTGCCATCTAAAACCATTTTTTTTTCTATGAGCGAGCGAAGTGAGCTACCGACAAAAACTCTGTTTATTTCAAGTAAAACGTAGAATTTCCACCAAAATAAATTAGATGAATTTTATGATGTACCATTTATCTATATTCGAGAAAAGCTTTATATCTCGCTGTAGAAATATTACAATATTCGGACATGTTGCTGAGGGAATAAGAGCGCTTGCCACCTGATCTTGTTTCTATGAGCGAGCAGAGCGAGAGAGCGAGAAAGGTCTATATGAGATGATTCATTGCATGGCTGCTCCGTTTTTCCGGCATATATTTCCTCCTAATATCGATTCGGTAGATAATTTGGATTGTTTGAAATCAAACTTGAAAACGGTCACCCTTTCTCTCTTAGTTAGTTTCATCATGCGCCTTGGAATGTTTTTGATGCGATATATCAGGTAAATGGTGCAATACAAGACAGTATAAATAGTATGACATCACTCAAGAATAGTCATTCTGACGGGTTACTCTTTTATTATGGAGAGTCTTCCTGTATTCTCAACACATATCGGACTAAAATGACCATGTGCGTCAAAGCCGTCAATCCGTTTCATAATTTCAGATGGACTCTGTCCAAAAACTTGCTGACAAGACCAGTTGTTACAATAAACTATTGTTTATTTTCAACAATTTTCCTTTCTTTCGACACACATCAAATGTTACATATTCATCATCCTCTTGTGCGTCTGTAAGAATATTTTTCAGAAAGAAAAATAATTATTTGAATTATGATTTGTGCAAGCAAAATATTCGTGTACAGTGATACTGTATCAAAATAAAAACAAAATACCAAAAGGAGCATAAACAAAAGCACTTAAACCCAAGTGCCGAACGTTACAATGAATTCTACTTCGCTCATTTTGAGCCCCTACTGATAAATAGATTTTAAAGAAGACCCCTCATCTTTTCTGCACATGATCCCCAGGAACTTCCAAACTTCCAAAGCACATGATTTCATGACGTATCGTTTATGAATAACTAACCTGGGTATTCCCATTTAATGTGATATACTCCGAGTACATAATAAACCAAAATATCAGAACCCTGATAATCAAAAGAGTCTCTTTCCTTTTGGATGTCAGCCTTTCGTCTACAGC
The DNA here is from genome assembly GCA_029962745.1 of Echinometra lucunter. Classification (NCBI taxonomy): domain Eukaryota; kingdom Metazoa; phylum Echinodermata; class Echinoidea; order Camarodonta; family Echinometridae; genus Echinometra; species Echinometra lucunter. Next base: position 6,878,275 of record CM057160.1, read on the forward strand.
TGTACACTCCAGACCAATGACGACATAAGATGATTCCTTAAACCAAGAACGTGGAAGATCGATCGAGAGATACCTGTAAACCAAGATCAATATCAGTCTACTTATCAAAATTCCTTTTCCTTGGTAGAAGGCAACCTTACGTCTACGGTAAGTTAATATCACAGATGATTTTTTTTTCATCTTGTTTGTTCTCTCTGTATTTTCTTTTCCACACCTTAATTTAGATGCACTCCGTTCGCTCATCTCTGTGCTGCTTTGTTTTGCTTTCTTTATTTTTCTTTATATTTCTCATTTAAAAAAAATCTTTTTATCTGTTCTATCTTCGTCACAATCCCTCTTCCCTACCTCTCTTATTATTATCCCATTTTTATTTTTCCATCAGTATTTTGTTCTCTTAATAGCATCTCCTTCACACTCGCTCTTCCCTTGTCCCTATACCTCTTGTATTCAATCCATTTTCATTGGTCTGTAATTCTTTCACACTCTTGTGATATACTACACCCTTCAAACGAATCTAGTCAACTTTGACAGTACTACTGAAATCAAAAGTGACTCAGTTCTAGTCAAAATGACCAGATTCCAGTGAAATAATTTAACTAGTATACCGGATCATACACGCACCAACACTAACTCGACTTAGTGAAACAGACTAGAATTTTGGTAAAAGTCTGATTTTACTAGAATCTCATTTCCACTACAGTGCGTCCCCCAAAAAACTTTACACTTTTGAAATGGCCGCCAAATTAAAAATACATGATTCTGGAAGAAAAAGTTTATATGTATGGATAGCTCATGGACTCAACTTTCATATGAGACCAAAAAGGCCGAAAATAATTCATGCTTGGGTGAGCACTGCTCACTTTTGTAAAGGGTATGAAATTAGGTTGCGCAGGAATTGCACCTTTCAATTTGTGAGAGATGAGTCCTTTGGAGGTTTGAGTATTGAGGGTGATATGATGAATTAATGATCATTTGCAATCAGTTTAAGTTTGCTGAGTGAGTTTTATGGTTTATTAAATCAAAATTTTATGCATGAGTGAATGCGAATTGCATTCATTATTGTAGCATTGTACCTTTCCCTGGTAGACTCAGTGGTGTGTTCATGGGAGTCAGGATTGGGTGATGGTACATGTTGCAAGGGAGGTGAGATAGGGTAAGTCTTTGTTAGGTAGATGGGATAAAGGTCAGGAGGACAGTATGCCCCCCCCCCCTCTCTCTCTCTCTCTCTCTTGCTTCCTGTGTGCTAGTGCATATCTTGACAATTCACATCCTTTGGTCTCCACTCCAAAATATCCAAACCACCTTCCCTTATCCCTTATGAAGAGAGCAAGATTGTACATTGAAGGAGGAGGTGGACATGTGGACAACTAAACTAGCAAACTTTGATTTTTAGTTCCCAGGATCATTTATTTTCCCCCTTTTCTCTCTTACAAGATGGATGAAACAGTTAGTAAAATTGGAATGAATGAAAATCAACTGAAAACAAAGACTGACATGTTCATTTTACCAATTTGTGTTACACTGTATCGTTTTTCTTCTCCGAAACTCAACTTCTAAAATGACTGGTTGGTTGGATAAACTTTGATTGAGTGATTGACTGAGTTATTGATTAATTATGATTCATTTATTGAATAATTCATTGATTGAATCAGCTGAATGGTGATTGAATGCTTGATTGATTAATTGATTGACTGATACATTGATTAGTTGAATGATACCTAAATATTGATTGTCTAACTTACGGTATTGACTGACTGACCGATAGAATGTGATTGACTTCAGGTGTCATTGGGTGATACCAGTCCCAGACCAATTTTGGAAATGCAGGTAGAATTCGGGATAGGGGAATGTGGTCGGGATATTTTGGAGAGGAGACCAACGGATGTGAATTTTCAAGATATGCACAAGCACACCCAGGAAGAGAGAGAGAGAGAGAGAGAGAGAGAGAGAGAGGGGGGGGGGGGAGATGGGGGGGGGGCATGCATGTCCTCTTAACCCTTATCCCATCTACCCAACAAAGTCCTAGCTTACATCTCACCTCCCCTGCACCATGTACCATCACCCAATCCTGACTCCCATGGGCACATAACTGAGTCTACCAGGGAAAGGTACACTGCTACACTAAGGAATGCAATTCCTGTTCACTCATGCATAAAATTTTGATTTAATAAACCATAAAACTCACTCAGCAAACTTAAACTGATTGCAACTGATCATTAATTCATCATATCACCCTCAATACTCAAACCTCCAAAGGACTCATCTCTCACAATTGGAAGGCGCAATTCCTGCGCAACCTAATTTTCATACCCCTTACAAAAGTGAGCAGTGCTCACCCAAGCATGAATTATTTTCGGCCTTTTTGGTCTCATATGAAAGTTGAGTCCATGAGCTATCCATACATATAAACCGTTTCTTCCAGAATCATGCATTATTCGTTTGGCAGCCATTTCAAAAGTGTAAAGTTTTTTTGGGGGGACGCACTGTAGAATCTAGTCACATCTGACTAGAAAAAGAATTTACAAGTGCCCTTGGGATCTCGTGTTCTAGTCAAATAAGTCACTAGAATTTTAGTCATCTTTACTAGAATTGTGTCAAATTTAACTAGAAAAGTGTTCGTTCTTCGTTAAACTGAAAGAATTCTGGGGCGTGTTTCATGAAACCGTTATCCAGGATCAGCGAAATCTCGGCGATGTCGCTCAACTTGTCCGCTAAATGTTTCACAAAGCCGTCTTTGCCAAGACCAAAGACAACTTCCCTGACAAATGAGTTGTCGCTCCTCCCAACCTGTCATATCTTTTCAGTACGCCATCACAGCCAGCATTTTGTCAGGATATGGGCAGCGCATTGGGGCCAGTATATATCGATGTTAGGGGCAGCGAAAAACATAACGAATGTTTTTCGTAAAACATTCAATCACTGAATTATTACACAGAAACTGCAAAATATTGATATAAAAGTACAGCATTAATATCCTACATGTTATTACGACGTTTTAACCCTCCAGCAAGTTTATGGGATTAATATCAATTGTCCCCATATAAGTCTACCATAAAAGACGGAGTAGTCTGTATTTACAAACCCATAAGAATGATGACAATTCATTATTTATGCATTATTGCTATATTTTTCATTTTTGCAAGTATGATATCTAATGAAAATCATATCATATTACATTATCAATTGAATTTAGGTCGAAATCTTGGTCAGGAAACGTTCAAATTCAATTTGAAAAATCTAAACAATCAATATCTCTCTTAATTTTATATTTACCCCTCCATAAAAAACTCAAAGATGAATGTGTTCATATCCCCAACTACCCATGGCTGTTCGAAAGTGAGGAAACGTATACCAATTTAGATAATACAAAGGTTTTAATTCTAGCCGGTAGTATCATTGTCACGAATTTGAGAGATGTCAGGCTTTCATGAAACACCCGGACGAAAAAAGGTGCAAAAATGCACCTTGTTTGCACCCTGAAATGCCCGTTTGCACCCTAAAAGGTGCAACTTTGCACCTTTTAGGGTGCAGAGATTTTTGCGTACAAAAAAGTGCAAATTTGTACCTTTTCTAAAAGGGTGCAACTCTGCACCCTTTAGGGTGCAAAATGCCGCTAATTGCACCCTTAAAAGTGCAAAATCTTGTATAAGGTGCAAATTTGCACTCTAAAAGGTGCTCCCAGTGTTAGCGTTTGAAGGGTGCAAGATTGCACCTTTTTTTCTTAGTGTGTATAAAACCAATTTCAACCCTCAACTGCTGAATCGTCATATTCCCCATACGTTTAACCCGTGGCCTGCTAGAACCGGGTGGGTCCTGTACAAAACCTACTGGAATTAAAGAATTGCAGCAGTCAACGATTCAATACAGGGATTACCCAGTTCCAATGGGCATATGTTTATTAGGTAACCTTAAATAGACTGAGTCACAAAAAAGCATGAGTTTGAAGTATATTTGATGCCGCCACAACACACACTACAAAATGCACTCTTTCAAATAATTCTCCCAGGAAAGAAAACAATCGCAATCCTGTTAATATTGCATAATGACTGTATATGCATAATGAAGAATAATATGGTGTAATGACAATTATTTTCGTAGACGAAGTGCACGTGAATTGTGTAACAGGATACAAAAGAAGAGATGTAGTGGAAAAATTGCGATAATAATTTGCTTAATCACAGGTGTGCCCATTATTTTGACTGTTTTTAATTTATAGGGTCATCTTACACGGAAGTATATGTGAACTTGAAAAACTGGCATTATGGAAAGGTTGCCCTTAAAGAGGCATTACTAATGTGGGAAAATTTCAGGGGCCTTTAATTTTTTTCAGATTGTGGCAGTTGAATTTCATCGCGACTTTACAATAAATGACATTACAACAGCACATTCAGCTTCCATGAAGATCTGTTTACATGGTTAAAGAAATTCAGGCGCATTAAGCATAAACCATTAATGTCAAACCTGTCTCAATTTCGTCTTCTTTCTTCATGTTCTTTGGCAACCTGTACGCACCCTACGATCATCCCAATCTGGTCTCTTACATATTTCACTATCGAAGAAATCCTATGGAGATCAAACATTTGCTCATGCTGGACCAGCCCTGTGGAATTCACTACCACAGGAGCTGAAGAACTCAAACTCTTCGACATCCTTTAAGGGCAACCTAAAATCGCATTTGTTCACTAGCACGTACTAGGTAATGAAGACAGGCACTTTTTCGTTTGTGATGTGGTAAAACATTCTTTGTTTGTACTTTTTAAAGCGCCTTGAGCATTTAATCAAAATGGAAAATGACGCTATAGAAATCCTATGTATTATTTTGCACCTCCCCTAAAGCATGTAAAGGGTACAACTCTGCATTCTTAAAGGTGCAAAATGCTTCTTATGGTGCAAAGTTGTACCTATAAAGGAGCTCCCAGTGTTGCATTAGAAGGGTGTAAAAATTTAACCCTTTTTTCTTAGTGTGAAGCCAGTGTCCTTAAGTGCTAACACCTCCTCTCCATAAAGCTTCATTCACATACGAAGCCTGAAGTATATCTAAACAGTACTTTTAAGAAGGATAAAATACATCCAAATACCATTTTAGACATGTTGGAAAGATAGAAAATACATCAAAATGCCATTTGAGAAGGAGAGTAGTACGTCCAAATATCGAAATACCATTTGAGAAGGACAGAAATATATACACACTCAAAAAAGGTGCTAAATTTAGCGTTTAAGATTCAATTTTAGCACTTTTTAGGAGCTCGGATAGTGGCTGTACTCGACTTGCTGTTTTTGCACTTACACCCGGCTTCTTTGCTAGCACCCAAATGAGCTGACTGTAAAGTGCTGAACTTCAGCTCTCCCCCGCTAAAAAAAAAAAAAAAAATTGAAGCTCACGACGTGACTCGAGCTCGGAACATCTACCTCTCAAGACTGACGCGCTAACCTATTGAGCTAGCGAGAACTCGCTGGGAGAAAGGGTCTCATAATAGTCTAACTCCAAGGATGCATTGCTCTTATTTTTCTGACTAAATAATAATAATAATAATTAGACCATTTATATAGCGCAGTCACTATGTAAATATACTCTACTGCGCTGTAGTGTAACAGAGCTCCCAACAATGCTACTGCTGAAACAAATTAAACAATTATGCATATAATACAATTAACCAAAAACTTCTGAAAAAAGATGGGTCTTCAATAAATGTTTGAAGATGGTAACAGTTGGTGCTTTTCGTATTTCCAGTGGTAATTTGTTCCAAAGCTTTGGAGCAGCGCAACTGAAAGCACGATCCCCAAGAGTTACTTTTGTTCTCAAGTGAGGTAGCTTTAGAAGCAGCTTATCCTGTGTACTTCGTAAGTTATGTGCATATGAATGTGATCTAAATGATATTAATTCAGACAAGTAATTAGGAGCTTGACCATTCAGTGCTTTGTAAACAAGCAAAAGTATCTTAAATGCAATTCTCTGCCTTATTGGCAACCAATGTAATTGAATCAGAACAGGTGTAATATGGGAAAACTTTAAGGAACTGGATACAAGTCTTGCACATGCATTCTGAACATGCTGCAGCTTGTTGATTTGTGAGTCTGGTAAACCAAACAATAATCCATTACAATAATCAAGCCTACTGCAAATAAATGCATGGATAAGGGTTTCTGCGCTTTCCTGGTCCAAGTATCTACGAATATGGCGTAAGTTGTATAACATATAAAAAGATGATCTACTAATGTTGGATATGTGTTTCTCCATGTTTAAGCGAGAATCAAGCCATACACCCAGATTTTTCACAAAGTTTGATGGTTTTACTTCTGAGTCTCCAACTGTTATGTTGCTAACACTCAGTTTTGCTACTTGCCTGCCTGTCCCGACTATGAGAAACTCTGTTTTTCCATCATTAAGCATTAGCTTATGTTGGGACATCCAAAAACGAATATAACTTATACATGATTCCAAGTTTGAAATATTGTCATTATGGTTTTCCTTATCAGGGCTGAAAGAAATGTATAACTGTGTATCGTCAGCATAGCAATGACAAGAGACATTAGGGAAGCGCCTTTGAATGATAGTAATCAAGTTACTTGTATAAAGAGTAAAAAGAAGGGGCCGAGGCGTGACCCTTGAGGCACTCCGTATGGAACATCAAAATTCTCAGATATAACATCATCTATTATTATTTTTTGTTGTCTGTTAGAAAGGTAAGATTCGATCCATGTGAGGACACAGTCGCTCAAACCAAAAGATGTATGTAGTATGTTCAATAATATCCTATGATCAATAGTGTCGAAAGCGGCACTCAGATCCAACAATACCAAAAGTGTTACCTTTTGATTGTCCATTGCCAACAGAAGATCATTTTTTATTTTGACTAAGGCTGTTTCGGTACTATGAAACTGCCTGTATGCTGACTGCATACATGGAAACAATGCATTATGAGAAATATGTTTTAGAATTTGCTGAGTAGCAGCTCCTTCAACAAGTTTTGATATATACTGTAAATTACTAACTGGTCTAAGATTATCAAAACTCGGCTCCATACCATGCTTCTTAAGAAGTGGCTTCACCAAGGCAACCTTCCATTCGGAAGGGAAAAGGCCATTTGAGAGTGACAAGTTAATAATTTTCGTAAAGACTGGGAGTAGCGATTCATTACAATGCAATAGAAGATTAGTTGGGATTGGATCCAAAGAACATGATTTCTTGCTAAGATTTGTGACCAGTTTCTCCACATCCCTTTCAGATAATAAATCGATGTCAATGCAAAATGCACGGTTTACGGGTAAGTTTTTAATTCTGAAGGAATAAACCTATATTTTGATATTTATTGCATTTTCCAATGTTCAGTATTGGGTATTATGATTAGAACTATCATTCCCTACTACGTTGTGTTATTTTGATTGTTCTGTGTCTTCTATACCGTGAATACCATAGATTTACCTAAGTATGTAATTGATCATACCCGCAATAATAATTACTTTGAAAATACAGTCTCATAAAAATACATAAAAAAGACCTAATGTGACTTGGTACACACAGATGACGGATCGAAAATAGTTACGGGAAATCCCAACATGAGATCACGGAGCTAAAGGAAAATTATACAGTACAAAAAAGTCATACAATGTGTGCACGGCAACACATTACAGTCACCACGTCATCACACATTGACCCGAGGTGATACAAAACAAAAAGATTGAAACTAAAATTAAAATGCTAAAAATATGCCGTCTGCGGCGTAACGGCGTTAATGTACGGCGCTACAGTGTTACAGCGTTAAACTGCAATATTATGTCGTTAGACTGTGGTGCCCACATTGATCTAAAGGGATATTACTGGTAATTGGTCAATGATTTCTGGCCTAGAGACAAAGTCCGCGGCCTCAAACAGAGAACAAAATGGGCTGGCAATGTATAGAGTGCAAGTGAATTTGTGAAAGTGTAATGAAGTCCAATGGCAAATATGACAGACAAAATTTGCGAAATTTGCAAGAGAGTCGAAACAAAGTGGTGTTGTGAAAATGAGATAAAGTCCAGTGGTGAATATGACAGAGCATGGTGAGAGAGTCCAAATAAAGCGGCTATGTGAAATATCATGCTTGGTCAAAAGGGTCAAAACTCATAAACATTGTCACATGTCCTGATCTGACCAATCGGATCTGACCTGAACTCACTCATTTTTGATTCAGCCTCTGATGAAAGTAATTGGTAGGGCTCCCCCCCTTAATTCCTCATATTCTACATAAACATACAAATACATATAGGAAGGTCCACTTCCTAATTTTCGTGGAAAGGAAAACATCCCCCTTTTTTGCAACCTCTACAGCCTTTAACTCTAGTCTATTCTTACTTCTTCCTCTATAAAACAATGGCAATGCCATGATACATATCCCCCATTTTCTCTGGTCCTGACAGTGTTCATACATGTAGTTTTACTGGTACATAGTGTGGCTTATAGCATCTTCCTTTGTATCATTCTCTTCTTCACTCCCACAAGTCCTAATACACACTCGTCTATCGTATCTATATCTATATCTGCTCCATCCCAGCGTTGTACTCACTGGTCTTGTAAGTCTTACCATCCATGGTGGGCCTATACAGGGTCCATGTCTCCCCATCCCCATGAATCATCCTTCGGATGGATCCCCCGTTTTTTTTTTTTCAGCCTCTACAGCCTTTAACTCCAGTCTATTCCTATGAACTTCCTTCATATAACAATAGCAATGCCATGAGATATATCCCCCCATTTCCTCTGGTCCTGACAGTGTTCATAGTTCTACTTGTTACATAAACACTAAGAAAAAAGGTTCAGTCTTGCACCCTTCAAATGCACACTGGGAGCACCTTTAAGGGTGCAAATTTGCACCTTTTACACTAAGAAAAAAGGTTCAGTCTTGCACCCTTCAAATGCACACTGGGAGCACCTTTAAGGGTGCAAATTTGCACCTTTTACAAGCTTTTTCCACCTTTAAAGGTGAAATTAGCGGCATTTTGCACCCTAAAGGATGCAGAGTTGCACCCTTTTAGAAAAGGTGCAGATATGCACTTTTTTGTTCGCAAAAATCTCTGCACCCTAAAAGGTGCAAAGTTGCACCTTTTAGGGTGCATTTCAGGGTGCAAACAAGAACAAAACACCTTTTTTTCGTCCAGGGTGCAAGATTGCACCCCTAAAAGGTGCAGCCAGTGTTGCATTTAGCATGTTTAGGGTGCAATTTTTTCTTAGTGTTTAGGGTGGCTTATAGCATCTACCTTTGTATCCTTCTCTTCTTCATTCCCCTAGTACACACTGCTATCTCTAAATCTGATCCATCCCAGCAGTGTACTAACTTCCTCTGCAAAACAATGGTAGTGGTTCCAAACTTGATTCATAATACTACTGATGCATAGTGTGGCTTATATTATAGCATCATTCTTTGAATCATTCTTTTCATTCTCTTCTTCATTCCCTTAGTACACACTCCTCTATCTCTATCTGCTCCATCCCAGCAGTGTACTAACTTCCTGGTCTGTATGTAAGTTTTACCAACCATGGTGGGCGTACAGGGTCCATATCTCCCTATCCCCATGAATCATCCTCCGGATGGATCTCCCCCCCCCCCTGATTTATTAACTTCCGTTTCCGGAAGATTCCACCTGATTCCATCAATGTTTCCGGTTATGTTTTAGTGGAAGTGACGGCCATTAACTAATTAAGATTAATTACCCTTAATCCCTTAATCCCCCTTAATCCCCAATCCTTTCCAGAGGGCCTATCTTTGCTGCTCATGCAATTTTGAATCATCAAACTTATTCATGAAACTGATAGGGGGTACGGCTGTGTACTGGAAAAAGAGTTTGAGGTAGTCTCCCAAGATTGTTTACCCACCCCGCCCTTAAAAAAAGAAAAGAAAAGAAAGCTGGAACCCTTCAAGGGCGCCTGATCGGGTGTACAGGATATGAAAAATAACGAAAACAAAAAACAGAAATACTGCGTATGGCTGGCTTTAATAGCTATCCTCGGAATATCCATGGTACTTTGCCCGTCAGGGAAGTGGTAGTCTTTTTCTACAGTTTATGCTATTCTCAAAATAGCCAGTATAAATACAAAGCAAAAAACCTCAACAAAGACAAACCAAGATACACACTAAAAATAATTGCACCCTTAATGCAACACTGGCTGCACCTTTTTGGGTGCAATCTTACACCCCGGACGAAAAAAGGTGCAAAAATGCACCTTTTTGTTCTTTTTTTTCTGAAATGCCCGTTTGCACCCTAAAAGGTGCAACTTTGCACCTTTTAGGGTGCAGAAAAGGGTGCAACTCTGCACTCTTTAGGGTGCAAAAATGCCGCTAATTGCACCTTTAAAGGTGCAAATTTTTGTAAAAGGTACAACTTTGCACCCTAAAAGATGCTCCCAGTGTTGCATTTGAAGGGTGCAAGATTGCATTTTTTCTAAGTGTGTAAAGACAAATACTTTTTTTAGAAACACACATACACACACACACTGATATCAATAAAAGAGCAATGGAATAAAACGCCTTGAAGGATATTCAAGTGCCACAGTGGCGTAACTACGAAGGGCACGGGGCACGCCCCTCCCCTCATCGGCTGGCAAAAAAAAAAAAAAAAAAGAAAGAAAGAAAAGAGAGAAAGAGAGAAAAGAAAGGAGAAGGAAAGATAAAAGAAAGGGGAAAAACAAGGAAAAGGAAGATGATACATCGATAACCCCTCCGTCGCTTCACTCGCTAGCATTAAAGTAATTTAACCAAAGCCGATGCGAATTACTATTCTTATGAAAGGAATGAGTTTGCATCTTTTGTCTCAATCCGATGTTAATGGCTGCTATTATTCCACTCACAGAATGTTACTGATTACCAATCTGGATTTCACTCCAAGAAGTTTACTTAAAAGGGCCCTTTAAGTAGATTAAACCAAAAATTCCCATCTGTTCGTTCGCTATCCCGTTACTCCCGCTAATAAAAGCTAGACGCAAAATGATTTCTAGCACGGCAATTATATTTCAGAAGCGAGTTAGCAAAGTAATTTGGGTAGCATGCAAGGAGGTTCACAAAATTAAAAAAAAAAATCTACTGTATTTTGCTGACGAATCCATACATATACTGTCTATATGATATATATATATATATCGCGTGTGTATTGGGGGTGGGCGTAATTGCTGACTTCGCTCGCTTATAAAAACAGCAGAATGGTTTCCGAAGGTGAGCGAGGTACCTAAATGGATTCGAATTCAGCGCACAAGGGATCGTAAACACTTTATAAAAACAAGCACATGCACACGTTGGTATCAATAATGCCTATAGCATTTTCATTTTTGGGATGTACGATAAAAGGGCAATGTAGATAAAATGCCTTGCTCAATTAAGGGCAAAGGGCCGTACCACGGGCATCGAATCCCCAACTTTCGCGTCTCCAGTCAAACGCCTTAGACCACTCGACCACGGCACCTCCACACACTACCCACCCACACCCACGCTATATTTTGCGAGGAACTTGGAGGTCATTTTGATGCAGGGACGGTGTCAGGGTATGTTGATGGGGGGGGGGGGGGCAAGATGACAGATGAATTTATTGACATTTTAAATTAACAAATAGGGATATTATTATTATAGTTGCACGCCCCCGGGCTCTCTTTTCCCACCCTCTTCTTTCTTCTTCCTTCTCTTCTTTTCTTCTTTTTCTCCTCTTTTTTCTTTTTGTTATCATGGGGGGCATTAGCCCCCTGACAACTGCAGGGCAACCCTTGTTTTTAAGTACTGAATTGAGATTTTGGTATATCGAGCTGGGGGATTTGGCAATAGCAATGATGCCCTGGAAGTTTAGAAGTTCCTGGGAACCATTATTATTGCCAATTCCCCAGCTGGACTGCCTGTCAGCTAAATCACATGATTTCATGACGTATCATTTATGAATAACCAACCTGGGTATTCCCAGTATGATACTCCGAGTACATCTATAGTATATAAACCAAAATATCAAAGCGGTGATCATCAAAAGAGTCTCTTTCCTTTTGGATGTCAGCCTTTCGTGTACAGCTGTACACTCCAGACCAATGACGACACAAGACGATTCCTTAAACCAAGAAAGTGGAAGATCGATCAAGAGACACCTGTCACTTCGTAAACCAAGATCAATATCAATCTACTTATCAAAATTCCCTTTCCTTGATAGAAGGCAACCTTACGTCTACGGTAAGTTAATATCACAAATGATTTTTTTTTTCATCTTGTTTGTTTTCTCTACATTTTCTTTTCCACACCTTTATTCAGATGCCCTCTGTTCGCTGATCTCTGTGCGGCTTTGTTTGCTTTTCTTGATTTTTCTTTATATTTCTCATTTTTAAAAATCTTTTTATCTGTTCTATATCCGTCACAATCCCTCTTCCCTACCTCTCTTATTAATATCCAATTTTTATTTTTCCATCAGTATTTTGTTCTCTTAATAGCATTTCCTTCACACTCGCTCTTCCCTTGTCCCTATACCTCTCTTATTCAATCCATTTTCATTGCTCTGTCAATCTTTCACACTCTTGTGATATACTACACCCTTCAAACAAATCTAGTCAAATTTGACAGTACTATTGAAGTCAAAAGTGACTCAGTTCTAGTCAAAATGACCAGATTCCAGTGAAATAATTGACTAGTATACCGGATCATACAGGCACCAACACTAACTCGACTTAGTGAAATAGACTAGAATTTCGGTAAAAGTCTGGTTTTACTAGAATCTCATTTTCACTAGAATCTAGTCACATCTGACTAGAAAAAGAATTTACAAGTGCCCTTGGGTTCTCATGTTCTAGTCAAATAAGTTACTAGAATTTTAGTCATCTTTACTAGAATTGTGTCAATTTTAACTAGAAAAGTGTTCGTTCTTCGTTAAATTGAATAGAATTCTGGTGCGCGTTTCATGAAACCGTCATCCAGGATCAGCGACATATCGGCGATGTCGCTCAACTTGTCCGCTAAATGTTTCACAAAGCCGTCTTTGCCAAGACCAAAGACAACTTCCCTGACAAATGAGTTGTCGCTCCTCCCAACCTGTCACATCTTTTCAGCACGCCATCACAGCCAGCTTTTTGTCAGGATATGGGCAGCGCATTTGGGCCAGGATATATCGATGATAGGGGCAGCGAAAAAATAACGAATGTTTTTCCTAAAACAATTATTTCTTGAATTTCATTCACTGAATTATTAAACAGTAACTGCAAAATATTGATATAAAAGTACAGCATTAATATCCTACATGTTAATACGACGTTTTAACCCTTTATGGGATTAATATCAATTGTCCCCATATAAGTCTACCATAAAAGACGGAGTAGTCTGTATTTACAAACCCATAAGAATGACGACAATTCATTATTCATGCATTATTGCTATATTTTTCACTTTTGCAAGTATGATATTTAATAAAAATCATGTCATATTACATTATCAAATGAATTTAGGTCGAAATCTTGGTCAGGAAACGTTCAAATTCAATTTGAAAAAGAAAGCAAAACAGACTTAAGGTCTTAATTCAATAATCTGTCATTTATGGTATCCTCCAAATTACAAATCTAGACTCGCAAATCGCACCATCACATTTTCGTTTCAAAATTTTAGAAATTCCTAGATGTTGATATTACGTAATTTTTTGTATGAATACAATCTCTATATTTTCATAAATTCTCATTGACGTTTTCTATATTTTGGGACAGTTATTACAAAATTGAGATTAAAATTGTGTTTGGATACTGACGATAAATCTAGTGGACTGTGATAAAGACTATTTTACATTTTTTTTTGTTTGTTTTAAAGAAGCATTTCATTTTCATTGAATGAAAGAAATACGAATCAGAAAAAATTCTAGTATTAAGAGTAAAATTATAACAATTCAGACGTCAGAAGCTGGAAATGGCAGCAAATAGACTACGCCTTCAAGTAATGCTATTTGGGGAAAAACCATCTAAATACTTTTTGAATTTGGAAAAACAAAGGATAACTGAAAAAACATTTGTTAAACTGATTGATGACAATGGTACTGTGTTGCAAGAGCAAGAAGATATTTTGAAAGAAGTTGGATCATATTATGAACGTTTGTATAAATATCATGCAAATTGTGATGCAGAAGTTATTTTCTCTCGTATAAGGAAAGATCATTTCCAAAATCTCACAGAAGAAGAGTGTGTTTCTTTAGAAGGAGAAATATCTTACAGGGAAATTGAATATGCAGTAAAGAACATGAAAAATAATAAAGCCCCAGGACAAGATGGATTTACAGTAGAATTTTTCAAATATTTTCTTGAGGAGTTAGGTATATATATATGATGCATAGTATTAATTTTGCTTACACTTCTGGAAAATTATCTTTCTCACAAAAACTTGGTTTGATAACACCACTTCCTAAAGGTGACAAAGTGAGACACTTTATTAAAAACTGGAGAACAATTTCTTTGTTGAACGTTGTTTATAAAATATTATCGAGCTGTATTGCTAATAGACTTAAAAGATTATTACCTCGTATTATTCATGGTAATCAAACAGGATTTTTGTCTGGACGATTTATTGGTGAAAATATTATAATTTTATATGACATAATTGCTTATACTGAAAAGGAAAAAGGTTCCTGGTATGATTTTGTTAATTGATTTCGAAAAGGCTTTTGATAGTCTTTCTCATCACTTTTTGTATAAAACTCTCTCCTTTTTTAAATTTGGAAGCTCTTTCATAAAGTGGATAAATTTACTGTATAGTGATGCGTACTCTAGTGTTATGGTTAATGGGCAAATAACATCTAGATTTCGCATAGAAAGGGGCTGTAGGCAAGGTGACCCACTTTCGCCCCACCTGTTTTTGTTATGCGCGGAAATTCTTGGGGTGTTAATTCGAAATTCACACTTGGTAAAAGGAATTTCTGTCAGGTCAAAAGAATTCAAGATCCTTCAGTATGCCGATGATACAGTATTGTTTTAAGATGGCACAGCTGCCAGTTTCCGCAATGTACCTCATATTTTGGAGTCATTTGGAAATTTTAGTGGGCTTAAGATTAATATGGAGAAAACAAATGCAATTTGGATTGGTGCCTTAAAAGGTAGTGAAGATATAAGATTGGAAGGAAGAAAAGTGAATTTTGTGCATAATGATTATTTTCGTTACCTTGCTACTGACTTTCATGTTGATATTGATAAAATACCTGATTATAATTATGACAGAATTTTTGACAAAGTAAAGCGTCAAATGATTTCTTGGATCAAACGGAACATTACAGTTCTTGGAAGAGTTACAGTTGCTAAATCACTACTGTTACCACAGTTTAATCATTTGTTTATGTCAATCCCAGCTCCTTCAGCTAAGTTAATGAAAGCAATAAAAGTAAAGTTCTTTAATTTCATATGGAAGAATAAGCCTGATAAAATTAGTAGGAAACAGGTTGTGGGCACTTATGAAGAAGGGGGTCTTAAGATGCCAGATGTCGAGTTTTTTAGTATTTCATTAAAGCTTACGTGGATTCGAAGATTGGTCTTAGGTACATGTAATGATGTTAATCATTTAATGCAGTCGTTTTTCACAAAACCATTTGTAGTAGGGTTTGGTGATGAATATTTTTTAACATTATCCCATGAAGTTGCCAATCCATTTTGGAGAGATGTATTTTATGCTTTGTCTTTGCTGTGTCAAGCAGAAGGAGATGGGTGGTTAACTTATCCATTGTGGAGGAATAGTTCTATCCAAATTGGGCAAAAATCTGTATTTTTTAGATCTTGGTATGAAAAAGGCATCAGATGTATCAATGACTTAATTGATAGTAAGGGGAATTTGTTAACTCGTGAAGAATGTGAAAATTTTTTTTGCTTGAAACTGAATTATTTGTCTTACTATTCTATTAGTCAAGCTATAAAGTGTCAGTATAGAATTTATATTGAAAAATGTGAAAAAAAAATGTAGAAGGTCCATTGATGCCGTCACATATCAAAATACTTGTATATGACCTACAAGGATGTCGATACATCTACAAATCTCTTATTGGAAAAACAAAATGTATACCCTCAGTATGTTTGAAATGGGAAAGACATTTTGATTACAGCCCTGATAGTTCATTTATGCAGAAATGTCATATTATGATATTTCGATTTACTCCAGATATTGCTTTAAGATATTTTCAGTATAAGATAGTAAACAGGATTTTGTTCTTGAATAAGCAACTGTATAAGATGAAAATAGTCAGTAATGAAACCTGTTCGTTTTGTAAAAAAGAGGTGGAAGACATTGTACATTTCTTTTACGACTGTGAAATCAGTAAATCAATTTGGAAGGAAACAGAAAAATGGATAAATGAAGTTTCTTTAGTACAGATAAAGTTTAATTTACGAAATATAATTTTTGGCTTTGAAGAAAAGAGAAATGATGCCTTAAATTGCATGGTAATTTTGATCAAACAACAACTGTTCGTACGAAAGCTTAATAATAAAATTCCTATTTTTAGTACCATAAAGAAAAATGTTATTCAATATTATGAAGATGAGAGATATATTAATTTTATTTCAGGTACACACAACAAATTTGTTGCTAAATGGCAGCCACTTAAATCTTTGTTTGTTTAAAACAAAAAGAGAGAAATGTAAAGTATTGTATTTCATTTGAGTGTGAAATACATTCTTCTATGTTGTGAAATGTTTATTTAAGTCAATAAAATAGCCTATGGAGGGCTAAAAAAAAAGGGAAAAAAAATCATTCAATGTGCAAATGATAAGGACATAGTACATGTAACATCAAAAGTAAGTTACAAATTGTCAAACAGAATTCAATAACATATACATTCGAATAAACTAAATTCGATAACGGAATACAGCATGCTTTAAAATTTATCTCCTGATATCAATTGCATGTATATGATGCAGAAAGTAAATAGAAAATAGAAAATGAAATTTAAAAAAATCAGGAAAACTTTCCCTCTCCTTTCCCATCCTTGGGGCTCCTTTCCCCCTCTCCCACGTGACCGATTCAAAAGGAGAAAAACAAAAACAAAAAACGGATCCCCCCATCCCCCTTCCTCCGCTCTTCTGTGTATGCCCGGTTAGGCTCTGATCAATTTCAAAGTTAAAAATGTTCTTCTGAAAAATAGATACACATGAGGCTTACTTCAAACTTACTTCTGCCTCAGCATCCCAAGGAAATGAAATTATCCCACTTTCTAAAATGGCTTGTTAATATTCCTCTCTGTTCAGCTAATTTTCTTTCTTCTTGTTTTTCTTCTTCTATTCTTTTCTTGATCTCATTAGGAGTGGGAGGTTTTCTTTTGGTTATACTATTACTAAAAATCATATACTTTATCAAAATGATTATATGATTTAATAATTGTTCTTCTCCAATATTTGACCCTTCTATTCCAACACGGACCCCTTTCAAGTCTATATTTCTAATACCAGGAAGCTGGAATAAGTTACCACAATCATGACAATCAATCCATGACATTTTTATCCTTTCACATAAAAAGAATAAATGATCATAGGTTTCCTCCTCTTTTTGACAAAAAGAACATAAATTATCTGTTGCATTTTCAAAGATAAACAAATATTTGTTTGTGTAGACAAGATTATATAACATTTCAAATTGAAATTATCTGAACCTACTATTTAAAGTGGACTTCCTTGGTCTAAAAAATATCACCGCGGCATTTTCTTCTGAAATATCATACATTTGCTCTAACTTTTGCATCGCCTGTGATTTTTCTGCTCTCATGTTTAATAGAATATCATAATTGTTTTGATGTAATATCTTGCAAGGATAGAATTTTACTTTTAAATTGAAATGCCAAGCTCAGCTCACTATCATGGCTATCTTTATTCGCATAATCACCTTTTTTCAGAGAATTTTCCAAGCATACGGAATACATCCAAAAATGTGTATTACTTTAATGCTTTACAATCCAAATTGAAACCCATTTTTGAAAGTTTTGAAAAGATATCAATTGCCCTTCTTCATCTACAATATGATGGCGTTTATAAAGATTCTTACGGAATAATCTTTCATCAAAATATGTTTGCCCATCCAAACGGATAGACTTATTGTTAGAAATCAACTCATTTCTTCTACATTCCTCTTCTTTAAGCAGTCTGGCAACGGAATTTTCATTAAATCTATTGTGATATTACTATAAAATCTGAACATGAAAATATAAGCAATCCTCCTACTTTCCAAGTCGAATATCTGAAATATTGTTTCCATCTCATATGTTCGTCCAATATGAGTCTTTTAATCCACATAATTCTTTGAACCTTAGTGAATAATTGAAAATATATCATTTTGAGACCCCCCTTATCAAACTCTAAACAATCAATACCTCTCTCAATTTTATATTTACCCCTCCATAAAAAAAAAATCAAAGATGAATGTGTTCATATCCCCAACTACCCATGGCTGTTCGAAAGTGAGGAAACGTATACCAATTTAGATAATACAACATTTTAATTCTAGCCGGTAGTATCATTGTCACAAATTTGAGAGATGTCAGGCTTTCATGAAACATTACGTCAGCTTCATGACATCTCCGTAGATCATCGACAAGAATAGGACTGTCATGGAGTTAATTTCATGAAACGCGCCCCTGGTCATTTCGACTAGATTCTAGTCACATTTGACTAGAAAAGAGTAAGTGCCCGTGTGATCCGATAGTTTTTAGTCAAATCTGACTAGTTTGGTTTTACGGAGTGTATGCAGATTATCATCACCCAATTTTCCTTTCCGCCTCCACCTACTTACTATCACTTTAACTGTTTCATGATGTATAAACCATTCACGTTATACTATTCAATCCATGTACACACTAAGAAATAATTGCACCCTAAATGCAACACTGGCTGCACCTTTTGGGTGCAATCTTGCACCCCAGACGAAAAACGGTGCAAAAATGCACCTTTTTGTTCTTGTTTGCACCCTGAAATGCCCGTTTGCACCCTAAATGCAACACTGGCTGCACCTATTGGGTGCAATCTTGCACCCCGGACGAAAAAAAGGTGCAAAAATGCACCTTTTTGTTCTTGTTTGCACCCTGAAATGCCCGTTTGCACCCTAAAAGGTGCAAAGTTGCACCTTTTAGGGTGCAGAGATTTTTGCGTACAAAAAGGTGCACCTTTTCTAAAAGGGTGCAAAATGCCGCTAATTGCACCCTTAAAAGTGCAAAATCTTGTAAAAAGTGCAAATTTGCACCCTAAAAGGTGCTCCCAGTGTTGCATTTGAAGGGTGCAAGATTGCACCTTTTTTTCTTAGTGTGTATAAAACGCATTTCAACCCCCAACTGCTGAATCGTCATATTCCCTGGGGGGGGGGGGTACTCGACCCCAAAAGTGGTAGGTATGTGCCGCAGACGAGACGAAAAACGGGGGCTTTGGAATGGGCTTATTGTGAAAAGGAGGGTCTTCGGAATGGGCTTCGGAACTACAAATGTTTGTGAAAAAGGGGGTCTTTGGAACGGTTCGCCTGCGTGTGAGTGCGTATGTATCCCCATGGAACGGGCATACGTTCATGCAGCTAGCCCAGCGGAACGACGGCCGCCGGGCGCGCTCGCACAGAGGTAATGGTCGGACAGCGCTCTGCGGGCCGCTTTTCACCAAAAATGCAGCTCATTGTAGCGGATCAATGCGGCCGGAACGGAGTAACGAAAAAATATGCGAAGCTTTGGAACGGATTTCTTTCTTCTTTTTTCTCGATAAGAAGAAAATGCTATGCTTTGGAACGGCTTTCTTTGTTTTTTTTTTCTCAATAAGATATAAATGTTATGCTTTGGAACGGAAATTTGAGTGTAAAAATGGGGGTCTTCTCCGCGGCACATACCCACCACGCATTATATACTGAGCGCCCCCCCCCCGGGCATATTCCCCATACGTTTAACCCGTGGCCTGCTAGAACCGGGTGGGTCCTGTACTAAACCCACTGGAATTAAAGAATTGCAGCAGTCAACGATTCAATACAGGGATTACCCAGTTCCAGTGGGCATATATTTGTTAGGTAACCTTAAATAGACTGAGTCACAAAAAAGCATGAGTTTGAAGTATATTTGATGCCGCCACAACACACACTACAAAATGCACTCTTTCAAATAATTCTACCAGGAAAGAAAACAATCGCAATCCTGTTAATATTGCATAATGACTGTATATGTATAATGAAGAATATGCTATAATGACAATTATTATCATAGACGAAGTGCACGTGAATTATGTAACAAGATACAAAAGAAGAGATGTAGTGGGAAAAGGCGATGACAATTTGTTTAATCACAGGTGTGCTCATTAGTTTGGCTGTGTTTAATTTACAGGGTCATCTTCCACGAAAGTTACATGTATATGTGAACTTAAAAAACTGGCATTATGGAAAGGTTACCCTTAAAGAGGCATTACTAACGTGGGAAAGTTTATGGGGCCTTTAATTTTTTCAGATTGTGGCAGTTGAATTTCATCATGACATTACAATAAATGACATTACAACAGCACATTCAGCTTCTATGAAGAAATTCTGTTTTACATGGTTAAGAAATTCAGGCGCATCATGCATAAACCATTAATGTCAAACCTGTCTCAGTTTCGTCTTCTTTCTTCATGTTCTTTGGCAACCTGTACGCACCCTACGATCATCCCAATCTGGTCTCTTACATATTTCACTATCCAAGAAATCCTATGGAGATCGAGCATTTGCTTATGCCGGACCAGCCCTGTGGAATTCACTACCACAGGAGCTGAAGAACTCAAACTCTTCGACATCCTCTAAAGGCAACCTAAAATCGCATTTGTTCACTAGCACGTACTAGGTAATGAAGACAGGCACTTTTTCGTTTGTGATGTGGTAAAACATTCTTTGTTTGTACTTTTTAAAGCGCCTTGAGCATTTAATCAAAATGGAAAATGACGTTATAGAAATCCAATGTATTATTGTTATTGTTATTGTTATTATTATTATTATCATCATTCATCCGACATCATCAATCGAGAAAGTTCATTCATTCGATTTTACATCTTTTAATAAAATAATAGTTAGGTTTGACATGTTTGAATTCATAATCGTCAGTTGAAACTACATCTCTATTTATATATAGCTATCTAGGGCTCTAATTCATCATAAAAATTTGCAGCTTAAAAGTATATTTCAATAACACTCGGTTGTCTGACTCGCTCAGATCCTGTATACAACACACTAAGCATCTAAGCAAAAAGGGTTCAATTTTGCACCCTAAATGCAACACTGGCAGCACCTTTTTGGTTGCAATCTTGCACTCTACATGAAAAGGCGCATAGACGCACCCTTTGCACCCATAAAGGTGCAACTTTGTACCTATAAGAGT